>CP045900.1:20443620-20523281 GCA_013387185.1 Caligus rogercresseyi | reverse complement strand
GTAGGGTTTGTTCTTATTTTTCAAATGTTTGAAATGTTAGCCATTGAGTGGATTTTCTGTTTCTTGGTGATAAGAAGACGACATACAAAGTTTGAACAAATCGGTCACATTACAAGGTCGCGCAAAGATGTCCAATTTTAAAAATTTAGTAAAAAATAGTTTCCCGCCAATTTCTTCAAACTGGTGTGCGTTACAGACTTCAATAATATTATTAATTTAAAGGCAATCTAATTACTACCAGACGTATGTTTGATGTTTTTTAATAAAACAAAGTTTTCAGTAAAAACAAGCAAGAAAGGGAGTGAGTATTGTTAGCTTATTTCATAGCTTTTTTGTATCAATTAACTTCACTCGCCTGTAGAAGATGACTTGTTCGCTTCAGAGTAAAATAGTACTTTTAAGTTTAGTAAAACTTTAGATGATAAATCAAAAATGACCTTGTTGCATTCTATCATTTCAGAATTCAGTACATCTGAGTTTACATCATATGATCAGAGCTGTATTGACCTATAAGGAAATCGATTATGAAAAAAATAAATATATTTTTGTTTCTTAGATTTGTGCGTCAAGGTATCCTCTCAAAATTTTACTTTGGTCTCTGACGCATACATAATCCATATATGCGTCATTTTGTACGCAAAATAGGCTTTTTTTAATTACATATACTTCTCTATTATTAAACTCACATGATTTAGTATACCAAAATATTAAAGCTGGTTAACCAAGCTTTCATTTGATATGTTTGGTGTTCTAAAAATCGCTATACTTAAGAGATATAAGCAAATACGTACTGTCCCCCAAAAATTGATCTTTTGATATGAGAATATACTATTACCATCTGGTAATTTGTTAGTGTTACCTGGATAGAAAAGAAAGGAAGGAAGGGGGTATTTTTCCTCCCTCTCTCCCTTCTTTTTTTCTTGCTATCCAGGCAACACAAACTGGCGTTACCAATGGTAATCGTATATTCTCATATCAAAGATCATTTTTGGGGACAGTACGTATTTGCTTATATCTCTTAACGTATGGCGATTTTTAGAACACCAAACATATCAAATGAAAGCTTGTTAACCAGCTTTATATTTTGGTATACTAAATCATGTGAGTTAATAGTGAGAGTTATATGTACCTTAAAAAAAGCCTATTTTGCGTACAAATGACGCATATAATGGATTATGTATGCGTCAGAGACAAAGTAAAATTTTGAGAGGATACCTTGACGCAAATCTAAGAAAAATTATTATTTATTTTTTTCATAATCGATTTCTTATAGGTCATACAGGCTCTGAATCATATGATGTAAACTCAGATTGTACTGAATTCTGAACTGATAGAATGCAACCAAGGTCATTTTTGATTTATCATCCTAAAGTTTTACTAAACTTAAAAGTACTATTTTACTCTGAAGCGAACAAGTCATCTTCTACAGGCGAGTGAAGTTAATTGATACAAAAAGCTATGAAATAAGCTAACCATACTCACTCCTTTTCTTGCTTTGTTTTTACTGAAAACTTTGTTTTATTAAAAACATCAACAACGTCTGGTAGTAAATTAGATTTCCTTAAAATTAATAATTATTATTGAAGTCTGTAACGTCTACTTTTTGAAGAATTGGCGGGAACTATATTTTTACAAATTTTTCAACTTTGACCTCTTTGCGCGACCTCGTAATGTTGACCGATTTTGTTCAAACTTTGTATGTCGTCTTCTTTTATCACCAAGAAACAGAAAATCCACTCAATGCTAACATTTCAAACTTTGAAAAGAATAACAACCAATGTACATCTATCGATGTATAAGTCCGAGATATTATTTACAAACTGTATAATGTATTAGGGTGTCCACAATAATAAGCTTTCACAAGAAAAAAGCCATAAAAACGTCTGCGATAACGTAGTGAAAGTGTTTCCCGGAAGCTTCCTCATGCTTCCCTCAAACTTTAACTTCCCGAAAAAAAAAACATTGCATAGATTTAGGCTGGACTATAAGGGTTTTATTCAAATCGGTTTCACATCCCTTCAGGTGATAAACTCTCGTTGTTTTTGGCGGCAGGTGAGGATGGGCGTTGTCCCACATCAATAGACAATTCTTGAGGTAAATATTTTGCTATTTGAGGCTGTTCAAGCGCTTTTCGATTGTTCTTCATTGCACACTGGGCTAGAGATCGACGAACCGTGGAAGCCTTCCTGTCGGCTATGGTCACGGGGGATGGAGACACGCTTGGGTTTGCAAGTACAGCCATTCGGTAATCGTCCTCAGCTTCA
Organism: Caligus rogercresseyi; assembly: GCA_013387185.1. NCBI lineage: Eukaryota > Metazoa > Arthropoda > Copepoda > Siphonostomatoida > Caligidae > Caligus > Caligus rogercresseyi. The sequence continues at coordinate 20,521,017 of CP045900.1, read as the reverse complement.
TACGGGGTGTTTAAGAATCGGGTCCTCGTGGGCTCCGCCAGACGTGCCTATGATCACTGAGTCCCTTTAAAACCAGGATTTGTCCTGGACTAATAGATGGGACCCCAGATAGGCCTCTCTGTGGTCCAGTACCTCTTCAAGAGGCTCACTCACTGTCTCATGTTGGTCTCTGAATTTTGGTTTGGCAACCTAGAAATGTTAATGAATTACTTATCTATGAGTTAGATCTTACTGATGATCCTGATGGTGCAAGCCAAATAACTTCTAAAAAATCCGATTCCCCCCATTTAAGAACAGCTAGCTACATCGTATGAACCAACGTTATTTTAGTGTTATATTTGAAACACAACAAGATAGTAAAATACTCAAGTCTAAAATTTATTAGACTAAAAAAAAAATCTTTAGCTGAAGTTATGTTAGTTGCACTAGACGAATCTTACGCAAAGAAAGCCTCAAAGTCTGGGATGTCCAACCCTTAAGTCGCTTCCGTCAAGGAGATTATCAAAGTAAACTACTAAAGTCGAAGTGAAAGAATCAGCCTCCTAAATCCTCAAGTCCCTTTTTAGTAGTTATTATAAATTATGACAAATCTTATTTATTATCTCCTCTGAAGTAACTTAGTCATCACCACAAAATACATTTTGTCTTATTGTGATAGATTCTTTAGAAGATTTTGAAATAATATATCTTTTATATATAAAGATGAAATACAAAAGAAGCTCAAATTGTTTTACACTTTTATAGACAGAGAGTGCTACGAAAATGTGGCAGTTACTAAGCTAATTTTAAACTAAAAGTGTTAATATTGTTTTTTTCGAATTAACATCATTTTTATACACATTTTCTTTTTTGTACTTGTATATATTTTTATGACTGTAGAAAGAAAAAAAATGTGTCAAAAGTGCCGTTATGAGAAATATGCATGTTTGTTTTATAAATAAAAGAACCAGAGAAGACTTTTTTGTGTAAACAAAAAATTGTTTTTTGTATGTTTTTTCAGATATAAATATATAATATTATGAACTAATACTGTCATCATCCCCTTTTGTCACCGATCAAATAAGATTATCAGTCTTCGATTCCATTTCTATAAAATAATTTGGATTACCCCCTATTACATGTTAAATACGTTACAATATACTTCTTACATCGTGGGCTCCCACAATGAATCCAAGTTTCGTTTTAATTTTGACTTTGTAACCAATCAAAGATCAGCTGTGTCAAGCCTTTTGTTATCGTGACATTTGTTATACTGATAGAATGATGGAAGCTCTGTTTTTTCTGACTGAACGTATTTTTCAGGCTTCGTATTTGGGCATTCATCTATGATTTTCCAGCATCTAGATAAAATAAAACCTCTTGATAAAAAATAATATTATATGTTAATCCATTACTCTTTTATTTAGAATACTTTCAGCGTTAAGCTTTACAATATGTCGTTTTACCTTTTTGTTCAATTAATTTGATTTAGCACTCCCCGTAGGATTCCAGTATCAAAATAGCCTAAACATTTTTAGTTATTTTATGTCTGTATTTGGCAACTTGGTTGCTCAAATGCCTTTAAAGTGGGAGTTTCTGAGAACTGATTAGTCACTCCGCTCAAGCAAGTACACTTTCCTAGCTGATAAATAATAGTCCGAACAAAAAAAAAAAAAAAAAAAAGTTTGAACAAAAAAGATCAAATGCATATATATATTTTTTTTATTGCTGAGATACTCAAGACTACGGTCATTAAATCATAAGAGAACTAATAAAAATTATGTACAAAGGACGAATAATTATAAAAAATGTTAAGAATATTCGACTTGTATGCTAGATCCTCAGAAAATTTTTAGTACATAAATAGTGACCTAGTCTTGAAAATGCTATAATTTGTTAGCAATAATAAATGAACCCATATATCATTTTAACTTCCTAAGATTAGGAATTGGATGATACGGAGACAACTTCTACAAATATAAAAGACGTAAGGATGTAGGTACAAGGATTATAATTGAATAAATAAACTCCATTATGGGAAAATATATACTATATTAAGCAATATATATAGCTTCTAAAGTCCTGTTTACCTTAAGGTCTAACTACTTCACCTTTTATTATATGATAGAACATGTTCCTGATGGTGACTAACCATTAATATATAGTAATATGTAAAAGCACGAACCTCCCGCAATAAAAAAGGCCCTCTGGTGAGCACAAAAGTTAAATTACATAATGACGTCATAAAACTGAAACACAGATGGTTCATAGACCGTCAATAAAAAATGCATTTGCTGCAATTGACTTCATGAGAGAGAGAGAGAGGCAACAATGAACAGTTGGAGTCTTATCCATAGACCCTTTTGGCATAGAATTGGCTCTCACTATTGGATCTAATATATACAGCATTGTCCTCAACACACAAACTCTTTCCCTAGCGATGTTTAATCAATACTATCTGGGGCGTGGCTCAAGTCAAGTTTATAATTTGTTGATACACGTTGCTTTTGTTTTAATGCGTTTTGTTTCCTACTCTTGGACTACTGCGACCAATGCTGTCAGGTCGTTGATCAGATACGATAAGTAACTAGGGTTGTAAAGGTGAAAGATAACCAAGAGCTTAATAAAGTTTTTAGTACTTTTAAACTGACAAGTTTTTTTTGTATATGATTTTTTTTTAACAGCATGGAATATACAGGAATCTTTCAACTCACTATTGTAAGTGTAAATAGAAGTAGCAGAACCACCGCTGAACGTTAGTGGTATCAAAACATATAATGTGATAGGCACAATCCTTCTGCCATTCCATTATGAAAAAATAGAATAAAAGATGCTATCATTTTTGTAATTTAGATATCTGAGAGCCTCAGAGATTTTTTTTTGTTATTTGGTTTGATTGAATTACAGTATCATTTTGAATATGAATAAGCATTATATTATACATTCAAACTTGTCACTAAGGGTCACCAAGGGAAACCCCAAAAAAGTTACTGTTAGAGAAAGGTGGTCGTTGGTCAAGGAAGTTGACCATTATAGAACTTGTAAAAAGGTTTGACTGTATTTAGTTTCGTCGATCCCGTGCTCTCCTCAGCATTGAGAATTGAATGTTACCACTGCCCTGGGAACGGGTCCTAAGACTTTTGGTCCTTGAGATTGTGCTGTTGTCAGTCCCTTCATTTTTTCATTAAATGTTGAATGAGTATTTATAAATACGTTATAACTTATAATACATATGTATATATCATAACTTGGCGCTAATTCAATTCCAACGTAAGGGTTTTATAAGATTTATATTTGACAATATGGAAAATTTTTTCTCACAATATAGGCTTTTTTAGAGTACGATTGTCGGTCATTACCCTCCGCCGAAGGAGGTATTGTGTTCACTGGCGTTGGTTTGTTAGTTTGTTTGTCAGCAGATAACTCAAAAGTATGGAACATATTCGGATGAAACTTTGTGGAGTTGTTGTAAATGCCAAAAGGAACAAGTATTAAATTTTGGCACTCTGAGTGCTTATTTAAGATGCAAAATGAGCTAAATACTAAAAATATTAATAATGAAATGGGGTCTCTATTCAGGGAGTAGGAAAGAACAAACGCTAAAAATATCATTGACGTAATATTGTTCATTTATCAGCTAAGGACTACGTCACTGGGTGCTTAAACTTCTTTCTCTTCCCGTCTTCCTCTTAATATTAAATACAATATAACGCTAAATATTAGAGTATGATGGAGAAAAGAAAGGAGTTTAAACATCCAGTGACGTGTTTCTGAATTGACAAATACTAGTATGACTCAATGGATGTTTTTTTCGATGGCTCTCTCATTATTCACCAAACACACCTACTTATGTAGACATATATGATTGATTGTAATTCCGTTAAGTGATTCATTTGGTGGGGATCGGCGGAGGTTTGCACTCTCTGAGTGTATACATGCCTCTAGTTACTGTTCATTTAAAATAATTCAACCCTTTCGTTTCAACCACATTTTGGTTATTGCCATATATCATCGAAGATTTATTGTTGATATAATTATCAATACTTATCAATAACAATGTAAAAAATGTTATATTCCTCATAAGCCCATTTAAAACGCGGTTTATGACGTCATAAATGAATAATTTCCCCTTTTTAAGGAATGACAAAAAGGACTGGACTTCATTCCTCGGTCCTATTAGATAAGGACCGACACAACGCTAATTGTAACCATACATAAACAATACACAAAGAATATTTTTGTTGCTTTCGGTATTTAAAAAAATATAAAAAATGCACCAGAATTGAACTCATTTCTGAAAGAATAATTAAAATAAATTTTGTTATTGTCTCACATATATTGTGCTATATATATATATATACTTTTCAATTTAGGGAACTAATTTTAAACTAACATGTTTATTAATACATTCTATTATGTATAGTTTTACTGAATAAATAAAGTTTAAAAAAGAAATGCATTAAAAGGCCTTAGAATCTCTAGGGGGCATACATAGGCAAAAGTAAAAACAAACCATGTGAAAGAGAATATATACACATATATATCCTCTAACACCTACCTTTGACTAATAAATATCGAGGAAAACTCCTTACAAGACAATAATAATGCTTTACATATTAAGGAGTAATAATAAACACTTTGGTTCACGGAAAAATATCGGAATTATTCTTAGGAAAATATATATGATCAAAATAACCGATTTTTTAAAGCCAAATTAAAGGATTATTAATTTGTAAAGCATATAATGGGCCTTAACAGTGACGCGATATGGTTAGAAACGCTTCGAATCAGAGCAGTTTATAGTGTTCCGAGGGGCTATAAGTCAAACGTATCTATAAAATTTAACATGTCCAACAATGAATTAAATTTCAGCCATCTGGGCAGATTTGCAAAACATAATAAGCATGCAGATTAATTTTGGCTAAATAATAATCTGGCTACTATATCTTTTAGTTATAAATGTCGACTCTTCAATATATATTATTATAATAAATAAGCAGTTGGTCCAAAAGTATATAAAATTTATCTTTAATGTCCAGAAAAAAAGTAACTATACATAATAATAGGAAAGTTATACATCATTGCAAGCCCCAAAATAATGACTTGGGGCCTTATTGCATGGCGCAAATACCAGGAGGAAAAAGGAGGGGAATGCACTTTATTTTTACTATAAAGAAGGATTTAGCAATTTAAAGAAAAAAGGGGAATCACTTTCTTTTATTACTCAGAAGGAATTTTCAAATATGAGAGGGTTTTTTGCGTCTTTTGTCATTCAAGGTTGAACAAATGATGTTGTCAACTACACACACACACACACTTAAGCATGGACTAATTTTTAAAAAATAGCAACATAACCACAAGTAAACCCGATTGGAGGGGGGATAATGCCTCTCATAAATATATATGCTTTTGAATGGACATTTTGGAAAAAGGAGGGGGGAAACCTGTTGGGAATAACGGGCGGTGTTGCTTCTGGCATTCATTATTGTTCAACATACATGCATTTATAAATATTTTGAAACTAGGAATAGTAATAGCTGGGGGATAAATATAATATGTCTGTCCCTTTCATTTGTGTGGTTGGAAAATTAATATATTAACACTCATCTGACATCAACATAATCAAAAGAAAACCATGTAAGTGTTTGCTTAAATGATTCAGTTGATGCTCCTCCGTCAATCACACTAATTATCTCATGGCACTTCAAGACCTCAGGGAACTTGGGAGAATATATTTATCTTGGCTGTAGCTTAAAGTCCCTAAACTTGGCGATGGGCCCTATGGCGGCCTGAGGGAGTGCACAGCTGTGATTGGAGGCCTGAAGCTGAAGGTTCTTTATCAGCTCCAGGACTTCATTAATGTCCGCTGACTCCTCGTTGAGAAGATCCTCCAGATTCGCACATTGGACTTTAGCTTGGCGTTTTCCGTGAGGAGAGCCTGGTTCTTTTCGTTTAACTGATTCCTCCACTCCAGTAGGTCCCTGTTCTTGGAGGCTAGCTCCACTGCCCGCTCTGCTGCACGATCCGCCATACGAGCATCCGTTCGACTCGCCTTCTCCACTTTGAGCTTGGAGTTGAGCTCCTTGTTGTCCTTTTCGAGGTGGCGCACTCGGTCGTGGGAGCTCTTGAGATCCTCCTGAAGACAGGTCATGGCCTTCTTAAGGCTTTCCACCTCCAACATGAGCTGCATGTTTTCCCCAGAAACAATTTCTCGCCTTGACAAATGGACTCGTTTTCAATGTTAAGGCGGGAAATCTCTCTGAGGAGATCCTCTTTATCTTGCGAACTTGACTGATAGAGCTCTAGAAGACGTGCGTTTCTCTTCCCGAAGGCCCTGAATGACTTCTGAGGCAACGACTTCCTCATCCTCCTCAACCACAGGAGGACGACCAATCCGTTCCAACTCCTGCTCCCGATACGTGTTTTCCAGCTCCTCCATGGCCACACGACTCAATTTGAGCTCCTCTTCTAGCCGTTTCCTCTCCGAGGCCCAAGCCTCACTCTGTGACAACCAATTGCTCTCCTCGTCCGACAAACGCTGGGCCTCTTTATAGAGCTCATCATTGGCCGCAAGCACGGCTTTTTGCTCCTTTGAAAGACTTTTTTTCCCGCTCCAAGACCCGTCCCAGGTCATCTGCTATTTCCTCATTAATGCTGAGAAGCCGCTCATACTCCACTTCCAAGCGACGCTTCTCGGAGGCCAGCTTGGTTATCTCTTTTGTGGCACGGCGAAGCAGGTCCTGAAAGTTGTCTGTGATGACCCGGATCTCCTCTGCCTGCTTGGAGGTGGTTGGCGTGGAGACTCCCTTGCTACGGAGGTCCAGGGTGGAGGAATTCGCTGAAGAGGAGTCCATGACGAGAGGGGAGCCGTAGCGGGCTGGAAGGATGGACTCCTTGCTAGTCTCCATACTGATGTCATTCATTCTCCAAGAGAAATGTAGAATACTCAAACACTCAGAGAGTCATGGAATAATGAAAGAAATCAACACTGACGCACAGACACAGAACACAGGAACACTTCACAGATCCTACACTGATCCAACACTGATGAAAAGCCATGAATACTCAAAAACAGGGGAGAGAGAGAGAGAGAGAGAAGGACTGAATTCAGCGCACGCTGCCACCTGTGTTCATTATTCTTGGGCAAGCCGGACTGAGAGAAGAGAAGACCTTTTTTCAAAAATAACTTTATAGGTGGTACTCTCGTAGTGGTTCTTCTTTCACTTCTACTTGTTGTTGCTGACTCCTGCCTCTTCTGCGTATCCCCTGACCTGACCTCCTCAGTTAGCACTATTATTTTTAAATATCTCCCCCCCCCCATTTCATTATTTTCTCCTGGCCGTATATTTTGTCTTCACTTCAAGGGCTTGTGAGAAGGAAGGGACGGTGGATATGTCGTGCGCAGAAGGTAGAGCTGTGTTTCTTTTGTTGGTGGCCAAACATGGGCATTGCGTACTTATTAAAAAAAGGTTCAATAGAGAGTAAATGATTGTTTATAATATATATTATGTATGTACATTCTTGTGAAATTTGTAATAGAATATATCGTTATGATGGATAGAAAAATGTGAATTGTTAAATTTAGGCTTATTCTTCTGTATATATGTATATGCAGAAGATTGACAAACTAGGAGATGTAATACACCTGAAAGTAGCTCTATTTCATAGAGATTTAAATTGATTTCTATCTCAATCCTCCATTTATACATAATTAAAACGTAACAAACATAACAAAATGATTTTTAACGTTTTATAATAGTTATCACTCCCACAGGGTATCGCCAGATCTATAATTGAAGATTCTCTTAAATAATCCTTTGACACGAGCTGCTGGATAAATACGATTAGTAAACTATCATTAGCAAATTGGGCTTATTCATGAACATGATTGATAATAAAGATAGAACAACACTTGTGAGAAAGAAGCAGTGGCCTTCATCATTTCACTCATGGCTGATGTGGTATGAAAATCAAATCATCCTTTCGCATGAACCTTGATAAATACAGGAAGTGGTAATTGGCATTCATTTATTCACGTGTCTATTAGGTATGTTATTCGTGCCATGACATATGCTATTATTAATTAAATCAAGTAAATCATAACTTATCAATGTTTCTTTGGCTTGAATATCAGTGTCGATAAATAGGTCCTCACTCTCTGATGATAAGACGTACATAAATAAGGGTTACCAACTGAAAAATGATGTTGATCCGTGGGTTATCGCGATTTACCATTTAAACAGCCATATTTAGCATGTATATCACTCTTTTGGAGGGTATCACATGGCCCAGAGTTGATAATAGGATCATTGCCCATACCTGCAAAATTTTGATACTCAATCATTCATATTTAATTATAGGTTATGTAGTTAAATCCTACCACATATGTATAGTGAAGGAAGACTTGGGCCTGAATAAAACGATGCATCAGATAAAATATCATGTTTCATTTTAAACTTCTTCCTCGTTTTTTATCTCAAGAGACTTTGTATGATATATATAGTTATGACAATAGAGATTATCACCATAGAACAAATGTATTGGAGGCTAAAAGGACATATTTTTTAACCAAATTTTTCAACCGCGCGCTGTGTTGCAAGATATTTTCCGGGGTGCTCTGGGAATTTATCAATTTGTGGGCTTTTAGATGTAACGTTTTCAATGATTTATTTTTATAAAGCATCTACCATCTATGCCCCATGTCTTTGGTATTGATTATTCTTTGATTTTCTTTATTTTTTTGGAGCTTAACATACAAATATACCAACAAATAACAATCACCACCATTCCTTGTATTGGAAAACGATCATAAATTATAAGAAATAATAAGACTAAGAAAATGCAATCATACACTTTCAGAATTCTAGCATGTGAAGCATGTTGCTTGATTGCAAATTTACATCTAATAGCGGAAATAAGGGTTGGTCCCCTCCCATGTTCAGATTATGTATATTTCATGTGTATGTACTTTTTTTTGTCTATATGGTTTGATAGAATGCATCCGACAGGATATAAATAAGCATTATAGCGTTAAAATTAGTCTTCGAACTATCTTATCAATGAGGTAGACCAAAAATGACCATCCCCTCTCGGGAGTATTCGACCCACCGGCCCCAACATTGAGAGTTGAACACGCCTTAGCACGCACGGCTATCGAGCTCCCTTACTTATTTATCAGCTCATAACCTGAGATAGAGGAATTTATATGCATATATCTCTGTTGAAAGTATTGCAATCTTCAATTATGATACATAAAAAGGGGTATCAATTGCTCAATCCAAGATGATAATTATGAATAGTTTAATTGGAAAAATGGGTCTAAATTGATGACAATCAATCTTACTTCTTTCTTGAGAGACTTTGGAAGAAGTTGCTGTGTGTTTAAGGTTCTTCTACATAATTGTAGAGAAGAGCGTTCGAGTTAAATAAGGCTAGGGATTACTTTATACCGACATGAAATAGAAAGAGAAAAACAGCTGTCGATTAGCAAATATAGAGACATATTCTTGCATCTCTCTGGCATCTCTTTGATTATAGTATCAAATTAATCACGAACCTCTCTCTTTTTTTATTATCAATAAGCTGTGCTATTATTATATATATTATATTAAACCTGAGTTTTCTTGAGGAGGAGCCCTGATATGAAGAATAGAGGAACTCAAACTGTTTATTATAATGCAATAACAACAACTTTTAGTTTTTTTACTTTATTAAAATATTATGTACATCAAACAGAAACACTTTTAGTTTATTCTTTAAAAATATTATTAATAATTTAAAATCGGGACAAATTTGTTCCTCTCGTCCCCGAGTCCTGTGGAATAAGTATAACTCCAGGCACAGGTGGGAACTCCGTATCAAAATTCCTCCTCCAGAATTGAAGAAATTAAGCGTTTAAAATGATGCAATAATAATAATAACATCAACAGCTTATTACTATAAGAAAATGTTTACTAGTCGACAGTATTTTTCTCTCCTTCTATGTCATGTAGGGTATAAAGTAGGATCCCACCTCGGACAAATCAGTGATAGAGATACCAGTAACCAGACACAAAAGATATAAAATGAACACAGTGAAATAAATAGGTACACTGGACTAGGGTGTTCTTTATCAATAATAAATAAAAGTACACACTCTAATGTGAGACAGATAAATTTATTTATCCCACCTTACTCTATGTAAATACGTCATCGGGATTCAACCAATCAGAGTGTGAAGAGCAGTTTGAATGAAGGCGGTAAGAGCCGCCATTTTGGAAAAGAATGAAGCAAGGGAAGAAGCAAGAGTTTCATAATAATAATAATAATGCTAAACGAGGGCTACATTATTTAAACTCGTACTTAATGATGGATTTGACGCAATAAGTATGCTACTTCGAATTAATGTTTTAGTTCATGAGTAGTCCTTAATCTTTGTGTTCTTTGGTATCTATTACTAAAGTCACATACATGATAAATACTACGTAGGAAAGCAAATGCACCATGATTATATTTTATCTTGCTGTTGTCTTGAATTTGACAAAATGTATGATATTGAAATATTACATAAATCCCATTGATCACAAGCATTTAGAATATTAACTTATTTAGATAAAAACCATTAAAGTGTTACTTGAAATATAAACTGAAAACTGATGCTTGAAAACAATAACTAGTATTTCTAAATTACCATTTAGACAATCCCACAAAAACAAACATAGAGTAAACAACTCTATAATTAAAAATATGTTTATAAACAATTATGACTCGGGTAGCCGTCAATTTCAAGGCGCCTACAAAGCTTATTTAATGAAGTTTTAAACAGAGATTTGCAGAAACGAAGGTCAGCTACGTTTGGTATTATTTAAAAGGCATCGGTCTGACAAGGTGTTATTTAGAAGTCTTGTTTTGAAATTGTTTTTATTATGTCCAATTGTTGAAATCCTTTACACTATTTCTATATATCCTTTTACATATCAAGCGTCTTAGAACCCCATGGTACAAAAACCACATTAGTCATAGTAGATATGCTTAAATGGTTTGAAAAAAAAAAATCGATTCCTAAAAGGGTTTAAAGGATTCAGGTTTTTATCATTTTGTTTCAATGTTAAATGCTTTAATGCTTATAGCTGTTATTATATTCATTGGAATTGTGAAATCCTCTTGCAATTGGAGTTAATGACGATGCAAAAAAAAAGTGAATGATGACAAAACATAGCAATTTTTTTTGTTCTGATAACTGGTGGGATTAGGATAAAATGAAATCTTCGAAAATTTAAGTCCCGGCCCGGGTCCCGCCGAAAAAGGTGTCCCGGTCGTTTCTGATATGTATATATATATATATATATATATATATATATATATATATATATATATATAGTTATTGGACTCGTTTTTCTAAATATTTATCTCATTTTGTTAAATTTGTCTTTAACTTTATTTTACCAATAAAATCAAAAACTTATTTTTTAAAATATAAAAACGTTTTAACTAACAATCGTTCAATTCTCGTCTCAGATAGCCCTAGAGGAAGGATCCCTTCTTAATAGACAATAAAGGACATGCATCACGCAGTGCTGTGGGCTTTGAAGCTCTTTTGTTTCAATTATTATGTTATAAATATTATTATTATGGTTATATCCTCAGAGACATAAAGAAAATCAATTGGATGAGTGGTTGTAAATATAATCACAAGGGGGAGACAAGATGAAGAAAAGAAAAAGAAAGAGAGGGAATATTTAAAAAAGGGAGGGAAAGGTAAAAACAAATAAACATCAAGGATATACAAAATATGATTTAAAAACCTTATGGGAAGGAACCAATTTAAAATCATTGATCTCTCCCCTCATAAGTAGACGAGGGGGGTCCACTAAGGGATCCTTGGGAGCAATGAAAAAAAACAAAGAGGCATTTCTTTGACCCTTTAGCAAAAGGGTAAATTGAGGGGAAGGTGGGGGAGGTTGGTCGGTGGATTGGTTGGTATGGTAGTGAATGATTCACCAATCATGCAAGTGGTTGCGTGATCATTATTCCTCAAGGGTCATAATATACAAAGAGGAAAACAAATCTCATACAGTAAACCCTCGATATAACGAACTATATGGGGGGAGGGGCAGGGTCGTTATATCCGAAAGTTCGTTAAATCCAAAGTTCGTTAAAGAGGGGCTCTGTAGTGTAAGGTATATCCTGCAGGAGTGACGACGAACTGCCGCTGGACACATTTGCAGATTAGTGGAGGAGGTCGAAGTTCGGTAGCCTTAAATATAACGAACTTAGGTTCGTTATATTCGGGGCTTGTTCGGTCATGGACAAAAAAGTTCGGTAGCCTCAAATATAACGAACTTAGGTTCGTTATAACTGAGGCTTATTCGGTCATGAGCATAAAAGGTTCGGTAGCCTGAGATATAACGAACTTAAGTTCGTTATATATGAGGCTTGTTCGGTCATGAACACAAAAGGTTCAGATATAACGAACTTAAGTTCGTTACATCTGAGGCTGTTCGGCCAGCTCCAGGAGGTTCGTTGTATCCAAGTTCGTTATACAGAGGGTCGTTATATCGAGGGTTTACTGTACGTCAAACCCTCTAACGTTTTCTGTTGCGTATATATTTGTATAATTATCTCGGGCTCATGGGAGATAGGAATATTTGTGACTGCGAATATATATTTATATCAGCAAAAATAATTGTGCACATATTGCAATCAGGGGTAAAAGTGGTTCAGTGTTCTTGCCGGTACTCAGCATTTGTTAATGGTCTTAAATGATACATGCAATATTTCTATACATACAAATATGTGAGATGAGGGCACTCGCCAAAGTACAAGACTTATCCTGGATTCACTTTAGAGGGAACGCAGTGACTCCTAACTCGTCCTTGCTCAAATCAGATTGAACTCAGTCTTCCTTATATATCAATATACATATACAACTGGATTTTACAAAAACAAACATTGACCCAAGGCACTGTTAAAAATAGTATTCTCCACATTTTAAAGTCACGTTAAATATATTTATACAAGGCTAAAGAGTGTTCAAGATGATTTCAATAAATTTAGTTGTCCATGAATCTCACATTTCATTTGTGGATTAATTTTAATACTTTTAAAAATGTCTATCAAGCTAACGTTATCATCATGTATGCACTCAAATGTGTTTTTTCTAAAGCCCCCATCAATTATAGGTGTTCCTCCATCATTTTTATAGATTAAGGAAATGAAATCCTTCCTGACTGGATAAAGGAACCATGGACATTTTCTTTGGGAGGGTGTTGTCCTTGTAATGATGTCCTTGCTCCAAGTATCTTTAAGCTATATCATTTGTAGGGTTGACTCACCCTTAGGGTCATTCACAGGCAATGAAAAACCCGGATTCACTTCTTCAAGGCAATGAATCATTCGTGTGATATTTGTAGCAAACCAACAAGTGAGGGTATAATTATTTACTTTCATGGATCTCTTGGGTTTGGCTGTAAATATAGACATTTTGAAATACGGGATAGGTTTATAATACGAGTATATTTTAACCAAAATATTTGTACTGAACATAAAAAAAGAAACACTCCCTTTGGATAAATTAGACATTTCTTACTCTCCCAGAAATAGCTTTTTATATTATGAAAGGATACATTCCTTATGCAAAAAAGATATGTCAAAATACAAATGTCTTTAAGTACTTTCAATGTAGCCACAAATAATTACATTTTGTTTTGATACAATACAAAATACTGAAGTGAATAAAGTTTTGAAATAGTTTTTTAATAGTATCTTTAAAAAAATACTCTTTCAAAAACTTAATTACTCGTGTATTTTTGCACGTATTTATAATTTTAATTTGGAATCCTTGAGATTCCAAATGTGACTCTCATAATAAAAAATATGATATAAAAAGGAATTCTTATGATCAATGTGATATATATATATATATATATATATAATGATAGTATATAAATATGAAAAACGAATCAATTCAAAATCTGATTCGACCATTTCCAAAATCCATACCTATGTCTTATTTCAATTCTTTGTTCATCATCCATGGCGTCTAGCAATAAATGAGCAGGGTCATTTATTCAAGCTTATCAATAAACAATAAGAAGTTTGACCTCACCTATACTTATTGTTATTCTTACTCAGCAGCCATTATTTATCCAATGCTTTAATTTACTTTAACTTCTTATTTGTAGTTATCATTTTTTTTCTTTCTTTCAATTAGACGCCCTTACGAAACCTTTATAAAGCACCATCTAATGAAAATATCAATAAGCGCATACTCCATTATAAGTAGGGCATGCAAATCCGGAAATGAAAGTTCCAATTAAATGGCATTTATCAAACCCCCTCATTTTTGACTGCAATGCATTTTCAAAGCTATCAAGTCTTTATAATAAGATCAAAGGCATTTTTCTTTCTTATAACATAGCATTGAAATAAGCAGTAACAATAATAAAATAATAAATTTAATCGATTACGATATGCTTTTATTGCATGTACTTTGTACAGTCGGAGTCTCTACAATTAATCGTATTAAGCAAAAAAAAAATGCTAAGATAAGTGAAGAGTTTCATTTTTTAAGCTTGAAGAATTTTATGTAACACATATTTTTTCACTTAACAAAACTAAGGGGACTATAACAAAACCAAGGGGACTTTATACAGGTGTTACTATAAAGAAAAGTAAATGATTAAAAAAAATACTAGACATAATATGTCACGTACAAGGTGCAATCACTATATATAGACGATTACATAGTATTGAGTAACCTTATGACGAGGAGATTGTGGAGGCCAACGACGATTTTATTAAATAATTATATTGATAAATGTTTAATAGCCTTCCTCTCAAAGTTTGAAACGTCTATCTTTGGTAAAAACATAAATATATTGAGTTGAACGCAACGTTAAGAAGGTCACTCAAATGCGCAATCACTCCCTGCAGAAAGATATAAATAAATAATAAATGGAATCCGGTCTGAACGACTTGGATAATTAAGTTAACAGTAGTAACGAATTCAGCATGTTGAATGGTTAACGGACGGGACGAACTTTTGCACTTGAAATTAAGGGAAAAAGTTAAAAACAAATAGTGCCTTCAATCCACATTCCAGGAGCTGAAATACTCATTGTAGATAAGAACAACTCTTCCGAAACGTGACGTCACCATATTTTATTTTAGTATTTTATCATTACTTTTGCGTTATAGTATAAAGTCACCTTGATAAAATGATTAATAATTATACACATAAAAATTGGAAATTGTATAGAAGGATTCAACAAAAAAAGTCATAAGATTAGATTAGTTCTGACTTTAAAAAAATATATATTTATGAAGCCCATAAGAGTGCCATTAAAAAGACTTTTGATGTAAATCTTTAAGAAGATCAAGCA
Organism: Caligus rogercresseyi; assembly: GCA_013387185.1. Lineage (NCBI taxonomy): Eukaryota > Metazoa > Arthropoda > Copepoda > Siphonostomatoida > Caligidae > Caligus > Caligus rogercresseyi. The sequence goes on along the minus strand of CP045900.1, from coordinate 20,505,676 downwards.
AATATATACAATTACCAAAGAAGGAACAAATTCATTAAGTTGAAGTCAAAATAAGAAACAATGAACCGATTCGATTTAATTAAAAAAATAATGTCGATCATATTATCGCCTATAAACTAAATAAAGGATGTTAATTTATCCATGAACAATTCTTTCAATTCATTCAATGGACCAAATTGAAACATTTTCTCTACAGAAGGTAAATGTAGTTATAGAAGATACTGTTTCTGCGTTCTCTCCCTGTTATAAGAATAAAATAAGTTTTTTTACGTGTAATAAAAAAGAGGTATTTACTTTGATTTATTTAGATTTTATATTTAAAAATATTTTGTATTGAAAGTTTAATAACAAAAAGTTTTACTTCAGACCTTAGGTTGCAAAATGGGAGTCAAATTACCCATTCCTCCCTCTCTCCCTTGCAAAACCAATCCCATTTTGCCCTTCAGTCAACCGCGGCAAAGTGAAATGAGTCATCATCTGATAGAGTGAAAAAGCAATAATAATTATATAAATACTTATATATTTCGTTAAAACAAAACAATCCTTTCCTCAATCCTCCTTATTCAATGGTGGGTTAAAATTGTTTCTTTACTCCATACTATATGGGTTAGAATGACTATTTCCTCTCTATTTGGTTTGATAGAATTGCACTATCCGACTGGACACCAATAAGTATTATAGCGCATAAATTAGTTTACTTTTCAAAGGGGTTGAAGAAATTGACCTTCCTTCTCGGGATTCAAACTTCCAGTCTCAACATTGACAACCCTTAACGCACTTAGCTTATTGCACTGACTATTGGGCTTACCCCAAATCCATTTATTTAAGAGCATTCCTTTCCATAGGCACAACTTTTGTCTGCTTACACGTTAGATATCTTATTTCCTACTTTGAGGATGTAATACACCTTTGTTTGCTTCTCTCAAATCTTCACTCCTTATTTTCCATTTGGTGATGAATGACGTCGTCAAACAGATGTTTAGCTTACGTCATAGCTATTTCTCTAAGAGAAAAGGTGTTTCTAATCTGTTATCATATTTTTTTGCCCAATCCCTAAAGATTGAATCTCCACATAAATCAAATGAAACAAACAACATGTACGTACAAATATAGTACATTTAGTTCCTTAAGAAATGTAAATTCAATTAAAGCCGAATTATACTAACCTTTTAGGTCTTGAGACAAAATAAACAGGTTTGTGGGCGTTCTCAACTTTAGCGTTCGTCCGTTCGCCCGTTCGATTTGAAAAAAATCCGTTCAGGTGTTCGTCCGTTCAGTTTTTTAGCGTTCGTCCGTTCGTTTTGGCGATTGTCCGTTCGTTGAAAAAGTATCAATTATTTCCTTTTAAATATGAAAAAATTACATTATTAAAAAACGTCCTCACTTCTATCCATAGAGATATAAAGATATAGAGAGATGATTCCCTTTAATAGCAGAGAAACAGCGTTCTGTTGTTTCTGTGTGTTCAAAATAAACAAAGTAATTTGATCTACGTCATCGTAAGCTGATCATAGAGATAGATTCTATCTCTATGATCAGCTAACGATGACGTAGTATAAATTACTTTGTTATTTTGAACATACAGAAACAACAGAACGCTGTTTCTCTGCTATTGAAGGGAATCAGCTCTCTATATCTTTATATCTCTATGCTTCTATCCCAGAATCAATCACAGTAAATTCAATGGCACTTCTTATTGTAAAAAAACGTCCTCACTTTTTTCTGAAGTGGTATAAGAAACATGGATTGAACTTCTTTTATAAAAAAAACGTCCACACATTTGAAAGCAATATATAAATTGAACGGACGAACGCCAACAAAAAAATTCGTTATTTTATATTCTGTTCAGGCGTTAGATTTTGAACGTGCGTTCGAGAACGGCGTTCGTTTTCCATTCAATCCAAAACCCGGCGAATAAATATCTTCTAATACTCATACACGATCATAGATCAGTATACAACAGTGAACTTAATAATTAAAAAAATATATAAATACAGTTGAATTAATTAATTAACTAAATTTAGCATGTATAAATTTTATTTCAAGGACAAGTGTAGCATAAAAACCAGTAACGAATTTCTTCTTTATAAGATTAAAACGCTTCCCCAACTTGTAGAATTATTCATTATTTCAGATAAACATATTTGTATCATAGTAACGGAAATAACAAGAATAGTTTCTTATCAAATAAGAGTTTCAGTATTCCTTTTTATGATGTTCGAAATATGTACGATTCATATTATAGGAGCGTCCATCCGGTATGGCAGGTATGATTTGAAAGATTGGGAAAAAGTCGTATTTGTACATATCTATTAATATATGTTCAGGTAACTTTTTTTAGACTTCATAATGCGGATGTGGAGATCGCATATGTATCTGAGTCCCAATTGTACTTTTTTCATCAAATCTTTGTAATTGTGTATAAAAATACATAAATAGACATTGTAATCTAAAATTAGAACTTCATAAAAGATTAAAACAATTTACATTTCTAACATCAAATAAAAGCTAAATGCACAACAATAAAACAAATAATAAGAATTAGTAAAATTTCAATAATTTTTTCATTATTTTTAAAAGATGTTTTGATTTTGATGGGAAGTACTTAATTTCATTATCGGTGACGGTCCAGGAGTTTCCAGAAGCGACGGTATCCTTAGGGAAAGGACTCCATATCTGGCCGCCGTTGAGAGCATTATGGCTCTAAGCAGGGGCGGAGTGGCCACCGGGACTATTCCCGGTGGTCCGCTGGCCTCAAGAAACATAAACGGCCGTTGACAGCCTCCTAATGGCATACTGGGGCCAGTATAAGGCCGGTGAGGGCATAATTGTCCCGGTGGATAAATTCTTCCCACTCCGTTCCTGGCTCTAAGTTCCTCAGATCTGATACATTTGTTTGCAGTTAACCTTTTTGCAATAAGTGTTTTTGCATTAATGATTGTATTTATAATTGCGTTAAAAGTATCTGATCGTTTTTAGGAAAGCCAAACCGCACAATGGCTTTCAAATTTAAAATTGACACCGCAGGGCAATCAGCAAAAGCATGCAACGTGTGGACATATAATGTACTTATATTATTAGTCGGATAAGAGACCATTTTGGAGTCGAATAAGATTTAAGCAAAACTGTTGAGTCATCTTAAATTTGAGTATGAATAGCACTTGGCTCCTTAAGCTACGGAACTCGATTTAATTTATTTTTGAAATAATGAATGGTTGGCTAAAAAATAATATTTCTATAGTCATCGGATTATGAACATTTTGAAACTTCAATATGCTTAATGCATATGGCAGTTTTTTAACATCATCCCATTAATTGTACTTTTTTACTTGGAAAATATACTTTTTGCAAAATATCCTTCAATATTGGTTGGACTCTAACATAAGGAATAAGACTTTTTCTAACAAAAAAATGCAATTTTATGGAAAGTTCAATTCATCCTGTACAAAAAGCATTCATGTCGCCAAATAGAAATTAGCCCATCGCAAATCTTTATTCAAAAATATTGTCGAAGATGTAAAGCTCCTTATTTATAAAGATAACAGTTTTAACATTGCATTTTAGTATTTCATAAAAAACTTATAACTTTTAAGTATTATTTTTGTTTCGGTTTCTAATAAAATCTATGATTAATTGCACTTTAATAAGAATGAATCCAATTTATGCTTCTTGGGCCCATAGAGACTTTTCATTTTCGGATTTAAATCATCGAATCATATCAGATCAATGGGCTTACTAATTTAATTGCAACATTTGGCATAACAAATAGAACGAAGCATATACAATTATATATACAACTCAACAAACAAAAACCTTGAGTTAAAAACAAATAATTTAACAGCTCACTTAACAAACACACGCACATAACCATTCGCATTATCAAAAAGCTTTTTATTCATGTTTTAATGTAAAATGTACATACTTATTGAGATAAATCATTATTATTTAAAGGAGTTCTGGAAACTCTTCCATTGGACTTTTGATTCAGCACAATTGAAGAGCGTAGGAGCCAATACTTGTATGTAAGGCAAAATCTTTTCTCAGTGACTCAGCAAAAAGGCGCTAAGGTAGAGAAAAGCAAATCAAACAATGATTCTAACATGAAGGGAGTCCACATGTGGAGAGTGAAACGTACACATACAAGCAATACTAACTTAAGTGGTGAAATCCGAGAGCGACAACAATGAAAATAATTATTTCCATAGTATGACTTTGTCTTCTTGTCATTTATAGATACTATCTACATACGTTGTTAGATTTGTTGTACCCTTCACAACACGCTTTGTAAGGTTACATAGATAGTACGTACAGATTATTGTCATGACTCAACGGTTCCTTCAATAGAGAATCAGCAACTTGGATGAAGAAGATCTGTCTCGCCAAATTCAATAATTCTACAGACTGTCTTATTCATTTAAAAATAGATTTTAACATAAGATTTATTATACGAGGATCCATTCAAACAGCTCAATAAGTATTCTTATTTGTTGAGGCTATAAAGTAACTTTTTTATCGCCTTTTTCTTTACAAAAACGCGACAAAAGAGAAACAAATGGCAAATTTAAAAGTGATCGTTGTAGTGTGGATTCAAATAGTAGAGTTCAAATGAATGAAATCAATAACCTTGATTTTGATCTATATTTTGATCATTAGTACGATTTTGAGAGGAGGTCGTGTTTGAAAGGAGGTTGATTTATTAGTTCTATTGTATTTCTATAGATTCTATTTGATCATTAATGATCAAATGTGACTAAATGCATGGCTAATGTTCATACGTTCACAGTTCTTACAATATGATTATATAAATGTAGTAATACAAAATAAAGCAATATTTACCTGTAAACTATTAAATACTTAAATGTAGAGATATTTCCACTCCTAATCCGTATCCTCTCTCTCCCTCTCAGGAAATATCCCATAAAATAGCAAACAAAACGAACCGTCCTTTTTGTACATAAAAGATAACAACAGAGTTGTTTTATATATGGGATTTGATTGAAATTTGGTATTATCATTATGCTATCATAAAAAGTAGTATTTAGAGCATACATTCGTCGTATTACAAACATATTAGTTAGATCGTAATAGCATGGGCGTTCCTCGTTAAGTTTATTGCTTCGTAGTATTCCTTTTTATGTACATTTACTTACACATATGGTTTATTCAGAATCCCATGTTTTAATCCCTGGTTGATCCTCGACTGCATATATTTTTGTGGATCTTCAGCTTCGATGGCAATACCTTTTTATTATTTAAAAAAGGAAAAAATTCAATGTGAATTGCTTAGATTCTGATATTAAAAAATGGCCACAATGGAAAGTAATGACACAATTTCAAATTTATAAGAGGAAATTTGGCGCCCTATAACATTATTCATTAATTAAAAATATAATGGACCATATTTTGAAACCAAATATGACATTTATGCTACATGCATATATATATATATATATATATATATATATATATATATATATATATATATATATATATATATATATATATATATATATCCATGGGCGATACAGTTTCGAGTTTTTCGGATTTGAGAATCGGCTCCCTAGAATTTTACCTTAGTGCATAGCGATGATCTTGTGTAAGTTTGAACGAAATCGAATAACGTTAAGTGCCCTTATTGGACCCAAAAGTTATGTATTAAACATATGTTTTATTTTTTTTCGCTATTCGATCGCCTCTCATGTTATCAATATAAATAAGTTTTTGTTTAAATGCAAATCCAAGATTAAACTAGATATCAAAGTATTGAAACAATCATTTTATGTAAATACTTCAAAAATGACTATTTCAAAACTTTAATTTGTCGTTTATTTTTATTTGTATATAAAAAACCAAAAATCATTTGAATTCTTGCAGTCGTACTAAAGTTTTACACCAAATTATTTGAAAACTTGACATATATATTGAGGACATGAGAGGCGATCGAATGGCGAAAAAAAATTAAAACATAGGTTTGATACATAAAATTGGGAAAGTACTTTGAGTTCCAAAGCGGAATTCCCATTTTGTATACGATCGTAAAATTCATTTCAATTGCATGGATGTTTTTTTCTTCTTCTGATACATAGCTACTGCGTTATAGTATGAATGACAAAGACGAATGGAAACATATTACTGTAGAATCATTCAATCTTTTTCGAGTATTTTCAGCTGATGTATTCATATTAAAGATTGATTTTTTAAATATATTTATATTTAATAGTACGTCAAGTCCAACTAGTTTTGCTCCTTGTAGTCCTTATTTATTCAATAGCAGGGAAGTAAAGTTTATTAGTAAATGTTGCTGCTGTATCTCAGAACTTAAGATAACATTTCCTTCATTCTCGCCACACGGGAACATAAGTTTACATGAACATCGTGCTAATACATGACTCAGCGTTGCTATTAATTTAGTATCAGACTCGGGATTCGGACTCCCAAAAAGTTAATATGGAGCTTGGTACTCCCAACTTAGAATAACAAGCAAAAAGGTTACCTTACCCAAGTAAGTCCGGATTAAGACTTGCGTATAGATTTTACATCTCACATTCACTCCTAAATTGTATCGAGTTCGCAACACTGGTTAGCGGTGCTACTCATTTTGATGTAAAACAACAAAGGGAACGTTGTTTTAAAGCTGACGGCCCACTTATATTTTGAAGTGATCGCCAAACAACAACAATAAGAACGATAGAACATAAAAAACCTTTATTATTATTATTTAACGAAATGGCTTTTGCGGCCCGTTTACATATTATTATTATATTTGTTCTAATGGAAGGGCTTTTAAAGGAAGGGGGTAACCGTAAACGTTTTTCAGTAAATAAGTTGTAGTTGGGAAGGATGTGAATAAATGTAGGAGGATCACAGGGGATCTTTTTTAATAGTACACATTGAGATGTTTTCAATATCACGCACACATGGAGTGATTGTTTATTTCATAAAATATGTATCAGACCATAAAAAAACACTACCTACAAAATAAATATTGGATAAATTGATTGAACCCTTTTCAACTTTTAAGGGGGAAGGGCTATTGTATGAACCAGCTCTTAATAACTTTTAAAGAATATCAGCCTAACTCTTCATTGTGATATAAACAAAATCGTATGAGATTGGACATGACCGACTTGTTCCTCATGAGTAAAATTTTATCAAAAACTCGAAGTGCTCAAAAGGAATCAGAGATGAAACACAACTTGGTTTTTGTGTTACTATATAAAATAATACATACGGCGAATAATCGATCGAAAAGTTAGAGTTCACGTGTCACGTTTGTATTCCCAATCGTTGTACCGAAGTCGCTCGAGTTATGAATCAGCTATTTTTTATTAGAAAAGGTTCTTGAATAAGAGATCTATTAGTATATTCCACAATTAAGGGGCCTAAAAATGTCATTTTGAATTATATTACAATATATTTTTGTCCATTTATAGTAAGGACATACACAACACTTATTCAATTGGCGTATATTTGAACCTTCCTTTGATGATTCATCACGTCAGCTGTTCTATTGTCCATTATTGTGTGGAAAAAAAACCCTGATATCAGATGCTCCCAAAACTGTTTAAATATAAACAAACATAACTTTTGAACAAGTGCTCCCATTCCCGCCATTTTCTCTCAGAGCCTACTTATTGAACTCGTGTGACGTCATATGAACGAATGTAAGCTACAAAAAGTCTTTTATTTTGGACAATAAATCCTGCAGGGTTTTAGCTCCAAAAATTGTCGGCATTGTTCCATTGAACCATTCAATTAAAAAAAGCATTCTTATTTGTATTCACTCACGTGAGAAAAATAACACAAAAACTTCTCACAGGGGGTTCGCAAAGTGTAAGACCATCGTTGACAATACGTTTAATGTATGCCAGGAAGTAAGCAACAAAATAAACGATTTCACTTCCTCATGCAAACTTCGTGCTGGCCATTAGGTTTTTTTGCTTTGAAATTTATGATCACGTATTTTTGAAAGCGTGTGGATATGATTTATTAGATGAGAATACTTTTATAATTAGTGGATTTCTAATTAAAGGTGTTGCTTCTAATCAATTTTCTTGAGGTATTTCCTTTATTTTAACCACTATTGGAAACCACTGTCTAGATCAGGGATGTCAGGGTGAAATCGGTCAGGGGGCCAGATTGTTTTCAAGTGGGACCTCGGGTGGCCAAATTACCAGTAGATTTTTGGCTTGCCAGACCAAGCACTAAACAAAAAACAAAAGTAGATTTAAATTTTTTAATATTGTGGGACACAGAGTTTTGTGTAGAACCAGGCGGGCAACCATCCGCATCGATGGGACAGGAGCGGGACGGTGGTGGAGATTCTTCCGTATGACCAATACAACGTCAAAATAGACGGCACAGGGCGAGTTACGAAAAGGAACTGGCGTTTTTCTCCGTCGCTTCACTCCATTTACCCCTACTATTTATGACTCACCTCGTGCTGATCCTCCAGTACAAAGTACTATCTTTCCCCCTGCACACCAGGAAGGCATGACAACGCATTCTTCGGATTCAGTGAGATTCAAAAGAAATAGGACACCTAGGAAGTTTTATGAGCCCGAGACTGGAACTTATGCATATAAAAATTAATTTACGCTAACATGTCAACAGACTTGACGTGGAGGGGATGGAGAGTGGCTCGGTCCGTAGTATTAATACTTCGGCACACCCCTAACTACATCAGTTGTTTATTCGTATTGTGGACAGAGGAGCGAGTGGACCTAATATTAGTAAGGAGCTTTATTATGATTATTTGTATATAAATTCATTAATATCATATATGTATCATGATAGTTTCGCTCATTCCTTGAAATATACTTATTTCCTACGGACTGACTCATTGTTCACATAGTATTATTTATTTATAAAAAACACTTCTCAACCACTGGCGTAACGGGCCGAATGTATGTTCATTCGGGCCGGTTCCGGCCTGCGGGCCGTCACCCTGGCACCACTGGTCTAGATATAAAATAGGTAATAATGGACGAAAGGAGATATGAAAACAATGTTGATATCCGTAGATAATCCCATTGATAGTCTGCTGTCATTTTAAATAACATAGTTTTTAAAAATACGGCCGATATACAGTTCAAATCCTTAATAAATTAAGAAACACAAAATCCCCCTATCTAAAAATGTTTTTAAATATGCAAATAGAATTGTGGATGATGTTTGATTTTGTTTTGTTTAATATTGGATGTGTTAAATTTTATGTTGAACATGTAGTAAATATGTTTTTGATGTTTGGAAACACTCAAGAATAAATGTTGTACGAATGTACAAAAAAAATAATATATATACAGTTCAAATCTATTCGGAAGACATAATACATAAAAAATATAATAGGCTTTTTTGTACAATATATATATATATACATATATATTTATAATATAAAATAGAATGCCTCTAATGGCATTTATAAAAAATGGGTGATTGAATATAAATATAATTATTGATTATTCAAAATCCTCATCAAATGTTTTAAAAAAACTCTATATTTGGCAAGATGACAATTTATTTTTGGCCAATTAAACTTTTTAAGGGTGCATCGCAGCCTTTTTAAAATTATCCTATTTTTGTGATATATCTTTTATTAAGAATTTTTTTTATAGACAATTCATATCCAACAAATACTGTCTCAAATTAATTTTGAACAGTGACTAATGCAGAATGACATGACCTAGAAAAATCTTAAAATGATGAAATATTTAAGTGCGTTGTGCGAATAGCTAGAGATCGTTAGTTCCGTAGAAGTGTGGTCGACTCTCAATGATGAGGCCTTGAATTCAATCTCCGAGAATGAAATATATTTAAAAATAGTATTTTAGGTTTTATAAACTAATTATAATGCTATAATTTTTTATAAATATCCACACAAATATTACTATACCATTGAATGAAATAGGCAAAATCAAATCATATAACAAAACTTTAGTAGCTATTTTTGTGTTTATAACTATGTATTATAAAAAATATAACATTTCACTTGTTAGATTAATCAAACGGACCTGTTAGCTGTATTCTTCATTTGTTCAGGTGGCCACATAAACATATATTTTTAATTACTTAGTGTTTCACTCAACATGGCACTTGTACATCAATACGTTCAAAGATCAACGGATCAATGAATATATACAGAGAATCCAACATATGTCAATAAAATATGAGTCAGTCTTGTACATTTTGGACATTTAGATATATTTCTACAAAAATGAACACCCATCCATGGAACAAACGTTCAAGCAACAGAACGACTTCAAAAGACTCGACCCAATAGAGGTCACAGTATAAACTGGGACAGGCCTCATCGTCCTCTATTATAACACATAAAAAAATTCCAATGGAAAGAATTGTTAAACATGTCTCTCTTCCTGTTGAGGTAGACTTCAGGGATGATGATAATAATCCTTTTAAAGTACTGATTGACTGTCGGAAGCTCATGTTTGCAAGGGAAGGAGACCATGTATTTGATATGACCTTAAAGTACGGATATGGTAAAATTTGTGAACAGCGATACGCTCTATGCTTGAGCCGTTCTGCAAAGTCAATTCCTCTCGTATTGGAAATTCCTCCGCCTCTGATAAATGAATTTGAAGAAGTACCCTATTTTTGACGATCCCAAGTTTCTCCATTGGAATAATAAAAGTTCAGATTTGGTGGTCAATGTTACCGGTAATGCTAGAAATATTCCCTCACTTATTCCTTGCGGGGATGAATTGAATCATTTGTGTTCCTGGACAAAAGAAGCAATGCTTAAACTGCTTCATGTTTGGGCATTTCAGATCTGCTTGTAAGGTAAAGACAAGATCGATTAAGTTTTACAAGGCTTGGATATCCGAAAGACTCAAGAAAGTCGGTCGTAAAGAAATAAAATTCTTCGCCTCAGATGACTCCTTTTCTCTTGCAACAGACCCTGACATAGTGCAAAACATTGCGGAAGGAACAGCAAGTAAGCAGGCCGAAGCTTCAAGTAAGGTGGATCCTAAGATCCCTTTTTCGTCAGTGGCAGTGTCTTCAGGAGTAAATGATTCTTCAGGAACGGGTACACGCAGCCTTGAGACTAACTCTCAATCGGCTCAATCTGAGATAATTGTTCCTGAGCTTTCTTCCAGTTCCATTCTTGACGGGACAGACAAAGCGCCGGTTAGAGTTATCCAACCGTCTCATCTTGAGCAGGAGTCTAACACATGTCAGAATCCTGGCATTACCCCAGGCGTGGATGATCTTACGCATTCTTCAAGTGGCTCTAAAAATTCGAAAGGACCGTTGTTATCGGATAGATTACGCACTAGATCCCAGTCACTCTCCAAAAGAAGCCGAAAAGACTCCAATAATGCTCTTGAAGGCAGTTCTAAATTGGATAACCTAAAAAAGAAAACAAAACATGATTCCAATACAATGTAAAATTACAGATTATTTCCCTCCAACTATTTCCAACGAGCTCGAAAACAATATGGGTATTTCTAAAATTGTGTCTTTGAACGTTAGGGGTGGAAGAAATAGAAGGGTTAGGCATGCGCTTATGAAGCACCTGGTTTCCTCCAACCCTGATATCATTTGCCTGCAAGACATCTCTTCTAAAGTATCTTCATCCTGCAAAAACAATTGTATGCAATGTCTTCCGGCCTCGTTTAATCATTTTTTCTCCTGTAGTGGAAAAAGAGGAGTTGTTACTTTTGTCTCTAAACGTATATTAAAACCGCTTTTCGTTAATGAGTACTCCAGTGATGGGGATTGGATCCACATTATTATTTCTGCGTCTGGTTGTACTTTCTCTGTCATCAATGCATATGGCCCGAATCGTAAGTCTTCCACGTTTTTTCAAAGTATCCTCGAGTCGCAAAATCTTCGGCAGCTTCCTCTTTTATTAATAGGAGACTTGAATGTGGATGTTGATAAGCCGTTGGTTAGGTACCCCAATTCTGCCGTCCTTAAGGAGCTTATCTTTAGATTACAGTTAGTGGACGTCACCAAAAAATTTAATCCTGAAGATAACATTTCGTGGTGCTGCGGAAACAAATCCTCCCGTATCGATCTTGCTCTTGTATCATCATTATTGGTTCATCTTATAAGAAGTGCCCGTTACATCCCAGAGCCTTCGTCAGATCATAAAGTAATAGAAATTTGTCTTCGTCATGTTCCGTTCCGCCGCTCTTTCAAAACACCACGATGGGTTTTGTCGGAAAAAAAGTTTATTAGAAACTTGAGAACAAACCTGTCTAATGGTCATAGTTCGATTACTCAAAAACGGGCGTACCCCTTGCTTCTGAAAGTGGTTTCAAGTACTGTGAAAAAGTTTATTACATCTCATAAAAATAAAGCAGCGAAGCTCCAGTATGACATTGAAAGAGCTCTTTCCGCTTCTTCTATTTTCATTAAGTGCATAACTACTGAGCTAGTGAATGAGTATAGAGTGACAGACATTGCAGAAGCAGAAATGGAGAGAAAAAGAGATAGGGAATCAGATTCCAATTTAAGGTATAAGTTTCTTCCAAATAACAAGAGCAGCTCTGCATGCACTATTAAAAGCATTATCGACAATAACAGAGTTATTAAGAAACCTAAAGAGATTTTGAATTATTTCCACGGAAAGTTTTCCGAGATTGTCGGTGGTCTAAGGCTAAATTTCCCCAAGAGAAGACGTCAAAGTTCCACGGAAATTTTTACACATCAATGTATTGTCGAACATATAAGATGTAAGTTCAAGGACAATAAAGCTTCTGGTCCTGACGGAATCTGTGGACGTATCTTCTCTATCGCCCCTGAAGAAATAGCTCCATATCTTTTATGTATCGGCCGACATATTGAGTTTACTGGAAAAATGCCAAGTACTCTCGCCAAGGGTCGTATAGCATTGATTCCTAAGAAAGGCAATGGAACTGATTTTAGCCATTGGCGGCCGATAACTATTTTAAATAATGCGTACAGAATTTTAATTGGTATTTTAGCTAAAAAAATTGAACCTATTTTAAACTGTAAAATTGATCATGAACAAAAAGGCTTTCTTAAAAATAGAAAAATCACGGATATTTCACGCAACATTTTTATCGCAATGGAATCAGTCAAAAGTCGTAGCAAGTTTGGAGCTTTAATTGCAATTGATTTCTGCAAAGCGTTCGATACTATACGGCATGACCACATTTTAAGATCTATCAAGCGCCTTCTTCCTAAACGGTTTTTTAATCCCATAAGAGCTGTGTTGCTCAATGGATCTTCTATTATATCATTGGACGGAATCAATAGTTCTCCTATTTTATTGTCAAAAAGCTGTAGACAAGGATGTCCTGTAGCCCCGCTTCTTTTTGTTTCGGCTATCCATGAGCTAACTAGGTTTTTGACAAGTAAATACCTAGGGTTTGGAATCTCTTTCGGTGGTCGAAGACATCTCATAGACCTCTATGCAGATGATATCACGTTAATGGTGGAAGCCAACTCGGAAGTGCAGCTCGCAAAAAGGATTGATATTTTACTGTCCTTCTTCAAAAAATACGAGGGCAAATCTGGCCTTGGAATTAATAGAAGCAAAACTTTTATACTTCCGGTAGGGAAGTGGTTTCCGCATGCTAACTGTAAAATACAAGACGTCAGGATTGCCAATTCTGTCAATATTCTCGGCATAGAGTGGACAAGATTTGGTGTATCAGAACGTAACTGGACCCTGTTGAATACTAAAATTTATGGTCAAACAAAATTTTGGCGCAGTCTTTCTCTGCAAAAAAGAATCGATCTCTACAACTCTAGGGTGGTTCCACTAGTTTTATACAAGGCAACCTCCATTCCTAGTCTAGCTGAGCTAGCCTTAGAAGAAGAAGAGAGGTGGCTGAAATCTCTCTTTCACAAATCGTATATCTCCGCCATAAAACGCCCCAAAAAATATATCGGCGGTGGTCTGTGCCTCCTTCAGTCTATTGTTCCGAAATATTATCGAAAGGTAATACAAGAAATGGGTGTGTATCACACTCGTGATTGGAGAAGATATTATACCACGTCAGAATTATTGAACTGGATACATTTGGGCACGCTTTTAACCAATCTGGAATTGGAATTAATTTCACCTTTTTTAGCTTCCATGCAAAGACTTATGTGGAAGATGGAGCCCGAATTTCATTCGGATACTACTGTGGACATTTTATATCAGAATAAGAACAAGAAGCCTTTTGTCAGTAGATTTGGTGATCTTTCAGCTCTTGAGATGTTTGCCCTTCATCACAACGTCTTTACGATACATGATTTTAAGTCAGAATCGGTCTTTAATGTCAATAGGTTCTATTTTCCTCTTTCTCGTACTGTTAAGCATTGTTGTCCTCCCTTGCCCTGGTTTTTAAAATTTAAGGCACCCTCTGGTGGTGTAAGCCAAGCTATATCTATAGCAGAGTCTTTTATCAAGATGCTAGGCTTGCCTCTTTCCTGGGAGAAAAGGATTCTCCACTCTACGCAGGGCATTGTAGACGGGCTAAAATTTACTGCCCAATTTCAAATTTCAGGACAATTAATAAAATTTTATTACCCCTGCAACAATTGTGGTTGCTTATACAACAATATCTTACACGCATTCGTTGACTGCCCTGCGCTATCATTGGTGAAGCATTTTTTAAAACTTAATTTATCTGAAAATAAAATAATTTCCCCTAATATTCTAAAGGCCTATATTCTATTTGGGCCATACAAAGTGAAAAAAAGTTCCCCCTCTAGTCATAAAGCTCTAAACGCAGCAGTAAGCAACATCAAATCATTAATTGCTAAGCAACTAACGGCAAACTCTTATGTGGAAGCTGAGGACCTGAGAGCGATCATCCTTGGTGCAGCGGCTCGTTACGAGGCGCTCGATGTTAAAATTCCTGACCCTGGTTCTCCTTCTTGGAAATGGGCGGGAGATATTATACGATTTGTGCCATCTCGCTCAGGAGTATACCTGAAAGCTTTGAAGAGGATTTTAAGACGTCATCGGGATTTTTTAAAGAATAAATAAACGCTGTTTCGTCCATGTATATAAGGTTATAATCTCTTGACAGTAAATATGTTCTACAATGTTCATTCATGTTTTTATTTTAACGCAACTGTCAAGAGTATTTTTTATTTATTTATTATAGTTATCTCTATTTTAGTGTAGTTATTTTTTACACTGTTTTATAATTTTGATAGCCAAATAAAGAATTTTAACCGTAAAAAAAAAAAAAAAAAAAATGAATGAACATTCTACAATAAATATTTTTCTTCTTCTGTTATTGTAAAAAGTAACAGCTTGTCATCAAATTGAAGCTTGGTACCCGGAAAGAGCGTTCAGGGACTAGAAAGAATCTACTCGACTGGCAAAACTATTGGATCATCCGAAGTTATAACTATGAATGGAAAAATAATTAATATACAAAAAAATTATTTTATTTATTTTTAAACAGATGCTCGAAAAGAGGAAAAAATAGTAATATTTTAATTTGTTTAAACAATAAAGTTGCAAATTTCTTTTTATTATTATGGATTATTAAAAGTATATTTTTATAAAAAAGTTTAACGGCTTGAGCTGATCACAAAAAATAAATATTGTCAATTAGAGAAGGTATGACTTAGACATAATATAATTAAGTGTATGTCCTTTTACCATTTTAAGTAACCGATGTATATATATACATATATATGTATATATATAATACATTGAAATAAATAATATTGCAATTGTTGACAAAAAGTTAGAAAGGATCTAAAAAATAACGCTGTACACAAACACACAAAGAGCAGAAATGAAAGAAGATATACGTAGATTTCGCATTTATTATAAAAACAATTATTTATATTCAAATACATGCCTTATTGAGCGTATTATTATATCTGTAGAGAGACTATGCATGGACTCAAAGTTTCCCTCAATAAATGAAAGGTCTTTGGGACTTATATTTATGTGTTTGAATTTATATATCCTAGTCTAAGGCCTTACGTAAAGGACTAACAAAGAAACAAAAAAACAGATATTGAATTTTATATATTATAAGAAGAAGATTATATTATATTGTACTACTTTTAAACATTAATATAGGTTGTTCAAACTATGTATGTATGTATAGGAGACTGTATGTATCATATGCATGCATGTGTGACTGTATGTAAGCCTACATATATGTAATGTAAACGTACAAACAATATGAGACCCCTTTTCATCACTTGTTCTTTTACTTCATGACACAATTAGAGAGAGGCCTTTAACTATGAAGAATAGAAAAAAGTAAGTATGTCCCACTTGTGATCATTTTCTCTCTCTCTCTCTCTGAAAGACCCACTTCTCTTGATCCCATAATAATAATAACAACAATAATGACTAGGCCTAAAGGCCTGGAAGTCTTCTTCTTTTATTTGTTTGTCCGTGAACTAGGCATAGGACTCACTCGAGCTTCCTTCATGACTCATTGCTACTCGTGTGTCCTGAATGAGAGCAACAGTTTGGTAAATACCCCCATTGAGAAGGGCCTTTATTCATTCAAGTGTTTATTCTCTATTGAGAATATACATAGGTAAATTACGTTTCACAATCTTATTATTATTATGTGTCAGGCTCCTACATTTGTGTACACAGAAATCGAATAGAAATAATTAAGGATGTCATTAGGGTAGGTCCTTTGTGATAAAGACTGGACTCTAAATATGAAGAAAGACATATAAGTGCCCGAAAAGCTTTTTGAAAACTCATTACGACCTAAGTGGCTTCCACTCAGAATAGAAAAGGGTAATCTTTGAAAAATAAAATATTAACCTTCATTTATTTTTATTTATCCCTAATTTTATATGTTCATTTTTTTATTGTTTATTGACTACATAAATGTTTATATATATATATATATATTGTGGCGACGGAACAGAAAAATATAATATTAATGCACGGAAATATATTTAGAAAACGAATGTACTGTATACAAGATTTTTTTTGCCTAACTGGTTCGATAGAATTGCAGCTTCCGACTGGATATAAATAAGCATTATGGCATTAAAACTTCCACTCGAACCTAGGATCTTATCAATGAGGTAAACCAAAAATGACCTCCCCCTCTCGGGAGTATTCGAACCTGCGCCCCCAACATTGAGAAGTGAACATGCCTTAACACAATGGCTATCGCAATCTGTTATATTTTTCAATATTTCCTAAATGGTTTTGTTAATAGACAAATAATAAGAATGCTGTTATATTTTTAAATTTAGAGAATATTTTGCTCATAACATAATTCTATCTGTCGATGTTTAAAGACGAAAAAAGAGCATAGTTTCTAATAGATAACAATATAAATAGAATTACAACAGTTATTTTGCGACGTTTATGAATATTCTAATATGTAGGATGTTTACGTAATCAAAGGATTTGCATGTAATAAAGTAGTGTACAATTTGACATTATGAAAAAACTTTTGTAACATCTATGTATCAAACTTCTTGTTGTACACAAATCTAACCAAGACATAAGTTATTTTAAAAGTGTAGCTTCTTAATTTTCGTTTAAGCCGATTTATACCCCTTAACACTAGAACGGCGGAACCCGTCAATTGACGGGTTTTCAAATTTAAAGTTGCTAGAATTTTTTTCTGAGAAAAATTATTGTATCTGGCTCTTGTGACTTTTAATAATTATGTGAGATAATAAAAATGACAAACAAAAAGATAACATAGGCCCAAGCTTTCATTGTTAAACAAACTATTGTAAATGGTTATATCTGGAAAGGTATTTTCATTGATGAAACCAGTCAATTGGCTATTCATATCATATTCGTTTATTTTTTCAATATTTTATAGCTTACGTAATACTTTACCAAGACTTCCAACTATATTCTGAGAAAATTCCAACTATATTCATGATACATATACTATAATTGAGCACTTGTAGAACACATGTAGTACAATAATTTTAGTAACAGCTCACGCACACGATTGCTTGACATTTTCCACACACAGGCTTGTTGCATTTTCGACAAAGGTTCGTAGTGCGATTCTTTTCGCAATTGACATGGATGCCACAGGTCACACGACGATTCAGAATCATTGGAAGGGCATCATTGCGCAGTTCTTGGTCATTTTGGTCATCTCGACGAAGCTGTTTTGACAATTCGAAGAGAAATGTGCGACGAGAAATTCCAGAGCCAGTTTGCTTTCTGTATATGATCCATGAGTTCACTGCAACTAAGTCAAGAATGTTATAGAAAACAGCTAGAGGCCATCTTCTACATCCCGACTTCGTTGAGAATAGTTAACAAGTAAAACATGACATATAAATGAAAATCGTCAATTGACGGGTTTCGCCGTTCTAGGTATAAAAAATCTTCCGCCGTTCTAGTGTTAAGTGTGAATATAACCTTCGACATATTAGAAGCCGTCTTCAAACACAAACTAGAGATTAGGATTGGAGGAAAGTGTCCTTATTAAAAAGTAGTAACGTGATGGTAAAAAAGATTTGTTAGTAAAAATCATTTCCTTTTTTTAGGTAATTGATTCCAAACATTGATTTTTATTTAGTTTTTGATATGGCCGTATCGCTGATCAAACATGGATAATTTTACCTCTATGTCGCAGTTTTTTTCTGTGTTTCAGTTCTTATATAAAATATAGTACATAATGATACATTTTAGTCTTAAATTAATATGACAGTATTTTTGAATTATAATGTTTATTTAGGTTTTGTTTTTAACGTAACTGTCTTAAGATTGTGTTTTTTTCTCCTACTTTATAGTGTATTCTTATATTTTTACACTGTATGGATTTTAGCTAATACATGAACATCTTAACCATTAAAAAAATACAACGACTAAAGAACGAGCCAAATAAAACAAATTAGAATAAATAAATACAATAATATCACTATGGTATAACAGACTTAGGTAAATAACAAACTAAAATTAGCATTATAATGATAATGAAGGTTAGTCTTGAATTAAAAGACCAAAACAAATATAAAACTTCATAAATCTAATAAAATTTTAATATCTTCTTAATTATCTTAAAATGGCTGAGAGACTTGGTTGGGAAATACTTGATTTCCCTCGAAGCGAGTGTCCACGAGTTGTCGGTTATGGAGGGGATTTTGAGAGTGAGAGCTCCATATCTGGCGGCGTCTGCGGGGATAATTCCACGGAGATTCTGGGACCGTAGTTAATCTCATTTTTTGGATTAAATAGTCCACAAGGCAGTAAAAAATGTAACACATACATAAGTGGATGTTGTCGAAGCCGCACTTTAAGATATTGATCATGTGAGTTCAAATACATTCAAGTTCCGTAATGAGAAAATAAATTGTTGTAGAAAAATGTCTCTCCATATTTACGACAAAAGGCTTCATTACAATCAAAACCTTGGGGTTCTCCCAAAATCAATTATCCACTACTATTTCCTTTCCCGAGACACAACTTTGGCCGGGCCTTTGGTATCTTAACTTTGACTCCGAGTCAAACATGTATGCATCTCTGTAAGCTGCATACAAATATGAGTACAGCCCTCGAAAATATCCACAATTCATGCATAGGTTACTTTATATGGAGTATAACAGTAGTGCCTAGCGGCGACGAAGTATGTACCTGTTGTTCGTCATGATAAGAAATACAATAAACACAAGTACATTGTGTTGTTCTGTCTTGCCCTCCATTTTTTTTTCTTTCTCGTTCTTAGCATTTCGTGTTGTAATGCAATAAGGAAGAATGTTTGCTCTATAATTCAAATGTTTTTCTTTAAAAAAATACTATTATTATTGATAAAAAGTAAATTTGTCTATTAGGAATTAAACAATAATATATTAGGAATTCAGATGGGTGACTTACGAGAGGGGGTAGATCAACATAATGTGTAATTAATATATGACTCTCAATGTTAATAGCACAGCATCGAATCCCATAAAGGGAAGATCGTTTTTAATTTTTTTAAACAAAAAAGATCCTGAGCTCGAGTGACTAATTATTATGCAAGAATTTATCTTTTATTGGTATATTTATTATTGTTTTGCGTAAAGCTTAAATAAAGCAATACCTAAACACCTAAAATATATATTATGTTATGTATGATATACACACAATTGTCTTTTGAAATAAATAATAAATATACAATTAGGGACCTTAATTTTCTTTGCCGCAATATTGCTCAAGTAGGTTGAGTCATAAAGAATGAGCCTGACCGGGTAAAACTCGTTTTTTAGAAGCAAAATCATAAAAATTTCTAAATCAGTAAACATAATCCCCTTTGACTGCAATGACGTTGTGGCAGTGGTCCCGGAGCTTTTGGAGATGGTTGAACAGTTCGTTTTCGTGGCCCACAAACTCGTCAGGCGCTTAAACTTCCGGAAGAGGTACCGGTCGCAGAGGTTCAGATCGGGTGAGATGCGGCTCTGTTTCAGCTGTTTAACGTCTCTCCGGGTCAGAAAGTCCCCGGTATCCGTGGCAGCATCTTGTTGGTTTCATAGAGCTGTTGGGTGACGAGTATAATCAGGACGTTTTTGTAGACCAAGATCCTCCCTCAAAAGCCTGGAAACGGTTTTAGAGGAACCTCGGCGGCACCCTGTCGAGTGGTCATCCGGGGGTTATCCTCAATCAGGCGCTTCACAGCAGCGATCGTCTCTGGTGTCCTCGTCTCCCGGGATCTTCCTGATGACGCATTCTTCTCCAGAGCAAAACTGTCATTATCAAAGTCCTTTCTCCACCTCTTGATGGTGGAGAGGCCAGGGCAGGAGTCAGGGAAGGTAGAAATAAAGCCCCGTGGATCTTGTTGACTGTCTTGGCTAGCTTCATTCGGATCAAGAAGTAGGAGCGAAAGTCGGGTGTATCCATTTACAGCGGCGAGTGGGATAACAGATAGAAATGGTGCGAGTGTTGACTATTTATATTACCTGAGTGGCGCCAAATAGTCGCTTCCCACACAAAAGTATGCGATAAGAACACTCCCTTTGGAGTTTTTGAGCTATCTGTTTATATTTCGATATAATGAGCCTAGAGCATTCTTTATTACTCAGCCTAATATAAGTTTCTTTATAAGTTCATTACTTTTTCAGTTCCAATAATTTGTAAATAAAAATAACAGACGAACTAATTTTACCTCTATGATTTGTTTTATTATTTTTCAACTTTCAATCAAACCATTATCGAACTAAAAATGACTTTATATTTATATCAGACTAGATGACGATTGTGAAAAATTGTAGTTCGTTTTACGAATTCCAAATTTGTCGTTCATAGTTCATCGTTCATATAAAATTGATAATTTTACAAATAAATAATCTCAGTTATTCCCAAAAAAAACAGACTCTTTGTTAGAATTAGTTCATTGCCATCAATCGATTGGTGGTAGTGGTGTCTATCGGGTGCGACGGTTGAGCCTGAGCCCGTTGATGTGGCTGTGCGATCACTTTTAAGAAGGTTTAGTGTGCAACTTAAAAGATGCATTCTGTGCAAAAAGTGTGGACGGTTTTTATAAAAAGTTTACTGAATGACAATCTAGCAAAAAGTTACGATGTTTATTACAAAAGAATTCTCTCTCTTCAAAAAAAATAAAAAGACAACACAACTAGTCCATGCAAAGTGCTTT
The DNA here is from genome assembly GCA_013387185.1 of Caligus rogercresseyi. Classification (NCBI taxonomy): domain Eukaryota; kingdom Metazoa; phylum Arthropoda; class Copepoda; order Siphonostomatoida; family Caligidae; genus Caligus; species Caligus rogercresseyi. The sequence goes on along the minus strand of CP045900.1, from coordinate 20,484,143 downwards.
TTCAATTTTATTCATGAATATTTATTGAAAATAACTTGAAAGTTAATATATTATTTTTGTTAACGAACGATAAGACATTTTTCATTGAGGTCGCCAAAAGTTTTGTCGTTCGTCGTTTGATAACAAATGAACGACAAATCACAAGTCTATATATATATATATATATATATATATATATATATATATATATTATATATATATTATTTTAAATATAAGGGGTTCAAATTGTAATCTTTAAACTTCATACCGTAAAACTTATACAAGCAATTATTGCAAATAAGGGTTCCTGCAATAGTTAATTTGCTGCGAATCATACAAAAAGGAATTAGTGTATTTTAAAGGTCGACAGAATATGTCATTAAACATATATTATCATTCAATAATGATGATATGAATTACTATGTATTTACTGTTAATATGGACATGGCAAATATTGTAGTTCCTTTCATAGTTGGCGTAACAATGTAGATGGAAGTACATGTATCAGACGGGCTGGAGTTACTTCGGAAGTGAGGGGAGGGGGGGGGGGGGGGGGCAAAGAGCTGTGTGTCTGACATTTTTTCGGTAAATTAACTACCATGACTGGAGTGACTGAGGACCATAGTGGCTTTAACGGGCTTGTGAGGCAGTAACAGATAGGAAGGCGGGAGAGCTGCTGAGCCCGTGCAAATGGGGAAGAGGGTCGATGGCCACTACCCCCTCCCCCCCATTCACTTCCAGCGCCCCTGTCAAGTATTCAAGGGCAAGATGACCTCTAATATATAAATATATCCTTGCCTCCTATAGCGGCTAATCTCCATGTCCTTCCATATTTCATCACTATGTCCGTCCTCCGATATTTTTGATGGAAGATATCCCTTAATTACTATCACAGCACACAAATAAATGATTTATTTAAATAACGGTCCTATTTTCTATGATCTTGATTTCTCTTACTGACTTAAAGACCAGCTTCATATTTTAAGAAGCCTCAAAAGGCATTAATGCCCGATACTTTTTCTTGTGTGTGGCTGGCTACCTTAAATGGGCATCTTTTGTGATCTAAGCCATTGATGGATGGTGCGTGTCTATGGGTGCTTTTATAGGGCCACAATAATAATAAAAAACACTAAAGGAAGTGAAGAAAAAAAGAAACACGCTCAATTATGGTGTTGTTACATAGTCTCTATTGACCTGACTGTAGAGGACACTATATCTCAGGGTCAAGCACCAAGACCAACCTCACATACCCTGCCACTATTTCAAGCGTAAAAAAACCACTTTCAAAGGGTGTCATGGAACATCCCTTGAGATTATTTGAATTTACATCCTTGAACCAGATTTTGTTGAAACTAAAATAACATGCGTAGATGACTTTCGACTAATGTGAAGAACGAGATTTGATTGCTGAAGTACTTTCTCTGATCATAGTTATTTTTACTAAATCATTATGCGAGGGTCTAATTTCTTTGAGAATTCCATTATTTTCAAACAAATGTGTCCTTATTATAAAATATGGCGCATCAGTTAAATTTGAATAAATTACTCACTCATATATAATACTGGATATTCAAAAGACTCAATAAAAGAGGGGGATCCTCGTGGCGGTCATTTCATTCCATTATTATGACGAAATATGTGCGCTTAAAACCAAAGCATAACGAAGAGAAGGAAAAAGTTTCGCAAAATCAACTGACAAATAGTAATGTTCAGTGTTGGTCGAATATTACTTTGAAAGTAGTATGTATATACTACTTTTTACTGCGTAGTAATATTACTTCTCAAAAGTAATATACTACTTTGAGTAATATACCACTTTTTTGAGCATTCCGAAACAAAAAGTAAAGGCAATTCAAACAGGATTTGTAAAAATCCTCACCAAACCTAGTTAGCATTTTTATGTCCACTGGGTGACGTCACATACATTCACAGTTCATTAATTTTTATCAAAATGCCTGTCGAATATTTTTTTCACGAAAATATTATGTAACTAGGATATTACATATTAGTTATTACTTGAAAGTAATATCTAATATGTTTGTTCTCTCTAGTTAGTCGCAGTAATATAACTAAGTAATATATTACTCGCACGCGCGTTAGGGAACAACAATGGTAATGTTTATCCTTAATTCTTATTAAGGACAGCTGAGTGCTTTAAGGCGTGTTCAACTCTCAATGTCAGGGGCGCAGGTTCGAATCCCGAGAGGGGAATATCAATTTTGGTCAACCTCATCGATAAGATCCAAGGTTCGATAGACTAATTTACACACTATAAAATCCCAGATTTATGAGCGCCAACGTGGAAATGGGCTGGTTAAATAATTAAACATATGCTCAAAGATCGAAACTGTACATGAAAATTATAGAAAGGGTTTATAAGAGACATTGCAAGTTTTTAAACAATGTAATAAATGATGCGTCCTTTCTTAATAGGTTATTCTTCAGAACAGTAAATATAATCTAAAATGATCATTTATGTATCTTCGTAACTACTCTGAATAGTTTTACTCTGTTTCCAATATATATAATTTTGGTATATTTTGTCTTTATACTGTATATTTTTTCCACAGATTATCGAATAGAAAGTTTTTTAACCGAAAAAGCGCAATTTTGCCTATTAATATCCAGAGGCTGCAATTCTATCAAACCAAATATGCAAAAACACATTAATACTTTTATGTTTTTCTCATAAGTTAGGTAGTCGTAATTCCAAAGTCAATTAAATCAAAAGAATATTACCCACGAAGAGCATGGGATTCCTAAGGATCTGATGGGCTCGACGTACTCTTGTGTTCAACATTTTGAGACTTACAGCTGAAATTTGATCTCTTAGAAGTGTCTCTTTTAAGCATATCCAAGCATCACTACGCATTACTTACACTTGAATTCCGTTTAGTCCTCATTAACTACAAGGAGAATATAATAAACGCAAGCTTTGTCAATATAAGATATATAGGATGTCGCCTTCATTGTTCAATGGCTTTGATGGCGAGAATGATGATGCAATTCAGTCGTCCGTGTTAATTTAGCATTGAAGTAAATAATGCATAGGCAAAACAATGAAGAAACAAACTTCTTCTTTCATTCAATATTTTTTGATGCAAACATGCATCAAAGTATTGAATGCTATTTCATGGAAATCATGTTTTTCGCACAATACTTGATTAATGAATAAATTAACTTTCTACTATGTGTGTGTGTGTGTGTGAAATAATCGTCGTTGTCATGTTAGCTTGTATACAAAACACTGGGGGGAAATCCGAGTAGTTATGACTTTATATTGGACTAATCAATGAATTGGCAACAGAGGTGTGTTGTAATAGTCTAGGAAAGTTGTTCATTTGCTCGCAAGATGGCGTATGTATCGTTCTCATCACATATAAACATGTAAGGACACTTTTATTTGATGTGCTCCCCTATAAATTGTCAATAGGAATAATCATATGCGTAGGAGACAGGGGGGGGGGGCAAGGGGGGCAACTGCCCCCCCGAAATACGGATGAGTTCTCAAATTCGGGCAAATTGGTTGAGGTATTCGGGCATTTAATTTGAAGAAAAAAATATGAAATTATGAAAGCAACCGGATTTTTTATTATAATCAAATAAATATAATGTAAGGAATAGTAATTAATTACTAAAAAGAAAATATTAATCTACATAGCTTTGTTCATTCAATTATTTTTTCACTGATTTAACAGATCTTATTAAATTTTGGCAAACTGAATGCTGCCCCCCTCCAAACCAAATATCTCCCTACGCCTATGGGAATAATTACGTCAATTGCGGAGGAAGACAAAACGATATATTTTTAATACTATAAACAATGACATTCCTCAGGATGCCTCAAAGTATCTTTTTTCAAGCGAGTCATTGGTTGAGTCAAAAGGAGAGAAAATGACGTTTTTTGAATATTTCGCCGGTCTCTCCCCTAGTAGAACTGTGAACATCATGAGCCTTTTTTTAGTGGACCTTAATGGACAGCATTTTGTTATATTCACTTCTAAAATACTAAATATTATGATTAACCCTTGTGTGGTGTTCGGGTCTGTGGGACCCGTTTTCATTTTTGTCTCAAAGAAAAGTAATACGAATTTTTATTATTTCAAACTCAGATTCATTGGCCTTGGCTCATTTTCTGTGAACAACATATATCACAACACGTTTTCAGTGACCACACACCATACACCCCCCCTACACATTTACATTACATAGAGGGTGTTCGGGTCTGCTGGACCCGGGGTCAATGAAAGTGGAAATTTTAGGTCTTGTGCACCATCCACCCAACCTACAGAACCATCACCTGCAAAGCCTGAAGTAAGTGTGATGCTATTGCAGTTGATCTGGCACTCATATCTTGTGTGTGAAGAGAGAGAGTTAGAAAAATTTCTGATATTTTCATTATTCTAGGTTACAGCCAGCAACAACAAAAAGAAGTGATGTTTTATTTATAAATGTGACCTAATAAAGGTAAAAGACTATTATTTATCATTTATGTTGTTTATATTGCTTGTAATTGAGATAAGGAAAAGATCATTTGAGTATTTTAACATAAAATAGTTTTATTGTGTTTAGCTGAGAGCCCCAAAACGCAGCGGGTCCACCAGACCCACGAACAGTGGCTGAGTTACAAAATATGAACACCACACAAGGGTTAAGTATATAAGCAACTCTTCACAACCATTGAAATAATTATTGTTTGCCAATGTTTTATTCTTCATACTGACATTAAGAGGAAGAAAAAGAAAGAAAATCAGGGTTTCCAACTGAAAAATCATTTTTACTCATGAGTTGGGAGAACGTCTATATAAGCATTTTTAGACATAGTCTCTCCAAAGATCTGTAATAACGAAAGTCTACTATTTATGGGCTCAGTAAAATTAAATAAGTTGGGAAAGAATGTCCGCCAAAATACCCCAGGGGGTGGAAACTTTGGTCTAAGAAACATGCCCCTTAAACGAAATAGCATGCTATCAATACAATTTATAGAAAATACTTATATATGCACTCAAATAAGAAGTATACCGCATGTTTTAGATTATTTGTCTTTAACCAAGCCTTTACAAAACCTCTTAGATCTTCACAGTCCAGCCTTATAACTACTATGATAAGTATGAAACCATGTGATAGCATTCCTTTAATCTATCATATGATTTAAACAAGTTTTGAAAGGAGTTCATTGGAGTGACTCCCTAATCATAATAGGAATTTTCTCTTGTGATCATTAATAAAGAACACTTTCAGGGGTCTCAAGATTTATAAAATTAATAAGATGTATATACCCCATCCTACTACGTTAAACATAATAATGTAATGGATCAAAGAGTTTATAGGGTTAAAGATTGACCTTTGAGTGGGGGAACTGTAGAGCCTTATCCTTTCTTGTTCACTGTTATTTTCTTTAAATGAAACTTAATCTGTAATAGAACAAACGTGATTGAACTAGAAGCAGTTTATATATTTAGTATCTTTTTGTAAATAAGCCGATTTTGAGTTTGTGATATTTTTTCAAAAGAAAACTCTTTTCGTAAAATATGTTTATGGACCAAATCAATGCAGTTTTTTGGAATACAAAATCACCCTGGCATTTCTAGAGAAACAATTATTTAAAAATGTTGTTTATCTTACAAATATTGAAACACTAAAACAATAACGAAACGACAACCAAGAGCTAATACTTGGCTACAATCTTCTAAATTTTGACACAATTATAATGAATACAAAATTCTCTAATTTGGGGGGGGGGGGGGGTCAGCAACCTAGAAAAATGGTATATAATTATTTTTCCTCGATTATAATGACATTTTCTGTTATGATGTTGACGCATAACAAAATCTTGAAGATATACTCAAGCCCAATCAGTCTAACAGAATTTTCTAAGCAATTAGAAAATCACCCATGTATATTTCAACTATATAAAAAAAACAAAGCCTGGATTTGCTTTAAGGATTTATTACAAATTAAAGCTGCAATATTTCAATAGGCAATTATAAAATATCCTCAATTATATATAATCAAAGTCCAATAATAATGGTTACCATAAAGTCTAATAAGACCTTCTTTCAGATATTATGATGAAATTATTTCAAACAAAAAGTTCCGTTATTTTTTTTGCAAGTATTCGTTTGAAAATTACTTTTTGGAACATAAAAAATCCATCGTTCAAATCGACTAATTGTGTATCCCATTTGAGATCAACCTTTGTGCATAGATACATAAACGTACGTTGGGAAATGTTTGAGTACAAAAGAAAAAAATACAAGGCGCCATAAGAAACAAAAGAGTTGTTTGATATTTCATTCAAATATTCCCATAATTTGGATACTTGCAGGTGTCATCTACATCTCGAATTTCTACTTACATGTAGTTGCAGGAGGTATAAAATAATACATCTAACATAAAATAATTTTTATTATATAGTGCATTATTAAGTATCATAGTTTAAAATTGTATTATAAATAAATAATAATAAACAAAAAATACTTTTAAAATAACCCCTTGTACCTATATATTTATAGGGACCTTTGCTTTCAATGTAGGGATCATATTTTATATACAGAGAAAATAATATTTTCAGTTAATAAAAATATAGTTTAAAATAAAAAACTAATCTTAAATATCTTTAAGGGTTGATACAAAGCCTTATGACTTTCCATCTCTGTTTCTCTGCAATCCACTGCTTCAGATATAGCGAGTAAAATAATCTTTGTAGGAACTATTTTATATTGGTATTTGTTGTTGTCCAATCGATGTTTTATAGTTGATTCTTTAATATCTATCACATCGTTTCTTTATTTTGTAAACGAAATGAGATAGAACAATTTTTTGAAGAAAAATGGGATTTGTGAAGCATTGATGCTTCCATATTATAAAATGAGGTATTTTACTCGTCATACATCAGCTGAACAACCGATATATATATATATGACTTGTTGATTTGTCGTTCATTTGTAATCGTTCGTGTAATTTTTTGTTCGTTGTTCATCGTTCGCGAACGACGAACGAATTTTTTTTGAGAAACAATAACAAAAAATCATATCATTCATTGTTTTTTTACCTAGGTAAAACTTTGTTCACATGATATTATATCTTATAATATTCACAAAAATACATTAAAATGTCGTGTTATTAACAATATTATCAATCAGAGAAGTATAAATTTTAGGCAAAGGAACTCGGGTAGATCTCATTTTATACATAAAATATTGAGTTTTTTGTTCCTTGTTCGTTTTTGGCGCAAAAAAGAGGACTAAGATTTTTTTCTTTTTGATGGCACAAATTTCGTTTCTAAAAAAAGTCATCACTTTTTCCAGAATGGTGAGAAAACATTCCCTTTCTAAAAGAAACGTCGTAAAGTTTTCAGAATCACGAACGACAAAGGAATGATGAACGACGACCGATTCAATATAAAACGAACGATGAACGACAAACGATAACTTTTGGTAAACGACAAACCTTCGACAATTTTTTAACGAACGTCAACAAGTCTGATATATATATATATATATACTGAGCGCAAGGGTTTCATCTAACTAACATATATTAATCATTACAGCGTTTCACGCATTGTTAAATTGTTTTTCTTAAAAAAGAGGCAAGTTCTAACAAACAAAATCTCAAGGTCCTCGTTTCTGAAGACCTCCTTCAACTCAATTTATGTTCCTCCCATAAAGCAATTGAGATACATAAGTCAAGGGCAGTACTACCTTTCTGGTAGTAAGTACCTTGTTCAGGGCAATGATTTTTGAATACTTATTTGAATATGTAATTAAGTAATGTTAAACAACATTTTATTTTCTCTGGAGAAGGTAATTATTTCCTTAAGAGTTCATTATTTTTGTTTAGTTCATTGAGGGTCGACACATATATTAGATCTTATATTTACCTCCGCCGAAGGAGGTATTGTTTTCACTGGCGTTGGTTTGTGGTTTGTTTCTCACCAGGATAACTCAAAAAGTACGGAACGGATTCAAATGAAACTTTGTGGAGTTGTGGAAATACCAAAAGGAACAAATGATTAAATTTTGGCATCTCTGAGTGCAGAATTAATATGCAAAATGAGCTAAATACTAATAAATATTTCAAGTTAGCCTACTCTGCCAATAGATGTCGCTGTGCTGTGAAATCGGGTGCCGGGAGCGTCTTCCTCTCGGAATTTCCGTCGAGGGGAGCCCTCCCCCGTCCCTCTACGCCGCCCCAGTCGTGAAAAATCCGCCTTGGAAGGCTCATAAGGACCCCGTGACGGCGGAGGTTTGCACTCTCTGAGTGTATATATGCCTCTAGTATTATATTATAATATCTCGCCAGATAGCAATTGACATATAATTACAAATAAATCCTTTTCAAAAGTAAATGCTTTTATTATATTGACAATAAATAAATTATGTGGTAGATGGCGCTGCCATCAATAAACCTACTGATAAAGAATGTATTAATAATGTAATTCATTGAACTTATAGTGTAAACACTCGCTGAATAAATAACGTTAATATCTCATATAAATTGCTTGGTAATTATTACTTAATTACAACTTTGCGTCCACTGCCCTGAATAATTTTACTCGGTTTCTTTATATACTTTTAGTGTATTTTATTTTACATTGTATAAAATTTTGCAGTTAACCGAATAAAATGTTTTTAATCGAAAAGAAAAGAAAAAAAATCCTTTCTATAGTAAATGATTTTAATATATTGGCAATAAGTAAATAATGTTATAGATGACGCTCCTCTCTATAAATCTACTGGTTTAAAAATGTTTTAAGAGACTACACGTACTTTATTGAACTTATATTGTGAACACTCGCTGGATAATAACGTTTATATCTCATATAAATTACTCGTTAATTATTACTTAATTTACAACTTTGCGTCCACCAGTGAAAAGGATCACATGCTTTATGTCAGGATAAGCCTTCATTTATATTCATATCATATAAATGCTCATGTGTATACGATTTTCTTTTGTATTTTTAGATGATCTTTTAATCAGCAATTCAGAGATGCGCTACTCAAGTCCCACATGTTATACATTTCCTATGAATCAGTCAGGCTTATAGGATCGGCCAATAAGTGCATCCATATGTTTTGTTGTTGAAAAAACTAACAAATACTACAAGTGTGATAGAAAAAAGATTTAACATCTCAGTAGATCCATTACAAATGAATAAATTAGTCATGATTTTGAAAAATATTCTGTGATTTTTAGCAGTATTATTTCATTCTTAATATATCAAAGCAATACAGCCTCCATCGGAAGCTTAAGAACTACTGAAATGTTGCATATATATGAAAATATAGCTTTTAAATATTTGACCTCTTCAATGATTTAGTTATATTTTAGCTTTTTACCTCCGCCGAAGGAGGTATTGTTTTCACTGACGTTGGTTTGTTTGTTGGTGGTTTGTTTGTCAGCAGGATAACTCAAAAAGTACGGAACGGATTCAGATGAAACTTTGTGGAGTTGTTGGAAATGCCAAAAAACGAGTAATTAAATTTTGGCATCTCTGAGGGCTCTTTAAGATGGAAAATGACTAAATACTAATAAATATTTCAAGTTAGCCTACTCTGCCAATACATGTCGCTGTGCTGTGAAATTGGGTGCCGGGAGCGTCTCCTCTCGGAATTTCCGTCGAGGGGAACCCTCCCCCGTCCCTCTACGCCGCCCCAGTCGTGAAAAATCCGCCTCGGAAGGCTCATAAGGACCCCGTGACGGCGGAGGTTTGCACTCTTTGAGTGTATATAGCCTCTAGTTTATTATTTGTTTTTCAATCTATTTAGTATTCATTTTATAACTAATATATATTTAGCTAAAATACTATTAATTTGTTTCTTTGTACTTCAATGTATGAAAATATAACTAATATTTAAAAATTACATATTCTGTCTTCATAATACGTGATAAATATTTAAAAAGACTGTACGATTGTTGAATATTTTATGGATTATTTGTTATATTAATGACCCTCGTGAATATAGAAAGTTATATCTTTCATCATTGACAAGTTCACGGTACGGATTTCGCTCCATTAACTCAAAACTTTTTATTAAAACCACACTATTCATACTTTAAAACGTTTAGTGACCTATCATCACGAGGTAAGTAGGCTACAAAATAGCTCTTTTAGCCAACGGACGCCTCGCTGCGGTTTTACTTCTTAGTATTTATGAAAAACTTATCATTTACCTATACATTGATGAATGAGAGTATTCTTTTTTTCCCTTAACCAAAAACAATGTGTGTGGTTTAAAAAATATATATATATACGGAAATCGTTAGTTATATACATACATAGACACAGAGAGCATTTAAATGACTTCTAAGTAGGTGGAGGCAGTCATGACCCATCATCTACTTATATCCACTCTGTTAACTCTGTCTTAATTTGTGGTTTTGGATAATCGCGTAAAGAAATAACAACAACAATGGTGTTGTAGTCATATTCCCTCAAGAACCACAGTTACCTTGAACTGGTCATACTGGAGTTAGACATAAAAAGGTCTTCTATGAGTATCCATTCAAGATATATTGTTTTGCAGGGATATCAATTGTTCCCTTGATCAAGCATTTATTTTTTAAGTAAAACTCTAACCAAAACAATGATATTCAATGACATTTATAAAAAATCACGACATTGGTCTATTGAAAATACAATAAGTTGATTTTGGATAGATAATAGGGCTTTATATTTATATATATATATATATATATATATATAGATAGATAGATCGCAGCAGAGATGGAGATCCATTAGAGTCGTTGACTATCCTGATAAAGATCACGATCGTATCTTTTCCTAGGAATGACTACGATGGTTATCTCATTCAGAGAATCAACGACTCCACAAGAAGATATCAGGATGTTATCTCTTCTAGAAAGACAAAAACGTCGTCAACTTATTTCAGAATGACAAACGACAAACGATTCAATTTATAATTAACGATGAATGACAACTTTTGGTGAAGGACAAACGAACGAAGAACTACAATTATTTGCGAACGTCAACAAGTCTGATATGTATATATATATATATATAATATATATGACTATTATTATGAAATATATATGTTATTGACTCAAAAGGAAGCGTGATTTCAATTATTGCACTCCCTAGCAGCGCAGTGGGAATTATTGTTTAATTCCATTTGTCTGTGACATATTTCTTATCAAGGTATGAACTTCTTTTCAACGCTCAGTAATGAGCTGAGTTTTTTCAAGGACTCGCCTTTTTTCCTAGCTACATGTATCATTGCTGAGGACAATAGATTGATTAACGCACCTGTTATTAATATAGACTAACATAATAACACTCAAGGACTTGAGTTTTACTCTACGCAATTCGATATACTTAATAATTGTTCGTAGTTAGTTTTTACTGTGTCAAACGCATTATTATTTTTCATTGAAGGTGAGAGTTCCGACCAGGTTACACGAGTTTCATCTTATGACGTAGTCGAGTTACGTGATCATGTGACGTCATAATTAAATTTTGAATTGTCAGTAAAATTTTCAATATAAAAGCTCAAATACTTCATATATAATCATACTCTATTTGAGAGAAAAGCATCCACCTATGTTTCTTAAATAAAATAAAAATATGACATTTGAATATTCTCGTTTACTAATTTATTCAATTGTGTTTGTATTTTTAAAGATTATTATTATGTTGAGAAAAAAATATATAGGTAATTGAAGAACAAGAGACAAAAATTAATAAAATAAAATAATTTTATTTGCCAATTTATATGAAAAAAGATAATAATCTCCACATTTTTAGAGGTTTTTTTAAATAAATTAGGAGTGTAACTATTTATTTTATTGAATAATTTTCGAATTAGGCCAAACCAAAGCCAACAGGTAGTTCCTTATCCTTTGTTTACTCGAGGTTATCAGTCGTGTAGCATTTGCACATAATTTGGATTGCATTGTCTAAATGAAGTCTGTAAACATATTAGTAGTATTATTAAATATATACGTGAAGGGTTCCACAAAAATAAGTCTAATATTTCGTAGGATTGTTGTGTTTAGATAAATAATGATAAAAAATATAGTAGAGCTTGGACTCCACACCATGAGCATCTTCTTCAAACGTTCATCAACCATATAAAGACATATAGAGCTTATTGGATTTTCAGAGAAATACGTCATATTGCCCAATATAACAAATATTTCTATCCAAATATCAACTTACGATGACGGTGTACAAATTACTTTGTTTGTATTGGGCACAGAACACAGCTGAGTAATGTTTCTCTGCTATTGAAGGGATAGCTCTTTATATATTTATATCTCTATGGTATGAACACACACATATTAACGTCAAAACGGCAAAAACTTCTTGTCATTTTTACTATTCACAGTATTTGTCCCGTTACATTACACCAGATAACAGAGTTATGGAAACACGAAAACTAATAAAATTGTTCAAAGCATGCTCGACGTTTATATGATCAAGCACATTGAAATGCTCATTTAAATAGGCAATGATTCCATCGCACCAAATAAGCAAACCCCTACCCATCATGAATCCCATCTGAGCCTAAGGCTTCAAGAGACACTTTAATTACTCAATGACGTGGCATGGAATAATGATAATAAGCATTTTTTATCATTATTTGTTGTAGCTATGTGTCTAAGATCTCGACCATATGTTGTTTGATAAACAAATTATCTTCATTATGCAATGACATGAGTGGTACTAGTACAAGAAGAATAAGGAAAAAAACCACCTCAAGAGTTGTGGGAGTAGAGCCATCATTCTCGCATGTTCAATTCTAAATGTTTATTTCATTCACGTCTTAATGTAGAAAATATATAAAATAAATATCCTGATGAGTGCTCATATTCCTAGAATCCTTTATGAGGCTACCCCATCTTTTTTTTTCCAGTACTAGTTTGTTTGTTTTTATGCATAGAGATCTAAAGATAAGAGAGCTTATTCCCTCCAATAGCAGAGAAACATCGTCGTTCAGCTGTATCCTGTGCCCAATATAAACAAAGTAATTTGACTTACGTCATCGTAACTTGCTCATAGCGATAGAAAGATTTATTTATATTGGGCAATATGACGTATTTCTCTGAAGAATCCAATAAGTTATCTATGTCTTCTTTATATCTCTATGATTTTACGTCTAGATAAGCCCCATTACACCATAACTTAATCTGGTATCAAGCGGTAGAGGTCTACCTCAGAAACAAATAGCTTTATTATTAAATATCTAATATTTACATAAAAGCTTATATATTTTTATCAGTTGGCTTTCTTTATTGTGCAGCCGCCGCCAATTGCGTCATTTCACGAATGGAATAGCCACAATCGGTAATCTAGTGGGTTGTAGTTTCCTCATATCTTCATAAAGTCTGCAAGTTGAGTCACTGTTGATGTCTTTTGCATTTGTAGATTCCTTTTCCGATATAAGATGCATGGACTAATTACTTCGATTGTCGACCAATTGCGTAGTTGGTCGCCGTGTCGTGCGGTAGTTGTTTGATTATATCAAAAGAATATAGAAAATGCGGTCCCGAAGGAATTTTACAACGAAATTAGCAAAAAGTCGTTTTTATTCAAGGTTTGAGGAATATGAATACATTATAACAAAGAAATATATGCTGAAATCAATGTGAAGAGGGATTTCATGGCGATATCAGTTTGAAATATTTGATTTTTACAAATAACTGCTTTGATCATTAATAAAGATCTTGAATATAATTAACTAATGTGAATAAGACACATTATAAGTAGGAATTAGATGTTCATAATGTTCAGTTCTTTTACTTTAGCATTTTAAGGGTCTTATAATTTTTTTTGGCCTTATTTCCCTTTACCATTTTTGGCTAACATTTGAAAAGTGATATGGATACAGCAGAAGAAAGATACTTTTTAACGCGTAACGTCCTGCTGCTTTAACAGGAGTTATTACATTAATATCGTATCTTTAAGCCCAGTAGTAAAGTGTAGCGGTATGAATATTTACTTCTTTGTCTTTCTAAATATGCCTTTTTAATTTAATTTGCCTCTCAACCATAACGGAGAAAGGGTATTATTTGTGCTGTAGTGGATCAAACACGTTTGTTGTATTCAATCCACGTGAATTCACTACAAAATACAATAACAAGAAGGGAAATTGAGTGGTAGGACTACTCTTAACCACAACCAACGCGTGTTTGGTGGCAGAGTATATGCATGCATGAATGCAGGCTGGTATTGTATGATTCAAACGAGCGAGATTGACTTATAGGAGAAATCAATAAAGAAGTAAAGGCTTAAGAAAAGCTCTTCAACGATAGAATCTAAAAATAGATTCGGTAGACAGATTGGTGAGATTCATAAAACTAAATGTAAGGGGCATGGATGCACCTAACGCTGGAAGTACTGCAAAACCTCTATTTTATTTGGCCTTTCAAGTCAAAAGGCTTCTGCGAGGACAAAAGCGATTAACAACGCTCTACTTAGCGCCAAAGCCCTAGTGGCAAAGAGCCTTACAATGGATCGTCCCTGTAACCGCTGGACATTAGGACAATATGCATATCCGCCCTCCGCTCGATATGCTGCATTGGACCTCCGGATCCTTCGGTCACGGACAACTCATGGACACTAGCTGGCGATTTGTGAAATACGTTCCCTCCTGTTCCAACGTCTCAAGAGATGCCTTAAAATCACTTTTAAAGAAATTTAAAAAATTTAAATGATCCTTTTACACTTCGTGTTTATTGTTTATGTATTAATAGTTTAAGTATTACTTTTGGAGAAATTAATTAATATGATCATGTATGTTGCTAAAATTATGAACTATAATGTTTATATGTTGTATTTTTTTTTACTTATTAGCATCGGTTTTATATATTGTTTTGTATATAATTTTTATCATGAACTGTTGAATAAAAAAGATAGATTCGTTATCATTGTAAATGATAAGAGAGAGAAAAAATAGCACAAATAAAAGTACTTTAGAGATCTTTGAAGACTGCAAGAAAAGTTCTAAGTACTTTAAGTTGCAAGGATGCCACCTTTTAAAAAAACGCAAGGTGTATGTACTTCGGCCTATGGAAGAGAAGATCATATATTACTATTGGAATTTATATATATATATATATATATATAGGGTCTTGCAGGTAAATCTGCACTAAGTTCAACTTCGGCCAGATCCATAAGGAGTGCAAGTAGGGCTTAGATGTTGCACATGTGGGAGATTTCGTGAATGTACTGTCGAATTGCGACCGAAAACAAAACAAATACACTGATACGGAGATGGAGCAGACCTGGAGGGACACGGTCATCGAGTTGCTGTGCGCAAAGCCCCGTCCTGCAGCCATCATCAAGTTGCTCAAGTACCCCAGGAGGACGGTCTACGACATCTCCAAGAAGTGGGAGGAGTCAGGGATGTCCAAGAGGAAGGAGCACAAGCCCAGGAGTGACCGGATCTGCACGCCCACATTTGTGGCTGGTTTCAAGAGGTCCATCAAGGCCAATCCGGGGACGCCCATGTCCCATCCTCGCCAGGAAGCGTGGGGTCCACCTGTGATTCGTATCCAGGGTCATCAAGAAAGACTTGGGATACAAGAGCTATGCTTCTGAAGATCAGACATTTCTTCACCGATGCCCAAAAGGCCAGAAGGTCGCGAAGGGGAAGAAGCTGCTCGTGTCTCTGAAGACAAAATGCACCGGCCATTTGCGGCTCTTCAGTGATGAGAAAGTCTTCACCGTGGACAGGAGCAGCAACAGGAGGAATGACAGGTGGATCTACAGGGACCCCAAGGATGTTTCCATGGTCTTCAGGACCAAAACCCGGATAGCATCATGGTGTTGGGGGTCATCTGCAGCAATGGGTCAGTCATGCCCCCACACTTCTTCGGCCCTGATGTGAGGGTCAGAACGGAGGTTTACCTCAATGTCCTCAAGACTGTCGTCGTCCCCTGGATGGACTCTGTCGCCTCCAGGACCCCGTACACATTCCAGCAGGACTCGACACCCGCCCACAAGGCTAAACTTGTGCAGTCCTGGCTGAAGAAGAATGTGCCCAACTTCTGGACTTCAATACCTGGCCCCCCAACAGCCCCGACCTGAACCCATGCGACTACTACTTGTAGAGGAATTGGAGAGGGAGGTGTGCGCTACACACCACAGCAATGTGGCGTCCCTGAAGGCCTCCATCAAGTTGGAGATGAACAAGTTGGATCCTGCGGAGGTCTCCACGACCTGTGGGAGGTTCAGCGCCGTTTGGAGGACATCCTTGAGGCTGAGGGCGGCCATATTGAATAGTAATCTTTTTATTAACTTTCTTATTCAAAATAGGTATCACTTTTGTTCCCATTTGGATCTGGCGGATATTGAACTTTGTGCGGATTTACTTACAAGACCCTATATATATATATATATAT
The DNA here is from genome assembly GCA_013387185.1 of Caligus rogercresseyi. Classification (NCBI taxonomy): domain Eukaryota; kingdom Metazoa; phylum Arthropoda; class Copepoda; order Siphonostomatoida; family Caligidae; genus Caligus; species Caligus rogercresseyi. Next base: position 20,467,793 of record CP045900.1, on the reverse strand, counting down.
CTATATATATATATATATATATATGGACTTCCCATTCTGCTATGAGCAGCCTAATTTTAACCGTTTTAATTTTAATGCCATTTGAAAAACGCTTATAATGCTAAAAGGCTGGCACGAGTTTCTAGTATTGAGTAACATCTTAAAGCATCAATTAAATTTTCTCTCATATTTATACATATGACTCTAAAATTTAAGAAACTGGTGGCCTAAACAATCAGCTTTTTTTCTACAAGGTGCAGTTTGATTGAATTCAATCACTACAATTAAGAAGTTTTCCCAAAATATTTTGTTTTTTTTTCGCAACTTTACCACAGGCACAATTTATTTATTTTGCTTATGCACAAATATGAAAAAGAAAATATTTTTTTCTGAGCTCATAATCCATCAGGTAGGGGATTGTTTGAGTAAAACACATTTTAGTATAGCTTTAATAAACAACGATTTTCAAAATATGTAGATCCATAAACGGTTATTCCTATAGGTAAACTATGTTATAAGGTATTGTTATGTTATATAATTTTGATGATATTTCCTTGGACATGTATATTGAATGAGAAGGAAGCTTGTAGCCATTTTTTCATCCTTGCTGAAGTAACAACAACTTTTATTTTTCTCCTTTCATATTCTAGAATGTATATAGAAAGAATTTATTATTTTTGTCTTCTATGAAGCGCTGCTGCCATTGTTGTTTTCATTTGTTTACTCACTCGTCCTTTTCTATGTAGAACTTCTTTTGACAACTGAATTATTATTATTATTTTCATTGTAATAACTTTAATTAAAAATGTGTAAATATATATATATATATATGAAAAAGAGACTTTATTTTCTCTCTCTCTCTCACTCTGTGTTCTTGTCTCTGTGTATGCACACTTTACATTAACTTTACTATTATTATTACATAACTTGACCGGAGGAACAACTTTTTAATAGGCTTTCGTTTTTTGTTTTGTTTTATCAACGTCTTCTTTTGTGGCTGTCGAGGCTCTAAAAAACTTTTTGAATCATTTTTTAGCTGAGTTATCTTTTTCTGATAATTATGTTTAAATAGACGCATATTCTAAATATTTTTCTTTAGTTTTAGGTAAGCATTCTTATGGTCATGCGACATTGACTTAAGAGAAAATCAGAAAAAGGTCGTATGTTTTTGATACAGGTGACTTTTAATTTAAATTTCTTTTTTATCAAAAAGAAACCTTTCTAAGGGAAATTGCAAATATATGTAAACAAACATTTTCATTTAAAGCTAAATCTCTAAGCAGAGTTTAAATGCAAAAATATTGTACAATATAAATCACTATTATAAGCAAACAGACAACTTTTATGATAAAAACTAAACAGAATGAATTAATCAATGTACTATGAAACACACCAACATTTGCGAGTATTTTTAGAGCCAAGATCGAAAAGAATTTAGATAAATCCTGAAATACTGTTAGTTAAAGAAAAAATATCTCACTAAAAAAATCCTCATATCGTTTATTTAAAAAAAAGATGACACAATCCTTTTTTATTTTCTATTTCAGTTTGTATCATGTTATAAAGACTTTAACAGGATTACCGACCCCGGAAGAATAAAATCAAATTACTTGTCAATTTTTTTCTATTGAATGTGTAATTTTGTTTCGTACCTTTTGTATCTTTTTTTGTAGAAGCAAATTAAATCAGTGTCTTTAATTCCAGCTGTTCTTTTTTTATTCATGAGACAATAGCTCATGAATATATTTTAATTAATAGCCGTGAGTCAAAACTTCATGTTTGACGAAAATTGGCAATTTTCTTTTAGATTTTGAATAATAACTAACATAAAATTATGTTAGAGACCTTTTAGATTTGCAGTTGTGAGTATACTAAATCAAAATCAGTTTTAATGTTTAGATCGTGGGGGTTTCTTTAGCCATTTTATCAAAGTTTTTAAAAAATATGGTGTCAAATTTACGTACGTAATTCAATAGGAGATAAAAGTCATTTATTAATTAACAGAATTCATTAAACTAAAGGATATTCCATGACAAATATTGCCATAATTTTCTAACAATGTTTGGTATTCTAAAAATCGCTATACTTTAAGAGAAATAAGCAAATACATTTTGCACGTACTCTCCCAAAAAAAATGATCTTTTGATATGAGAATATACAATTACCGCTTGGTAACCACTGTTACCTGGATAGAAAGAGAAAAAAGAGAAGCAAGAGAGTATTTTGCCTCACTTCTCTCGCTTCTCTTTTTCTTTCTCTTTCTATTCAGGTAACAGTGGTAAGAGTACCATATCAAATGAAAGGTTGGTAAACCAGCTTTAATATTTTGGTATACTAAATCATGTCAATTTAATAAGTGGAGAGTTATATGTACATAAAAAAACATATCTCGCGTACAAAATGACGCATATAATGGATTATAAATGCGTCAGAGACAAAGTAAAATTTTGAGAGGATACTTTGACGTAAATCTAAAAAACACATTATTATTTATTTTTTTATAATCGATTTCTTAAAGGTCAATACAGTCTCTGAATCATATGATGTAAACTCAGACTGTACTGAATTCTGAATTGATAGAATGCAACCAAGGTCATTTTTGGATTTATCATTCAAAGGTTTACTAAACTTAAAAGTACTATTTTACTCTGAAGCGAACAAGTCATCTTCTACAGGCGAGTGAAGTTAATTGATACAAAAAAGCTATGAAATATGCTAACATTAGACACTCCATTTTTTCTTTGTTTTTACAGAAAACTTTTGTTTTAGTAAAAAACATCAACAATACGTCTGGTATTAAATTAGATTTCCTTTAATTTAATAATTATTATTGAAGTCTGTAACGCCCACCATTTTCAAGAAATTTGCGAAAAACTATATTTTTACAAAAAATTTAAAACTTTGACCTCGTTGAGCAACCCCGTAATGTTGACTGATCTTGTTCAAACTTTGTATGTCGTCTTCTTTTATCACCAAGAAACAGAAAATCCACAATGTTGCTAACATTTCAAACATTTGAAAAATAAGAACAGCCCTTATATAACATTTAATCTAGGTGGTAAGAATAAAAAAAAAAGTCAAAATAAGGTTAAAACTTCAACGTGATATATATCAAATTTTGAATTGTGACACAACACGTGAACAATATATATAATTTATAGAATATGATGAATAAATAATTATCTATTCAATATATCCGTCATCAGCATTAATAATAGCCGTCAGCCGGCGACGGAAGGCTTTGTAGAAGTGATAACACACTATTCTGAGAGGTTGCTCCACATCTAAAAGTCCTCAATATTGCATGCTGTTGACTCAAGATGCGGCCATAGGCATAGTCGAGGGGATTCGGTTCGAAGCTATAAGGGGGCAACATCTCCTTGTACCATAATGAACGTTTTCCAGGAGCCTTTTATACTCCTTTGCTATGTGTAACGGCGCCTCATATCTGCTGAAGCACGTAATTCCCGTCAGGGAAGTTCTCCTGCAGCCATGGCTACAACTTTCCTCCAGCAGTGCGTCCTTGGCGTTGAGCCGGTACCTCGATATGTGTGTACATTAAATATATATCTATATTTATAGATAATTAAAGTTTGTAAAAAAACAGACCTTTAACAATTCTCTATTTTGCTTATAACCTCATATATTCCAATATTTACGATAGTTTTAAATGAATTAATAGGAACTATATGTATTAATTCCTCATGACGATTCCTCTCTCTCTCTCTCTCAAATTAAAAAGTATTTATGCTGAGTAATGAGACAACACCTGTTAGTACACGCAATCACGGATTAGGACAGAAGAAGGGCTCTTCAAAAAAACAACTAAAACTTGTCTCATCACTAATTTATTCTCTTCAAAACAATGAACAACGTCACGTCATGTTCCAACATGAAGTGAAACGAAGGAAATTGCATTGTTAGACTTGTAATAACAAGTCTTCCAAGCAAGAGAATAATTCAAATGTCAGGACACTTCAAGTTTTCATTCCACTACTACCAACAACCCACCTCTTTTTTAAAAACTCACGCAAACAACACAAGCGGCAGCAAAACGAGGGAACCGGGAGTAATTTAAATATTAAAAGCCCACAATGGAATACCTTCATACATACATACAATGTACCATATCAAAGCCATGTACTTATTAAATTTTACTTTGTATTTGAGGATATTAAATATTAATTTAAATTGGACTTGAATAAAAAATGCAGAGTTGTGCTAGGTCCTCGAATGGCTCTAGGGGACAGAAGGTTTTATTATTATTATGGTTGTAGTTGTCGTTGTTGAAATCATGAATATTTTATATTGTTGCACATCAAAATTATGATTCAATTGTGTGGACTTTTATTTTATTTTTGAAGCCTTGTATTTGAGGGACTTATTTATTCATATTATAATTCATGGATATGCCTTGTATTAGTATTAAAAAATAGTGCAAGAGAGACAGGATTCAATAATATTCCATAGAGATCTCTCCCTTTTTTTAATTTAATGCACTTTTGACATATTGTGGCATATTTTAATAACCTATTATTTGGAATAGGCATATATATTTTACACATGATTTACATTAAAATAAATGAGGACCGCATGAGCTATACACACATATAATATACAAGAAGAATATTTATTGTACTAGGACTATCGAAATCATTATAGAGGCCCAGTCTCTCTTTACTAAATTTAAGTTATATTTTTACAATATTCAGAACAATATTTTTTAAATTTCTTATTCAATCTCGAGGTATGATCTTCATACGGTTAAACTTGTATTATTTTAAAATATCTACAGGGGATTCAAGATATCTTTGAATCGAATATGCGATTCCTTAATTGATATTTCCATGCAAATTAATAATTGTAGTTAGCATTACTAGTCAAATAATGCATTAAGGGAGTGCAATAATTATGCACGTTAAGGAGTGTTCAACTCTTATATTGAGGGTGCAGGTTCGAATCTCGAAAGGGGATGGTCTTTTTAGGTCCTAGGTTCGACTGACTAATAATATACTATAATGCTTATACATATCCTTAGGATGCTGCAAGTCTGTCGAACCATATATATGCAAAAAATAGCTTTGACAATTTTTTTAAAGTAAAACTTAGATGGCTTTTCTTCTGTGAGTCCAGATAATATAAAGCCAGCTTATTCAAAACAATATTAGCCACCGCCTATTCAATCCCAAAGTGTGATTGTGAAGACTATTAGGTGAAATCTATTTATATTAAATTCGAATGATATACTGGGGCTATAACATATCGGCCAAAACACTCACTTTTTTTTCTGGGATCGCATTCTGCTATGTTTTTAGACATTATAATGTAGGGAATCGATGAATGTGCTTAGGTTGGTTGTTATATAGCCTAAGTAACATAAAGAAACAGACTCAATACACTGAAAATACAATATACTATACGTGTTGTGTTTACTTTATTAATATCTTGTTACTACATAAAAAACAATAAAGCAAAGCCCTCATTGCGAAAAGGGTTACAACGAATGAACCTCTTCATCCCTGGGAATTGAAGGCAATTCTTTTAGCGCTGCTGCAAGGTACGCTGCCTTAGACCTCAAGATACCTTCCCTTTTCGACAATTCGTGGACCGAAACATTTCCATCGATAGAGCTAAGTCATAGACAATTTATCAGAATTATTTTAAAAAGATTTTAAGATTTGAATTAGTTGCCATCTGTATTAATAATTTACTGTGATATAATGATTTATATTATTATCAGTGATTTTAATTAGATGTCATTTGCATGTATTATATAATATCGTTGCAATGTAATGATCTGTTTAATTATCAATAATTTTAATTAGAATGTTCTCTGTTGAGGTACAAATTTTACACTATAATGTTTATTTGTGTATTTTTTACGTATTTACCTCAATTTTAAATACATATTATATTTTTTTGGATGTGTTTTTTTAAGAACTGTGAAATAAGTTCACAGTTGTCTATTTTGTCTAAAAGTTCCTTTTTGTCTCTTTTGTAGAAAATAATTGAAGTATTTGACTGGATATAAATATGCATACTAGACTGTAAATTATTCTACCTAGGATCTTATCAATAAGATTGACCAAAATTGGCCTTTCCCCCTTTGGGAGTCAATATTGTGTGCTACAACACATCTTAACACACACTGAGCTATCGCTATCCATGTTGTTGCAATTAATTACAAGGGAAATTATGTTTTATGCTGACATAATTAAATTATATTATTTTAACTAAAAAGGGATGAAGAAAATATATATTAGGTTTACTTTAATGTAGTTTTTAAATATATATTTTGGTTGGAAATGTCCCAAAAATGTTTTTGGTTTGTTTATTGTTGTTTTATTTATAGTATAATATTTAAGTCTGTATACTTTAAATATTAAGTTAGTATTTAAGTGTTACCTTAGAATAGTTGTACACAAATATTTAGTGAATTAATTAAATAAAGACAATACATAGACTTGTGAAAAAAGAGTCCTACAAAAGTAAGAATTATCTTATTTTTATCGCATATTTCTTACCGTCTTACCAGAACGAATCCACCAAAGTGTTATTTGGTTCCACTATTTAATAATAACGATGAATTGTTTGAAAACATATTACTTTAAGAACAATTTTTTTTTGGTTAAGATGTTTATTAATTAACTACAAATCCATACAGTGTAAAAAAATAACAATACACTAGAAAGTAGGAGATAAAAAACACAATCTTAAGACAGATACGTTAAAAACAAAACATAAATGAACATTATAACTCAAAATTACTGTCTAAAGATAAACCATAATATTAAATGACTTATTAAAAATTATTTATTATTCAATATAAAACGTTGATGTCGTCTTATTGTCGATTTGATGAGTTTGTCATATATTCAAGAGAATTTGAAGGAATAAACTTTATCAAATTTCCGGCCCATGTCCATGACGTCGCAGATGAATTGGGATTTTTTATGGAGAGGGCTGAATAACGAGCCGCTGCCCCCATCATAATTGCTCTAAGGTCTTCAATTCGCATATAGGAGTTATTTGTCAGTCTCTTTGCAATTAATGATTTCATGTTGAGCAGTGCAAATTCAACAGCCTTTTGATGAGAAGAGATCTTCCTTCTTCTTATAATTTGCCAAAGCATGTAGGTTAACTAATATAGAGTATGCATTTTAAAACTTATTTTTAAAATTCCAACCTATATATATCCATAACAATCAGTTTCAACATTCCAGCAATTATATAATAAATGATTTAAAAAATGTCAAAGTATCTGATTTAACAAAAATATAATTTGTCAAAGCATGTGGGTTAACATTATGACTCATTTACCCTTCAAACTGCTTTAATTTGACTATTCAAATTTCATAGACTTTGCTGTCATTTGAGTAAATTTATATTGATTATTATGTGGTCACTTTGTATTGTGCCCAAAATAGGGATGTAGTGCTTTTCTCACTAAATATAACTGTAAAATCCTCCATATTTTGCAAATATATAAATATATACATTTTTTTTAACATGCGCAAGGCAGTAATGCATGGAACGATATTTAACTCAGCCTAGAGGCAAACCATAAAGAAAAAAAGAACCTGTTGCTACACTTCCAAGCTTTTTTTTTTGTTGAGGATGCATCTGATGAGAATGTAGATATTTATACTCCAGATGTTAAATCCTTTCTTTTTGCAAGCATTTTATTAATATTATCTATTAACATAAAGAGTATATTATAAAGAGCAGCTTATCACCATTGATGAAAGTAAATATGAATATTAGCCTCAAAACATCCCTTTAAAGCCATGGGGCCTTCTTTAAAAACAAATACAGTTAAGCGCCACTTTCGTTATCAAGGTTAGCAAGTTATATACGCAAAAAAATGCATGTACCGTTTCTAATAGTAATAATAATAATCCAATGAAGCATGATTGTCAATAAAAGTCATGGATGTTTATGGTATATAGTTGGTAGTTTGTCGAAAAAAAATAGACTTCAAGGACATAAATATAGGGATTGAAAATGAGTTAATTAATCTTGAAAGGAATATTTATTACCTCCGCCGAAGGAGGTATTATTTTCACTGGCGTTGGTTTGTTGGTTGGTTGGTTGTCAGCAGGATAACTCAAAAAGTACCGAACGATTCAGATGAAACTTTGTGGAGTTGTTGGAAATGTCAAAAGGAACAAGTGATTAAATTTGGCATCTCTGAGTGCTTCTTTAAGATGCCTAAATACTAATAAATATTTCAAGTTAGCCTACTCTGCCAATAGATGTCGCTGTGCTGTGAAATGGGTGCCAGGAGCGTCTTCCTCTCGAAATTTCCGTCGAGGGGAACCCTCCCCCGTCCCTCTACGCCGCCCAGTCGTGAAATCCGCCTCGGAAGGCTCATAAGGACCCCATGACGGCGGAGGTTTACACTCTCTGAGTGTATGCTGCCTCTAGTTATTATTATGATGCCAAAATCTGTCGATACAGAGCACATAAATGACTAATATCTTCGTAATACTGCTTTATTTTCCACATAATAATCCAAAGTGGTGCTATTTGAAGACTATGAAAGACCAGTCTTCAACAAACGAAACCAAGACTGCTTGATATATATTAAGACTGTCAAGTAGTCTTTAAAAAACCCTTTCATCCGCGGAGTCCAAATCCATAACGCTGCTATTAAGTTTATATAAATATAAACAAGAAACACCATATGTTTAAAATGATGCTAATGGTGAAAATATATTTTTTTGTGGTTTAAAATATGCAATGATATACTTCTAACAAAATGACTTGCAAAATAGAAACTAAAGTAAACATTACTTTGCAATAATTATATGTTAAATATTCTTGTACTGAATACAGAGTATTTTGGTATTTTTTGCATACCCCAGGGAACTCAAGGGTCATACTTTATATATCGCCAAATTCTGTTATCCATTCATGATTGAGGTTCAAACTAAATATTTCGCCGCCGCCACGAATGAGTTTAGGACTATCACCTCCCAGACAATCAACCCCCGTGTCTAATACTTTTTATCCCTTAAAGTCCACTTATGAAGTTAACTATGTTTTCTTTTACATTAGTGTTTGAAAACTATGTTCCATATAAAACATATGACCGATATTAAGAGCATAGTTTTTTTGCCTATATGGTTCGATAGAATTGCATCCGATTGGATATATACGAGGTGTGATCAAAATGTATCCGACCTTAATTTATATTGGTCAAACGAACACAGCTATGGGGGCGGGACTTGCTGTGTGGTTGGGAGCATGACTACTGCGCATGCTCATTTTTTTCTACAGCTCCAATACAAGTCAGTCGGCGTCAGGCCATTCATGATAGAACAGGTGCAAGTGAGTGTCGTCGGATTTTATTTTCTTTAAAATGTCAGAAAAAGTCGAACAGCGTTATTGCATAAAATTTTGTTTTAATCTTGATGATTCGCAAGTGGAAACAATTCGCAAGATTAAAAAAGTGTTGGAAATGAAGCGATGGGCACCACACAGATAAAGGAGTGGTACAACCGCTTCAAAGATGGCCACTTGTCAGTTGAAAGTGAACCACGCTCAGGGAGGCCCTCAACATCGAAAAACGATGTCATCATTGATCAAGTGAGGAACCTGGTGATGCAGAACCGCCGAATCACGATCAGAGAACTTGTAGACGAGGTGAATATTAGTTTTGGTTCCATTCAATCAATTTTGACTGACGACTTGGGCCTCAGGAGAGTCTCAGCAAAATTTAATTCGGAACTTCTTGACAAAACACAGCACACCAGTGGTTCGTCAACCTCCCTACTATCCTGACATGGCTCCCTGCGATTTTTGGCTTTTCCCAAAGCTGAAAATGCCACTAAAAGGGACCAGATTTCAGACCAGAGAAGAAATTATGCAGAATGCGACAGACCATCTGAGAGCCATACCGAAGGAGGACTTCCAGCGATGCTTTCAACAGTGGCAGAAGCGTTGGGAGAAGTGTGTGGCAGCCCAAGGGGACTACTTGAAGGGGATTAGCATTAAATACTTGTATCATAATAAACGTTTGTTTTATGACCAAAAGTCGGATACTTTTTGATCACACCTCGTATAGCATACTAACGTGTAAATTAGTTTATCGAACCTAGGATCTTATCAATGAGGTAGACCAAAATGACCATCCCCTCTCGGGATTCGAAACTGCGCCCCCAACATTGAGAGTTGAACACGCCTTAACAAGCACGGCTATCGAGCTCCCTTTAGTTTTGAAACATTAATGCAATTTGGTTATAAAGAAAACATAGTTAACTTCATAAGTGGACTTTAAGGGATAATAAATATTAGTAACGGAGGGGGGGGGGGGGTGAAGGGCACTAGGGGTATTTTTTGTTATCATATATGTTTCTGTTTATAGTGTATATAGGTACATACAAAATACACTCACTAAAGTAAAGAACTCGTCCGCAAATATCGATGATAATACAGTAAATGAATGTACAATAAAAGCGACTTATAAAAATACATTTTTATTAATATATTAAAGTATGATTATTTTAGACTTTTTAAATGATTGAGACTTTGTTTTTACCTCTGCATCATATATTTATTAATTTGGTTTCTTTCCATAAGCGGTATTTGCTATTTTGAGGCGAGTCAATCCAGTTGCATTCGTGGGGAGAGGGTGTATCTGCATAATTGCTTGCTGACTTCCTTCAATTGCTTTGGAATGCCCTTGTTGGTTTTTTTCCGTTTACTGTTGATTGTCCATGATCCATGGCATAAATCTACTGGATATTGTATATATATATTAGAAGAAACTATTTGGGAAAACACAACACTCTAAAGAGTTCATATTTACAGTTAGCAACCATTCCTTTTTTAAACGTAGAAACATCAAAACCATTTATTTGAAACAGGAAACAGGACTCTTACAGATCTTCTCTTGTGATTTTTCAGGGCGTGTCCCTTGATGGATAGAAGTGGGATTAAAGGAATTCTTGCATCCGGTTAGTCAAATAGGGATCACACAATATGTAGGAAAAAAAAGAATCTTTTGAGATTGATTTTTTATATTTTTTGGAAACCATCCTGGAATGTAGGAAGCACTTGAGGGAGAGAAAAGCAAATACACCTTATCAAGGTTTGGGCAGATGAAATTATGTTCTGAACATAAGTATCGTGTTAAATGGTATGAAGATAACGATAGATATACTGACTCGTTGCTAGATATTGAGTCAGATGGAAGATATTTCTATTTGAACCATATGGAAATGAAATGTCAAATTATTTTATAGTCAATAGAAAATGAGTTCATTGCAGTACCAAACTTAACAGTTTAAAAATAATAGCTTTATTAAAAGTATAGGAAAAATATTCATATAATTTTTGACTTAAAATCATATTTTCAAACTATTTTATTGTATGTACAATCATTTTTTGGTTTTTTACACTTACGTATATGCTGAGTGGAATGGGTGGTGAATTCTGCTTAAATTAATATTTTTTCAGTTTTGAAACATTCCTTAGTAATGGGCTATAAACTAAACATAAGTAGATATTTTTTTTCAAAATATTATTTAGGAAATAAGAAACACAAGTATAAAAACAACACTAAAACCATACCCCACCGTTTCATAATGTATAAACTTAGGTTCCAAATATTACTATATCCCTACTCAAGTTATCATTATTGCATCTTTCTCTTACAAAATGGATTGGAAGCTATTAATAAATTTACTAAAATTCGTATATTTCTCCTAATAAAATATGAAAAAAATCGCTTTCAAGAGCAAAAAGCTAGACTTATAAAAAAGTTTAAGAGAGAGGTGAAAAATGAAACAGTGGATTAATTAAATTCTCCAATAAATTATATACTTGTTGCTAATATGTCTTTCTAATAATATTTATGTAATATATGATTATAAACAGTATTTTGTTTTGTATAATTTATAAATTATATACTTTTATTAAAGTTGTCTTTGCTATAATATTTATGTAATATATGATTATAAAGTATTTTGTTTTGTAATAATTTATAAATTATATACTTTTTCTAAATATGTCTTGTAATAATATTGGTGTGATATATGATTATAAACAGTATTTTTTTATGTGTTTTATCATATAATGATTGAAGAGTTTGCTTTTTCATGAAATATTTTGGATAATTTCAGCAACTTTAAATCATCAAAAATTTATGAACACACACAAAATTTAATGTTTTTCCATTTTCTAATAAAATTGTGATAATTAATTATTCTATGATCTAATTAAAGGCTAAATTCAATTATATTTAACATATTTTAATTATAAAATTGACCCTCTTTTGGCATATGTGACGTCATGCTCATGAGGTAGGTTGCGTAGTGGTGTATTTTTTTACTTTCATGGGTATAAAATGGTTCTACCTTACTTTTAACTTACCTTGACTAAAACAAAAATATAATCATGACAAAAAAACGATTATGAGTAAAAATACTATTTTTGCCTTTCTTATATCTTTATTATTTAAAGGAAATATTACATTTATAAAATGTTTATTTTTAAATCTTACAGTTGATATCAGATATTTTCAATGATATTATATTTTATTTTTAAGCCGACACAGATCTTTCGGCTCAAAATGCTTATATTTGCTTCATACTAGGAATGCAGAAATTTTATCGACTAACAATTACTAATCGGCAAGATTATAAACGATTAAAGTTTGTTAGTTTCAATTAATCGACAGGGTGCGCTCTCGGTCTGAATGCTAATGAAGTTTACATTTCTTTACCGGTTTTTAAATCCCTTCTTGTATTCAATCTTCTTATAAGCTCACGTTTGGATGAGGAAAAAGAGTCAGTGACGTAATTGGAATGAGATTTAGTGTTGAAATTAGACAAAGCTTTTTAGATAATTATTACGCAATGACGTTATTTCATTCAAAGCTTTGATTTTTCATTAAAAAAAGATGCCCTTGACTATCCCAAATACACAGGATAGACCTTAATCTTGGCACTTTAAAAGTCGATTAAATAAAACAACTAAATTAAACGATAACTTGAATCCCTAATTCATACATTACAATACCCAACTCTTTATTTTGATGCATACTTTCTTTGAAAAGTCTTGACGTTCAAATTCCCTATAAAAATAATATTACTTCTACCTTAAATATACAACATCAAATACTAAATAAGAAATATCAAGCAATAATTATGAATATCAAAACGTCATCTGTTGCGTTAATTGTACTGTGAGATTCACAATGTTTAATTGTAGTTATAATTATCTACGAACGGAACATACATAATTTGTAAATGAGTCCGTTCAGATATCCAATTTGCCAACCCTTAGTGACAAAGAAGCATAAAAAGCTCTGTTACATTATTTTATTGCTGCATTTGAGGCGTTAAACTTCATACTAAGAGCTCAAAAATTCTTAATGTTCTCTTGGAAATGGTCATTTGAGAATAAGTAGATCCATCCGAACGAGGATGGAGATGGACGAACTGGCCGAGGAGATGCAAAGAAGGAAACAGCCCATGGAGGAGTATCTTCTTAGAGCCTTTTTGCCTTTGTATCAATTTAATTTATTTCGCAATAAAGGTTAGCTCCTAGACAGTTTATTACCGGCTGATGCCGGATGAGTTCCGATGTGGTGGGGTGATCAAGTAGATAAACAAACAAACAAGTAGATTTGTCACCTTCCTTTAGGAGTATATGCTGTACAGATGACGTTTCCGTTACTCTAAGAATTTGGCCACAACATATATTTATATATATATAATTGGGTAAGAATATTAAACATCCTATAAATAAAATTAAGGACTTTAGATCAGATTTGTCGAACCAAAGTATACTCTTAGTCTCGGCGTTTAATAAAACGAACTGTATATAGATTGGGATGAAAAACGACTTCTTGTTAATATATAAGATAAAAGTAAACTTAAATCTTAACAAGCATCCATGGAGTTGATTAAGACTTTGGTTATTTAAGCCTCAAAAATTGTTAAGGACATTAAACTTGAGTAGCCGTCGTTATATATTAATTTATATATATATATATATATATATATATATATATATATAGCTATATATATTATATATATATATACATATAGTGCCGGATATTTAGGTTTCATAAGCAACAGTAAAACAGGGCTTATGTACGGAAATTATGCTGATATATCATATATTAAGGCATTGTTATGAATTAAGACTTGCCAATTTTGCAAAACAAAAAATATTGTTGCAATAAATATAAATTTAGAATAAATAAATAGAGATCAACTAACTGTTCATATATATTGGGTAATGTTTTTGTAAGAAAACTACTCCATATATATTTAACTTTTTACCTTTTACATGACTTCCAGTTCGCAATTAATCATATTCTAACAAAACTATATATTTATTCAATGAGCCTGGTAACTTAGTTTTGTACTACATCTTTTACATCATGTAGAAAGAAAAGGTGATACACGTGACATTTACTCTTTTTAATAAAAATATCATTTATCATATGAAAGGATTTGTTGATAAATAGACTTTGTTTTGATTCCAATTTATTTATGTTAAATATTATACAAGTACAACAACATCGAGAAATAGATCCTCCACTTATTTGTGGAGTTCCGGCCGTTATAGAGTCAAGTTACATTATTAACGAAGAGATTATCTCGATTTGCAATCACTGAAGACTCTGTTGCCAACGTTGCTAGGGGAACTACTTTTTTTCTTTCTGTTCTCACAGACACACATTAAATAATGCAATGCCAATTAAGTATTTTATAATATGTACATGTATGGTTTTTTTGTTCTTTTGGAAGGACTCTGTGTATATATACAACATACGGCATGGGGGTATGGTAGGGGGTATCATTGAGTAGTGTGATGGAACGGATATGTCTTCCATCCCCCCCCCCCCTTCATTTCCTACTGCTTAATTACCCCGTAGTTTCTATAGCGTTTTGGGGGACATTCATGCAATGTGCTTGATAACTTATAATAACTTTAAAGTTGAGGAAGGGGAGAATGTCCTTGACAGTGCTCGTAAACATAAAATAAATCCTATGTATGACCAATTTTTGGGGTAGAGCCAGACGAAAATTGTGAGATATCTCGTACATCTAAAGATATTTTCTTTATAGATCCATTACTTTGATGTAAATATACAGTGTGCGAAGAAGCTGATTGGGTAGGTCATTTTTACGTCAATATTGTTTCCATGGCAAACCTCGTATCGTTTAAAAGGATAAATGATGTTGGGATTCTGACCTTGACTTAAATTAATGTTATATATCAAAATGGCTAGCTTCAGGCCTTGAATGTCTTGAGGATGAACTCCTCGGGCGCTGAGGTCCACTATTTTAACGCTATGACATTTATGTATTTAGTTGTATCTTACACAATTAAATTGTATAAGAAATGTAAAAAGGTCTTAAGATTTCAAAATGTATTGATTCTTAACTAAATATGATTTTTTTCTGTAACTTTTGACAGAAACGGTAGTAAATCTGAAAATCTTATTGGGTCATTACTGACCCAATAATCTCCAAAGGGTTAACGGAGACCTTGAGAGAAGCCAACATTTGTATGAATGATAGTGTACACGTTATTTTCCAAATGTCCTCATCTGCCTTATGCACAGCCCTGCTACCCCCTTAGAGGTATCTAGCATCCAACACTGATTTCACCTCTGTCCTCATTATCTCTAGATACTGTTCTGTCCAAATCAGGTCCTCCAAAAAACTAAGGTCTTTTAGAGGGGGCAAGATAGTGACCTAGGCCTTTCATGGCATACTGCAACATCCTCGAATAAGAGATTGCCGATTATCATCTCTGGTCAGTTCCTTGTGTGTAATTTATATATGTAAATAAAGTCATCTGCTCCTTTTTAAAGTACTTTTACTATTATTAAAAAAAACAGGTAATCAAACTTATATGAGTTTATTATGCCCAACACAGATATTCTTTTGGAGAACTCCATAGATTATAGTTTATTTGATTAGAATGTACTTCAATCAGATATCTATATATCTTGTCTCATTTATTTTGTGTATAACGTTGTTAAAATTATGAAGAGCAGTGTATGATTGTTTTGGCTCCACCCTAGTTATAAACAAGTTCTAAATCAAACTTATATGAGTTTATATACCCAACACTGGGCTTTCTTTGACAATTACATAGATTGTAGTTTATTTGATTAGACGTTGTACTTCAACCATATATATATATATCCCATTTATTTTGTGTATAACGTTTTTTAAAATTATTACAAGCAATTATTCAAGTGTATTATTGCTTTTCCTCCACACAGCTTGATATTCGAATTTAGTCAAACGATATGTATACTACTCAATTCACCTGGCTTTTGTAATAAATGCAAATTCCTTATATTATTTTGCCTAAATGGCTCTACAGAATTGCATCGACTGGTTATAAAAAGAAGTATAGAGTGTAAATTAGTCTATCGAACCTAGGATCTTATCAATGAGGTTGACCAAAAAGGCCATCCCCTCAAGGGATTCGAACCTCCGCCACCAACATTGAGGGTTGAATACCCTTAACACACGTGTTTTATTAAATTTTTTTAGATTAGTTAATAATGTAACTAATGTGCCCCATGGCAAATAAACTCGATTACACACATGGCTACCGTACCCCTGCAATTAATTTAATTACTATTAATACAAACAACTTCACAAAACCTTATGAGCACTGGAGCCGGATGAATATAATTTAAAATGTTCTTCATAAAATATCAATTGGGCTTAAAAGGAATATTGATGCTGCTAACAAAATATCAATCGCTTTCTGTTATTTTTCAAGTATATACTTTTTTGTTTTGCAAAGTAAATCATTAAAGTAATGTAATCCTTTAATATCATTTCAAAATTAGCCTTTTGTCTTCCTTAGATCTCTTTTTGGGTGGGATAGCTCCCTTGCCTCAAGGAGCAATTGTCAAGGTTCCTTATGGATCCTTTAAAACACAAATATCCGTTAAGAGGGATGTATTGGATTAATTATCAGCTATTACTGCTACTCATACTCAGAAGACCTCTCTTGTTTTTTATGTATAGTTGTAAATTTCCTTTATGGATTTCGTGGGAAAACCAATAAAGAAGATGTTGAGGAAATAGGTGTTGACAAGGCGGAGGACAACAACAATAAAAGAAATAACAATACAACTGCTGGTATTTAACTAGTTTTTCGGCTAACAGACAGGAAATGAAATAATGATAATAAATAGGTTTAACCTTATCTTGATGTTATTGGTTTAAGGCTGATTGGATGGTTAAAAGCCAACGGAATACTATTTTCATTCATGTCCTAAGTCGGTAAATTATAAAATCCAATACTCTTAAGCTATGTTGTTTTTATTCACAGCTCCAAAAAAATATACAATGTATAAAAGAAAAACGATGCTAATGCGTAAATTTTTACATAAATAAGCATTCTAGCTTAGATTTTTAGCAACGTAATGGAACAAACAAACAAGCAGATAAAAGTCATGAGATACACTCAACAATCAAATCTAAACATACAGATAATTAACAAATCATAAAAACAGTAATTTACACGAAATTAATCAATCAATCTTGTAAAATTCAGTATTCTCTTGATTGTCTTCCTATGGCAGAGTGAGGATGAAGGATAAAATTTCACCTCCCTCGCCGCTAACGTCCATGTGGAATCCAAAAGTGAGGGAATCTTTAAGTCCAGAGCAGTATACCTTGCTGCAGCAGAGATCATGATGGATCTCAAATCAGAGGCTTTGATGGGAACATTATTGGTGATGCACCTCGCGATGAGACCTTTAGCGTTTAGAAGGGAGTTATTAATTGCTTTCGACCTAGCTGACTTATCACCTTTGCCGAGACCAAACAGTACCGTAGCTTTGCAATATCTGACCGCACATTTTTTTTCTAGGCCCCTGATATTGAGGGCTACAAATTTTTTACTATGTTGACCGCCTGACAGTCAACAAAAGCATGCAAAGTTGTATTGAACAAATACCACAATCTTTGCAAGGTCGATCAAATCTTGTGAGGCCTGAAGAAATTTGAAATTGCGCTGTAAATTGTTTGCAGTCTTTGATCCCATAAGCTATGTTTAGAATCAATCTCTTCTAAGAAAAGGGGAATAGTCTATTTGGTTATAAGATCGAATCTAAGCAATGCCTTGTTTTCCTTCCTTTCTGTATGTTGAACTGAATAAAATATGTTTATAGCTCATTGCATACTTTTTTAAATTTGCTCTTGTTGCATATTTCTTGGAATTTAAAATAAGTAAACAAAAATCGAACCTTTTATATTGACACAAGATAAAAACAAGATCTTTAATGTGTGTATCAAATCCTCTGTCGTTTAAAAATAAACAATTTTAAGACAAAGACTTTATAAAAACTGAGAAAATACGTCTTCATCCAGAAGTATGAGCCGAGGGTTATGCCAAAGCAACAATCAAATAAATAATGAATTAAAGAAAATACTGGCTTCGTTTATTTAAAAAATGTGAAGTCTGTACATTGACTGGCAATTTTTCATCAAAATTAATGATACGCTCCTTTTTGCCAAAATATATTTTTTGTTTTCCTAATGTGGAATGCCGTTTTTTCTATTAAAATATATTTTTTTGGCAGACAAGTAAATTTAACATTTTTGATAGAATGGCGGAATGTAAACATCCATTGTAAACAATTTATTATTAAAATGTCAACATACATAAATAACCAAATTAATTCCTATTGAATTAATAAGAGTCCATTTATCCCAGTGGTGTATATATTTAAATAAAATATTAACATAGAAAAGTAATAAATATTCATTGAAATATATTATTACATCCAACACAAATCATGTGTTATATAAATTAATACAATAAAAATATTAGATGAGATTTCAAACAAAGGAATACCGAATAGTTTTCGTCCTTTCCATAAAGGGAGATTTAAATATCCTCTCTGTAGAGCCGCAAATATGCACCTAATTCCTTGTCCATGGCATTCAAAAAAGTCAATTTCGAGTATTCGTGAGGAAGTGCAACGTAACACAGATATTTTCATTCTTAAATAACAGAGTAACTGGAAGCTAAGAATTGAACGTTCTATGAAGGGAATTCATGAAGGGAGAAAATTCAAGCTGCAAGTGGCCTCTAATTGCATTGTATTTAGCCCACATTGTAAAGACTGTGGCAAATTATATAATAATACTATACATGTATTTGTAGATCGCCCAGATATATATATATATATATATATAGATTAATTGTAACCAACGTAAAAGAAATGGGCCAATGAAGACAAAATAAAAGCTGTGATAATCTTTGGACTTTCCAAACGGAAAAATAATCGATCAAACGTCTCTATGGCAATCGATTTTGCGGTTTTAAATGCTAACGTAAGAATAGCGAGCAGACCAATTTTGACTGAGCTTTTAAGTCCCCCGGGATCTCCATGGAATTATCCTGGCATCCACCGCCAGATTTAGAACTCTCACCATATCCCTTCCATAACCGACAACTCGTGGACTCTTGCTTAGAGGGAAATCATGTATTTCCCAACGAAGTCTCTCAGCAATTTAATATAATTAAGAAGTTATTAAAATTTGATTAGCTATATGAATTGTTATGTCTGTTTTAGTCTTTTCATTCAACGCTAAGCTGTATTATTATAATGCTAATTTTAGTTTGTTATATACCTTAGTATGTTATACCAATGTGGTATTATTGTATTTATTTATCATAATTTGTTTTATTTTGTTTGTTCTTTTGTCATTCTATTAATTTAAGATATTTTAATCTTAAATTCTTTTGTATTTTATACGCAATTACTTCGACTTTTATATAAGAACTGAAATATAGGAAAAACCAAGCAAAGTAATACCAATATTTTTGTTGATTAATTCAACTGGATAGACAAAGTTGCAATAATTGCTAGCTCATTTTTACAAATTATAATGTTATAGAAATATCATGACTATAAAAACAAATTGCAAATCGTTACTACTTAGTTATCTACATATAACTGTTTACATATATGGTTTTGTATAACAATGAAGCCAAATAAATAGCCATGAATCGTCAAAGTACATCAGTTATTTTATTAAAATATGTTTATGGGCACGACTTCAGCCCACTCACTAAAAAATCTGACAATATATATACAATATATATATATATATATTTATTTATTTATACTTGTTGATTTGTAATCGTTCGTCGTTCATCAACGACAAAACGACAAAAATATTGACAAACGACAACAAAAAAATTCTTTCGTTCGTTTTTGGCACCAAAAAAATATTTTTCTTGAAAAAATAATGCTTTTATTGGGAAACATTTTCTTTCTAAAAAAACGTTATCACTTTTTTCAGAATGACAAGAAAAAATTTCTTTTCAAAAATAAAAGTCGTCATTTTTTTCTGGATGACGAACGACTAACGAACGATGAACGATAACTTTTTTGGTGAACGACGAACAACATTTTTTCGTGAAGGTCAGAGGAGATATATATATATATATATATATATATATATATATATATATATATATATATATATATATATATATATGTGTGTGTTTTACGACAAAATTGTATATTAATCAAAATACAAAACTTTAATTCCCTTTTTTAGATGTCTGAGCATATGTGATCAACTGCCTGCAGACAATGAATCTTTTATCATCATAGAGGGCTTAATAAGACGTCCTTATATGGGCCTAACGACCCCTCACCATGCATTCAAGGAAGAAATATTCTCAGACAAGTATTAATAGCGTGAGAGACATCAACGAATACTCAGAGTGATCACTGTGCATGTAGTCATTAATCATTACATTGTCACTGTCTTCACTAACGGGACTCAAGGGATTTGAGTAAATGTCAATGAAATTTGAAAGATGTTTTTTGTTTGTTTGAAAAGTATCAAGTCATGGACGCCTTATAAATATGATATACTTCAGTGAGATTCAATATTACATTTCTTAAAAAAAGTATTATCTTCGACTTGCATGGTAGTGATATACAGTCATTATTTATAGCCTAAGGAATAATATATTTTTCATGCGTTCTGCTAGACTAACTAACAGTTCTGCGAGAGTCTTTTTAGAGCTCGGAGCTTTCATTGTTAAACAATCTAAATCCAAATCATGATTTAGATTGCCAATAAAAAGAGAAGAGCCATATATCACATGTTTGGAAGTTGAAGTAGTGGAATTGAAGACCCAAGTATTGGCATCATAAAACTAATATCAGTTAATCGAATGAACCCCAAAGATTGGTTATATATAAGTTCAATTATGGTATTAATTACTACTAATACATTATATTCAATGACACATGAATCTATGAGATACTTATAAACTCAATCCTTAATCTAATAATTATAATATTACCTTTAGTCGCATTGCTCCCCACTTAGAATACGCAATATTTTTGTTTCAAGGTTTATGAACACAATGCAAATCAACGTTTTTGTGCAGTGATCAAAAATAACTTTCTCAGACGTTGTAGAATCTACATTAAAAAAGTTATTCGTGTCTGTGTCAGAATATAACAAAGGTTATATATATATATATAATATATATATATATATATATATATATATATATATATATATATATATATATTACAAAGTACTAAGAACCTGGAATGTTTAAAAAATATACATCATACCTATTGCCCTAATACTCAATGGACCAATACAAAATTAAAAAAGGATTGTTCTATTTATAGTTAAAATAAAACCATAAAATCTCATTTATTTATATACGTTTTATCCGTACCGTTAAGGAACATATATATATATATATACACATTTATATATGTATATAGATCCTTTGACCATATTTTTTCTCCCGAATCAATATTGATGACGTTTTGCCGATGCTTGGCCATATAAATTGAAAAAATATTAGGACTATCATGGCACAAAAAAATCACTAAAATAATAGCATAAATGGGATTCTGCAAAGAAATTGTATTTTGACTCACTCTACATCATTTAAAAGCATTTGAAATTTGAATGTTTTAGACGCGATAAGTGCTGTCGTATTCCTCCCCTTTCAAATACAGATCCGACAGACAGACAGAGAAGTGTGTTTACAAGTGTACACTTACTCACAGTTATTGGAGCTGAAAGGGTATTATTGTTTCAATTAAATGCTTTTAACTACATGTTGTATATTATTATATTATTTTCTCCCTGAGAGTGCAAGGAGAAGAAGAAGGGGAAGAAAAATAAGAAGAACAGCGATTGTGGTAACTTGATTATCACTCTTTACACACCTACATTTCTCAATGTGTACATATTTATATATATATAAGTACCACCTTCAAGCAGGTGTTATGGCGTTTCCCCCTCTCCACCATTGCGTCAACAACGTTGTTTTAAAGATCAAAAGGAGAGGAGAGTATATATGCATGAAAGATTGGAATATTTGAAAGGCAAATATATATATACTCATATTTAATATTGTGGCTGCATGATTTTTTACTAGGGTTGGATAAAAATTGACGATGATATGTTATATATATATATATATACGGAACACATAGAGACATTTTGAAAGATGAAATACCGGAGCTTTTTTGAAAATAAGAAAAAGTATCTACTGATGCTCCAAGTATTGGATGTTTTAAATAAAACATATATTTCATAACGAAAAACTTAGAGAACAAAAGGAGTAATGTCGTGCACATTTTCTTACTAATATGAACTCTCATTTCTTGTCAAAATTATTTACATGTACCCTCTGATATGTTTAAAAAAAACATTTCAAGACCTCCTGGGCCTACTTATATGATTTTATACATTCTGTTTCCACTAGATTTTGAAGTGTTCAAAGAGAAACAACAAAACCTTCCTTCGTTACACATAAAAAAACTGGTGCATTTGAAGAACCATCAAAGTTGAAGTGTATGATGCAACCTTCAGTGACTCTTTATCAATCAAGACATGGAACTTTTCAAAATTTTGGAATGAATCCAGGAGAGCAAAAATAGATAAGCTCCTGTAAAATCACTATCGGTAGGAAGAATACATTTTTTCATCATTTCAGCGACCTGTTGTACGAGTTCAAGGTCAAAGGTTACATATGAATAATAACAATCTCTAAAAAAAATCACAAAAAACACAGTGCAGGTTGTTTTTTCCATTGGACAAATCTAGGACAATCCACACATTCTAGCAAATAATTCATTTAAGATGGAATATATTCTTATGAAACTGACACATAATCATACAATGCTAATCAATTGTTTGAAGTTAGTTTTAGCGACAAGAAACTGTAATGTCACCTAGTAAAAGGAAACAATACCTACCTTGTAATACCTCCGCCGAAGGAGGTATTGTTTCACTGGCGTTGGTTTGTTTGTCAGCAGGATAACTCAAAAAGTAAGAACGGATCAAATGAAACTTTGTGGAGTTTTGGAAATGCCAAAAGGAACAAGTGATTAAATTTTGGCATCTCTGAGTGCAGAATTAAGATGCAAAATGAGCTAAAATACTAATAAATATTTCAAGTTAGCCTACTCTGCCAATAGAGTCGCTGTGCTGTGAAATCGGGTGCCGGAAGCGTCTTCCTCTCAGAATTTCCGTCGAGGGGAACCCTCCCCCGTCCCTCTACGCCGCCCTTGTCGTGAAAAATCCGCCTCGGAAGGCTCATAAGGACCCCGTGACGGCGGAGGTTTGCACTCTTTGAGTGTATATATGCCTCTAGTTTACCTTGCAACTAATGCATAGCTATTGAGCAATCAGTTTTCAGGCCAGGGTATAGAGATATATCTTTAAGTCGGTGTACATAATATACATGGAGAGCTAATCTAGTGAAGCAACACCAGCTGAAAATAACTTTTAGTAATTGAAGGTGTTAAGGCCAAGAGAACACTAGTGGTTGGATAGACAGCATGAATTTCTAAATATCCTTTACGCATATTGCCCGCCACTTCACACAGAAAGATGATGAGTTTCCCTTACATAACCTTTAGTAGATTCCCAACAACATTGACACAGTCTGGAACTCACGTGTTTTCCTGGCCTTATTTTTATTCATTCGGATACCTGAGCCTCGCATAACCTGGAGATTTATTATCTATGGACCGAACTACTTATTCCCAACTGAAGAGTCTAGTAACTTTCCGCAATTTTGGATGGTTCTATGCGTTTAGAGGGATTACCTACTAAGAACTCACTGTGCAAGAGCCAGTATTTTGACCAGACAACCAATACAGCGTGCTCGCCATCAAGTTATGC
>CP045900.1:20429143-20443520 GCA_013387185.1 Caligus rogercresseyi | reverse complement strand
GAGAGTTTTTTTTTTTTTTGGGTTAAATATATATTTATT
Source organism: Caligus rogercresseyi (assembly GCA_013387185.1). Taxonomy (NCBI): domain Eukaryota; kingdom Metazoa; phylum Arthropoda; class Copepoda; order Siphonostomatoida; family Caligidae; genus Caligus; species Caligus rogercresseyi. The sequence goes on along the minus strand of CP045900.1, from coordinate 20,443,481 downwards.
ATTCTAAAAAAATATAGTGAAATACACAATAACATAGAAAAAAATAATATATATAAATCTAAAGACAGTTACGTTAAAACAAAAACATAAATGAACATTGTAATTCAAAATTACTGTCTAAAGAAAAAAAAACCTAAATATATAATATGCACCTAAAAAACAAAACAAACTTAATCTCTATTCAATCTGTAACGGCGGTGTCTACGTATGGTAGATTTGATGATATTGAGGTATTGGAGGGAATTGGAGGGAATGAACCTTATTAGGTCACCAGCACATGTCCACGAAGATGCAGAGACGCTTGGAATTTTAATTGCCATAGCGCAATACCGAGCAGCTGTCCCAATCATTATAGCTCTGAGGTCTTCAATTTTTATATACGAATGATTTGTCAATTTCTTTGCTATTAAAGATTTTATGCTTAACAGCGAATATTCAATTGCCTTATGATGAGATGCCAGCTTCTGTTTTCGCCTGAAGGGTCCAAACAAGATCGATGCCTTAATGATATTGGAGTCGATATCTTCTTGCGGAAAGACATTTAATTGAATAAAATACCTCACAGTCCTTAAAAAATGACAATCTACAAAAGCGTGTATTATATTATTGTATAGAATGCCACAATTATTGCAAGGATAAAAAAATTTAATGAGCCGAGTCGAGATTTGAAATTGAGCTGTAAATTTGGACCCATCAGCAATACTCCAGGTCGAACACGAAATTCTTTTTTTCCATGAGGAAGGAAGACTAAAAATGCTTAAAAACTTACTTATTATTTCTTTTCTTCATAAAACTTCTGCCTGTCAAGATTCAATTTTAAAAACCACGGCATTGTAGGGCACATGGTTTTGAGAGACCTCTGAAGAGGAAACCTAAATCTACCTTCTGCGAAAATGGAAGCTGCCCCCACGTCGTGGATTGTAATAATTCCATTCACAAGAGCTGTTTTTTCTAAGGATGAGGGATCACCAAATCTATTAATAAAAGGTCGGACACCCCTGTTTTTGTGAATAATATCAATCGAAGAGTCTGATAAATATTCCGGGGTAGCATGCCATATAATTTTTTGCATCGACGCAAGAAATGGTGAAATTTTTTCCAAAACTTCATTAGTTAAGGGGGTACCTAAGTGTAGCCAAGAATAGTACTCTGAAGAAGTATATAAAAGTCGCCACTCTTTGTCAGGAAAAAACTCCTAACTCCCCTACAATCTTTTATAATATTTTGGAATTATAAATCCCAACTGGCACAATCCGCCGCCAATCCTGTCTTTTGGACGCTTCAGAGAAGGAATATAGCTTTTGTGGAAGAGGGAGTGAAGCCATGCATCTTCCTCAGCTAAAATGAGAGTATTTGAGTATGACGGAGGTTAGATACACACACATTTCCTCAACACTTATTCAAGTAACTCAAATAAGCCTTAACTTTGTCATATGTGATGATGATAGGCAGTTGGTGTAATAGTACAGATTGAACGGAGTAAAGTAAACACTTGTTTGAAAGTGTTTTGATGTTCTTGCCTACACTATATTTCAAGGATACTTTATTTATATTCAAACAAACTCATCAATGTTTTTATGCAGTTGGCAACTCTTAAGTGTTGTTTAACGTCTTATCGTCTATTCTTCTTCATGGAAGAAGAAACAAAATAAACATTCATTTTTATCTATGATCCTATGAAGTTACTGTACCTGATTCAGAGGTAATATTGAAATGGTCTATTCCAAACCACTTTTGGCAGAACTTTTCCCCCCTTAAAGGCATGTTTTGCCGCCATGGATGTCTTATTTTATAATGCCATCTTTATTATTATAGTTCATACTCCTCCTTGTTCCACCAATCATGTTCTAGAAAAAAGTCCTAGGGAGTGCGATAGCCGTGAGCGTTCAACTCTCAATGTTGGGGGCGCAGGTTCGAATCCCGAAAGGGGATGGTCATTTTGGTCTACTACTCATTGATAAGATCCTAGGTTCGATAGACTAATTTAATGCTATAATGCTTATTTATATCCTGTCGGATGCAATTCTATCGAATCAAATAGACAAAAAAAGTTCAATATCTTTAAATTTATCGTTACACTTTATAAAAATAGAGTAAGATCGACCCTCAAATGTATTTTTTGCATTCAAATTATAATTGAATTTACATTTTTTAGAATATATATATATATATTCAAAAATATTCTTAGCGAAAACGGCTGTTTGAGGAAACTAATGGCTGTGGTTCTTTATAATATAGCATGCAAAAATCTCTCAATTCTGTCAGCTCTTCATGTGGTTATACTAATCTGTCTCAAGCGTTATCACATTTAGATTACAATATGATTGCTCAATCAATTATATGGTAGTTTATTAAATTATAAAAAGCTGAATTCTATTGAATTATTCAAAATAGATAAATAGTTTTTCTTCAACGTCAACATACCTACACTCTTTGCTGTCATGCGATGCAAAATAGTGGAAAAATCACACTCATATATAAAACCAAACCGGTTTTTTCTAATCATTCCACATATCAACGATTTAAAAGTATACAAACATTCTGGGCAATTGCAGTGACCGAGAATGTGAATCTTTTTGCTTGACATGTACCCATATAAGAGAACCTTTACTGACTACTTTTTTTACGCAAAAAAATCAATTAAAAGCATATCAGGTAACATATTTAAAATGGAGTTTTTAGATTCTTGGTTAAAAGAGGCTTCTTGATAGTCCTCTGGGACATACCCTCGGCAACCTTTATGACAAGAGACATCTTGGATGTTGCCACACCTTTCTTTTTTGCGAACTCGACCATGAACGTAATATGGATATCTTTCCAATGCCTTCTTGTCTCATCTGGCATAAACTTGACTCACCTTTCGCTCTTTGGGTAATCCTTGAGAGACACTTAATCATCCAGATGATCCAGCAACGGGGCAAAGATGATATTTCCAGTCTTTTTTCTCCTTTGTCTCTCAAATGAGGAAAGAGATACAAGCAAGTTGACCATATACAGGTGTTTCTATAACAGAAGGAATAATACTATGGACTTTAAATTTAATGACGTCATGGAATCAAACATATAAGAAATGAAATCCGAACTGAAATTAATTAAACTATAATTTCTTAATATTTCTTTCTTGGACGTGAATATTATGAAAAAAAAATTTACGCATTAGCATCGTTTTCATTGTTATTTTTTTGGAGCCGTGAATAAAAAAATAAAATAATAATAATGTGTTTCTTAGATTTGCGTCAAGGTATCCTCTCAAAATTTTACTTTGTCTCTGACGCATTTATAATCCATTATATGCGTCATTTTGTACGCGAGATATGTTTTTTTAATGTACATATAACTCTCTACTTATTAAATTGACATGATTTAGTATACCAAAATATTAAAGCTGGTGTACCAAGCTTTCATTTGATATGTTTGGTGTTCTAAAAATCGCTATACTTAAGAGATATAAGCAAATACATCTTTGCACGTACTCTCCCCAAAAAATTGATCTTTTGATATGAGAATATACAATTACCACCTGTAACTGCTGTTACTGTTAGCTGGATAGAAAGATAGAGAGAAAAAAAGGGAGAGAGTGTATTTTGCCTCACTTCTCTCCCTTCTTTTTTCTTTCTCTTTCTATCCAGGTAACACTAACAGCAGTTACCAAGTGGTAATTGTATATTCTCATATCAAAAGATCAATTTTTTGGGAGAGTACGTGCAAAAATGTATTTGCTTATATCTCTTAAAGTATAGCGATTTTTAGAACACCAAACATATCAAATGAAAGCTTGGTAACCAGCTTTAATATTTTGGTATACTAAATCATGTCAATTTAATAAGTAGAGAGTTATATGTACATAAAAAAAGCCTATCTCGCGTACAAAATGACGCATATAATGGATTATAAATGCGTCAGAGACAAAGTAAAATTTTGAGAGGATACCTTGACGCAAATCTAAGAAACACATTATTATTATTTTTTTCATAATCGATTTCTTATAGGTCAATACAGGCTCTGAATCATATGATGTAAACTCAGATTGTACTGAATTCTGAATTGATAGAATGCAACCAAGGTCATTTTTGGATTTATCATCAAAGTTTTACTAAACTTAAAAGTACTATTTTACTCTGAAGCGAACAAGTCATCTTCTACAGGCGAGTGAAGTTAATTGATACAAAAAAGCTATGAAATATGCTAACAATACACACTCCATTTTTTTCTTTGTTTTTACTGAAAACTTTGTTTTATTAAAAAACATCAAACATACGTCTGGTAGTAAATTAGATTTCCTTTAAATTAATAATTATTATTGAAGTCTGTAACGTCCACCATTTGAAGAAATTTGCGGAAAACTATATTTTTACTAAATTTTTAAAACTTTGACCTCGTTGCGCGACCTCGTAATGTTGACCGATTTTGTTCAAACTTTGTATGTCGTCTTCTTTTATCACCAAGAAACAGAAAATCCACAATGTTGCTAACATTTCAAACATTTGAAAAATAAGAACAACCCTAATATATATATATATATAGTTTTTTTTTATTATTTTTATTCCGTTCTATTGCTACTCCGTATTACAATTAATAAATAACAGAACGGGCACATGTAAAATGAAATTGAACTTATGGTGCCCTCGCAATAGTGACCAATCCGGTCGTCTATGTCGATCCGTCCTGACCATTATTCAAAGATGACGTGGTAGTAAGCCAATCTCCAATTCTTGTACCAACAATGAAATTATACTGATTGGAGATTGGTTGGTCCCAGAATCCTCGTTCCTCTTGAGAAAAATTATTCTTTCCAACTCAAAACATGGGCAGTCACGAGCCAAATGGATTAGATCTTCATCCGCTTCACCCCAAGCTCTGCATATTGGACTTTGCGATGGATGCATTACATGCAAGTGCCTTCGGAGGAGACAATGGCCCGTCATAAATTGAACCAGGGCGTTTAGTTTTCTTTTAGAAAAATTTAGGAGCCGCTGCCATCTATTCATCTGAACATTGGGCATCATAGTTCGGCTCTGACGACAATACGTCAAACCAGACCAAAGTTTTTGCCTTTCTTTTCGTAGAAGGTAGATACCATCCTTTTAAAATAAACTAAGGGGGCACCAACTGCACATGTTGGAGCTCTTTTGACTGCTCCCGATTTGGCTAGCATGTCAGCTACCTCATTTCCAGTAATATTGCTATGGCCTTTTACCCAGGAGAGAGAGAGAGAGGTACCTCCTTTGCAATAGACCTCAATGAGTATTTCGTGTCATGACAAGGGCACTATTTGTTTCGACTGACCGTAGAGCTTCAATGGCCGATCGAGAGTCCGTCCAAATACAAAATCCACAAGGTTCCCAGTTCTTGGGGTTATTCCTAATCCAAGAAAGAGCTTCCTTGATGGCTAGGATTTCGGCCTGGAACACAGTGTTGTAGGGCGATAGGCTTATAGACTCTTCCTTAACTACAAATTCTCCTTGGTAACGATGTAAACAGAACCAACTCCTTCTTTATTTTTCGACCCAATGAATATATAGTTATATATATAGTGATATCTTATATATTTCTTTCTTAGCTAGATATTTAATATTTCTATGTGACAAATATAATTCTGTCACCTCGTCAGTTGATTTATTGTCCAATCAAAGAAACATAAATTATTTTTATATTTTGTATTTCTGTCTTGCATTCTTGGAAAGAATGTTAGGCCTTTCCATGCAACCTTTTTTTTGTAGACTCTTGTCTATTTTCATAGGCTACGCATATTTAGATAGGACATAAAATGGCCTTCTTAATTTTTACAGTGGCATCCAGAGTAATAAGTAAGGAACGTAGCCTTTTTGCCTAAAGGAAGTTTTAATAATGTTCTCTGCATGATATCCCTCTAAGCAGTAAAATATATTTCTTAAGTAGACGGAGAACAAAAAATACACATAGCAACTCCACACTCAAAAATATGAAATCCAATCATTTTTCAATCAGTCCCCTGCCTCTGCTCATAACATTAACATACCTATAATCAGATGATGAGTCTTCATGGGGCGATGTAGATTATTTTCTGTGCCAAGAACAGGTCATTAAGACTTAAGAGCGTATTGATACAAAATGAAAAAATGATTCAAAATCCGTTTTATTGAATCAATCTGACTAAATATAGGTCTGACTATAATTGAATCGAGTTTTTGATATGACGAATAAGTGTAATGCCATCACTAAGGAAGAAGGAGGTAAATAAGTAATGGAATCGTTGCTGAAGCCGATATACGGTTAGATATCCTAAAACTTAAACTGATTATTAGTTATATATGTATAATTTGGAGCAAAGTGCAGAGGAAATTGAAAGTTTCAAAGTATATATGGCATGGATTCCTAGAATTACAGAAGATATCTCGAATCACAGACAAATAAATTGGAGTTCCATACATATTTCACTCCCCTTATAAAATAAATGGTAAAAGGGAAAACCAATGACGTCATATGAAGGGATTACATTTTTGATGAAATATAGCATAGGGTAGCCTCACTTAACATTTATTGCAGGATTTTTCCTATTCCCCAGACATCTAAATTGTTTGACGAAGTGCTTAATACTCCAAGACCCTTTAAAAAAAGACAAACCGATCTAAATCTAATTGATATATATATAGATATATATATATATATATATATATATATATATATATATATATATATATATATATATATATATATATATATATATATATATATATATATATATGTTGACGTTCACAAAAAATTGTCATTCGTTTGTCGTTCACCAAAAGTTATCGTTCGTCATTCTGAAATAAATTGACGACGTCTTTTTTGAAAGGATTTTTTTCTCACCATTCTGAAAAAGAGCGATGACGTTTGAAAATGAAAAAATCGCTGTTTTTTTTTGGTGCCGAAAATGAACAACGAACGATAAGGAATTTTCTTTGTCGTTCCTCAAAAACTTTGTCACTCATTGTTCGCGAACGACAACAAATGAACGATAAATCAACATGTCTGACATAAATATATGTATATATATAATTTTAAAACATTTCTTCAAACTCAAAAGCTTTGTCGATAATTCTGAAAGTTTTTCGACAACTCAACACGCTTATATTTGAAGCAATTTTTCACCTGAATAAGATGTGTGTGTGTGTGTGTAAACGCTAAAAAGAAAAATTGCAGAGCTTAAAAAACTCCCACCTCATTTCTTATTTACTTTATTAATTTCATATGTATTGAGGGCAGCATGTAATGCATTAGCGACCTTTGCATAGCTAGGGAGTTTTTTCTACTCATAAAGCCTATATACTGATATGAATAAGTTAGTGTGAGTAACACATATATGTACATAAATCTATATGAGCACTTTTTATCATATCAGAAGCTCTATGCTCAATGAAAAATGCTTAAGAGTTCAAACATTTCAATAGTGTTCAACTTATACACCTATAAATATATAATAGATCATGTTTCACACGTTTTAGGGCTTAATACAGATGGAATATCGTTTTTACAACACTTTTGATGATTTTTATTATAGTGAATAGTCAGAAAATAACGTTTTCTCAAATTTTAGGGCTTAATACAGATGGAATATTGTTTTTGTTACACTTTGATGACATTCATTATAGTGAATAATCAGAAAATAGTTGGGAGAATGGAGTCCAAAAAGTAATTATATAATTATAATGATAATATTGTCCTATTTTTCTATATTATTTTTAGGTTTCGCAATTAAATTATATATGATGCACTGACATATAGATAATAAGTCCAAATTAATCGACGAAATATCCGTAAATATTTATAAGGAATTTAGGTAGAGGCATTGAAGAACAAAGTACCGATATATATATATATATATATATTCATTGAGGTCATTAGAAAGACAAATAGTGTTTTTAGGGATGGAATTAAAATCTATGAGATCACACCCCAGCAGCTACCAGTAAAATGATGCCTTATTTCATAGTACCAAGTATTTTTTTCATCCCTCTTTTCTTCCAACCAATGGCGTTATGGAAAAAGGGTCTTGTTATCCTTAGACATACTTGACATAAGAAAATCCCCTCCTTGCGCCTACACAGTAATCAAAATAATAATAAGAAACGCAATTCATGTACCCTGGTATGAAATGTCAAGAGGGCCTTACTACAATTCCTTATATGTAAGAATGCAGAGTAAGTCAGCATTCTTGGAGCATTCATTCTGTGAACGGCTTCTCAGCATCCATATAATCAAAACTCTTCGTGTTTTCCTTGAGTGGGCTCTTTTGTTGAGTCATATAGCAGAACTCACTATCTTATTGTTATCATCACAGGTTGTACTTATAATCATCATTAATTTAAAAAAGGAAGCCACCTAAGGGCGGGAAACTATATATAGAAGTTCCACTTGTATCTTATCATTGTTAAATATGTTTTTATGGCATTTCTATGAATCTCACAATCAACAGTCCTCTGCCTTATTTGTTGGGTAGAAAAAATTGGGATGAATGATCAAATATATATTAAAAAAACTCTCATGTATTGGGGGTAAGGTTTATATGAATATTTTTTTGATTTTCCTCATAAACTACAATAGAAAATGACCAATGTCTTAACGAATATATATGTTATATATATACAGGCTTGCACGTGTTCCACTTTTTTCCCGTTCCGTTCAATTCTTTCCGTTCCATTCATCGTTCCGTTCAATTCTTTCCGTTCCGCGGAACGCCATTCAATTTTGCGTTCCGTTCAAAAATTGGATTTCAAAAAATTCTCATAAGAAGGTTCTTTACTTTTCACTGCATCCTCGTAAGTATCGGGTATAAATTTTAAACCAGGCTTTAATAGTTTCGGCTTGAAGTTAGTTACCGCAATTAAAGTTTCCAAAAACTTTACAAACTTCGATAGTATATTTAAGATATAAAATAATTGAACCAGAGGCTCGGCCCGAAAAATTAACATATTTTTTTACCCCAACCCAAAAATGTTACAATATGAAAAGCCAAATATGTAAAAATCCCAACCACATATGGTCCACCGAATTTCTCGGTCTATACTACTCATAATTATTGCTTTATCTGAGAATAATTACAAAAAGTTTATTTATTTACAATCTTAAGAATAACATTAGTTTATAAATTACACTATTTATTTGCTTTTCGAAATTTTCATCTCCTATCTTTTGCCTTGTCCTTCACAATAAAAGTTAAGATTTGGAGAAGAGTCTCTCCAAACTGGCACTGCTGGGAAGTATAAAATTATCGAATGAAAATCTTTTTAATCCTTTTATAAGCAATAATTGATTCCATTGCCTAAGACTCATCGGTTAAGAAGCAGTCAACCTCCTGCTTAGCTGAGTCAGTCTTCTTCGGCCTCTTGGCAAAGAAATTGCCTTTTTCTTCCGCTGCCGATTCTTGCGAAAGTTGGCTAGGAAGAAAATCTCCCAGTTCTTCGGCCTCCTCTAGTAAATAATTTCTTGCTAACTCTTGCTTTGCGATGTCTAAAAAGCCTACTTTGAACTCAGGGAGATATGCTGAAGCAATTAGCATCTCCCTACGTTCAAAGTAGACTCCAAATTTTCGTTTGATCCCAAAAGAGAGTGCATCAATTAACACCCTACACCTGGACACAGCTTCCCTCTCCTTAGTTTTGAGGTCAGAACGATAATGCTCGAAAAGGATAACGAACGGAATAAATAAAGTTCTGTTAGTAACTAAATAATTAAATTTAGTGACCGACAACAACTATGACTGATAAAAATGTATAATACATACAAAAATCGAGGTTGGGTGATTTCCTCTTGAATATTATTTGAACGGAACGCAAAAAAAACATTTTAGTGTTCCATTCATTGTTCCGTTAATTTTTCCCCGTTCCGTTCATCGTTCCGTTCAATTTCTTCCGTTCCGCGGAACGCCGTTCAATGTTACGTTCCGTTCACAACCCAGTATATATATATATACAGGGAGTACACGTATAATCCGGACTAACTTTGATCGGTTATGTTGTCTTTGTTTTTTTGAGATATTGCAACGCACATATGTACGTTTCTGCGCTTGCATCTTATGTATCTGCCAAAAAAAAACAGATTGAAAATCAGTCAACATTTAGCCATGGAAGAGGAGAAAAGGCATGCGATGTTCGCTTCCTTCCGTGCTGGGAGGAGTCCAAAGGAGGTGATAGAGTTTTTCAACTACCCCAAGTCGACCGTCTACGACCAGTGGAAGGCTTGGAACTCTTCCAACAGAATGATGTTCATCGCAAAAAGCGTTCTCGGTCCCTGGAGGCCACCAGGACCGACGAGTTTGTCGCCGAGGTGAAGAGGAAGGTCAACGAGGACGGCAACAAGTCCTACGCCAAGTTGGCCGCCGAGATGGGCTGCTCCAAGCAGACCATCGCCAACAAGGACCTGGACCTGTCTTCCAGCAGGACTCGGCTCCCGCCCACAAGTTGAGGGAGACCCAGGCGTGGCTGTTGGAGAACCTCCCCTACCACTGGAGCCCGGACTTGTGGCCCCCCAGCTCCCCTGACTGCAACCCCTCGACTATTTCTTCTGGGGCATGGTCGAGAACAAGACCAACAAGCACGCTCACAACACTCTCGACTCCCTCAGGGCCGCCATCGTGGAGGAGTTCGTCAATATGAAGAAGACGTCGTCGCCAAGGCCTGCGGCCGCTTCAGGCACCACCTCGAGATGGTCGTCGTCGCTGATGGGGGCTATATAGAAAAATAAATATCTAGATATGTGTGCCTTTCATTTAACAAAAATTGTTGAAAAATATTGATAAATAAATAAGTTATCAACATTTCAAAATTTGTTTTAATTAGTCCGGATTATACGTATACGCCCTGTATATATATATAGGTATATATATAATAGGCTCAATAAGTACTTTGTTTAGTAAATAATAAATATTTATTACTAGCGGATGTTACCCGGCGCTGCCCGGGATTTTCCAACTTGACAATAGTCTTTGGAATAGAAAAAGATCATACGAATAATTTTAGTGATGTCATCACATGTGATTTTTGATATTAAAATCAGTTCCTTAAAAAATTGTCGTTGGGTCTTCATTACCATTTTTTCCGTTTTTTTGTTTCTTAAGGCTGGGAATTGAAACATCGTAAAAAAATGTTATCGTTAAGTAATTTCATAGAGTGCCAATGTTATTTTTTAATGAAAAGTAGTTTCCTTAAAAAGTCGTCATTGATTGGTCATTGCCATTATTTCCATTTTCTATTCCTTAAGGCTGGGCATTTAAACTTGATAAAGATAATTATTTTTGAAGCCATTTCATAGAGAACATAGAGTGCCGAGATATGTATGGTAGTGATGAATATTAGAGTATTAATTTGATCTCTGCTGATGGAGGAAAACAGCAAAAGGAAAAACTTAGGAGGACTGCAACTTCATATCTTTATCTAGAAAAGTTGAAAGTGATTGACATCACTCTCTATCTCTTGGCATTATTAAATTTTGAATAGTGCGATGTTACATTATAAAAAAGTTGTTATTTTCACCAAAAAAACTAAATTTGGGAGAAAAACAGGACAGAAAACATATTTTTAAGTAATCATTTAGAGAACGAATTTTTCAGTAAACGCCCAATAAAACAAAACACGTCTTTCTACCTCAGTCTCATCACAGAAAATTGGGTCAAAATCTAACGTGGCAATTTAAAAAATCGACAAAAACCGTTTTGGCGAATAAAATAAGCATGGCGAGACGAATTTTCCGGGAGTTTACGACCCCACTAAAACACTGTCTGAGCTCTCAAAACTCTTCACTGAAAATTTCGTCAAGATCTAATGAACCGTTCGGGAGATACAGGGAAACGAACGAACAGAATTCTTTTTTTATTAGCATAGATAAAGCACTTGCCATTTTTCACTGTAAATCTTGTAAGAGAAGGTTATAAACAAATATTTTTAATGCAAATCCCCCTCAATGAATGAAAGGTTTTGTGTTGATTTTCAGGTTTTTTTTTATCCCTAATTATTTATCCATATTTTATCACTTATCATTGATATAGGCCAATAGACAAAAATCATTTAAGGATGATATTCCTGGTCCAAAGCTAGGCATATAGAATAAAAATACGCTTATTTCATATTTTCATGGATAGGTAAACATCCTTAATCTTCTTCTTGTTTTTTGTTGATGTATCAAAATATAGATTTTTGAATATGTTGGCGGGACAAATAACATTACAAAATGTTATTCTTCCCGCCTGCCGTTGTGACGTCATTAAAAATCACCGGCAATCCAAACTCAGCTCTTTTGGCAATATGGGTATGGTAACTTGTTTTTCAATAGTCCTTGGCCCTGAGTAGATGTTCACACCTCAATAACCATGGCTGAAATAATGCTGTATTTTATACTGCCAAATGTTTTTTTATTAAATTAAGACATACGGGGTCGTCCTATGTTAAATATGTATATTTTTTTGATTATAAATAAGTCCTCACTGTTTGACGATTTTAGATAGTAATTAGACCTTTGGAAAACCAGAAAGACGGAAGATTCAAGGAATCTCTTCCAACAATAGACCTTTTGATGATTTAAAATAATCATAAGATCACTGACGTTTCACGATACATGACAACATGAAATAAACGAAACTGGTAGCCTATATATGTGGCGTTGAATTACCACACCCAGAACAAAGTAGAGCATCTGAAGATGGCGCTGTTGATATAAAAGAGGAAGAAAATAATGTAAAAAGGTCCACCAGTCACGTTTTTCTAACTTCATTTCTTTATATTCCCATCACAAAAGTTAACAAATTAATATAATTACAATGTTTGAAATTTAAAGGAACATATTTTTTATTTATATTTATTGATTTATAACATTGTCAACTAACCGGGAAATACACAGAAAAAATATTATATTTCATGTCCACTTTTTCGTCCCTACTTATATATGCAAATAAAATATAAAAATTTGATAGATTAAAATCTATTTATATTTGAGTGTGACGTACTTTTCCTGTTAGATATTTAATTTTCTTCTTCAATTAACTAAATAATTATATTTATAGAATTTGTCAAGATATAGAAAATGTCAATCAGACAATAGAAGTGAATGTTTTCAAGTTTTCTATTACCATATATCATATATAAAATTAGACATTTCAATTAGAAAAAGTACTATACTTAAGATTGTATCTCAGTATTACCGCATATTATAGAAATACATATCAATATACCATACTAACTTCTAAATACAAAGAATGAAATATAATTCAATAACACATGTAGTTGCTTTTAGCAAAACATTATCTATATGCTTATTGGATAAAAGATTAATAGCATGATTTGAAGGCTTGATTTTAATGTTCTATAAAACACTATACACATTTGAAAATCGAATCTCATATAAAGAGCTTGTTTTATAAATAACTAATTCTCCCTGAGACCCATCAAGGGGATGTAGCGCAGTGGTAGCGCGTTCGCTTTGCATGTGAAGGCCCGGTTCGATCCCCGGCATCTTCCTCAAATTTTCTTTTTGTTTGCTGATAACCACATTATTGTATCATTAGTTATATACCAATACATATACTCTCTTAGTTTCCATTTCATATGACAATTTGATCTCCCAAAAAAAAAAAAAAAAAACAATTTTTATGGAATTTTTGAAATTTGAATGTTTTTTCATAATTTTGATTTGTCATATTTATTTGATATGCATGACTTATACTTTTAGATGGAGTTGGTCAGTTAGCCTTGCCATAACAAGGCTCTCTGGGCTTTCCCTCTACAAACACTTGACTAACCTTCTTTGAACCGTTTTCAGTAACTTCTGAAATAACTTTCAAGATTTGCAAAAAAAAGAAAACGGTCAAAGGACACAAAATGGGCAAACTGGAAATTTTATTAAAGTGTCAATTATAAATCACAAATTAGTCATTTATGGGTTGAAATATTTTATTTTTATGTATATCTATAGATATAAAATATCATATTTGAACACAAACAACTATTTAGGACTCATACATTTGACACTGGATAAATAAAGTAAATAACATCTTTATCTTAACCAAGGTAGTTAAAAAAGTAAGGTAGAGCCATTTAACCAATGAAAGTAAAACAATACACCGCCACACAACCTACCTCATGAGCATGACGTCACATATGGCAAAGAGGGTATATGTATAAGTAAAATATGGTTAAATATAATCGAATTTATCCTTTAATTAGATCATAGAAGAATTAATTATCACATTCTATTAGAAAATGGAAAAATATTAAATTTTGTAGTAATCATAATTTTTTGATGATTTAAAGTTGCTGAAATTATCCAAAATATTTCATGAAAAAGCAAACTCTTCAATCATTATATGTTAAAGCCATAAAAAAACGAA
>CP045900.1:20413701-20429043 GCA_013387185.1 Caligus rogercresseyi | reverse complement strand
TATATATAATATATACAGAGTGTACCAGCAAAATTTAGAATTTAGTTTAATTGTCTCTGGCTACCCTGGGGCGAGTTTTAGTTATTTTTTACACATTAAACTTCCTGTTGTACCAGCCATGTAGAGCGCTTGTTAGTAAACATTGTTTTTACTCACTCTTCACCATGAGTCATGAGAAGAATCGTGAGAGGATCGCTGACCTCCTTAAGGTCAAAGTGGACAAAAAGAGACCGTGGAGATTGTTGGCTGATCTCTGGCTATAGTTTACAATGTTTCAAAGGCTCTAAAGATGGAAAAGGTACTGGCAGGACTCCAGGCAGTGGAGGAGCAATAATAAATTGGACTGAGGACTTCCTGGAAGGTCAATGGGCGGTGAAGGAGGATCCACAAGGTCAATTCGGGGACTGGCTCGGACTATGGATGTCGGTACTTCTACCATGTCAAGGGCTTTAAAAATGACCTGAACCTGAAATCTTATGTCAGGAGGCCCAGGCATCTTTTAACCGAGGTAATGAAGGTCAAGAGGTTCGAAAGGTGCACCAAAATCGTTCAACCTTTCACAAGAAGAAGTCCACTGTGACAACTTTCTCAGACAAGAAGATTTTTACAGTGGACCAGGTCTACAATCGGAAAAACGATCAGTACCTTGCAGAGTCAGTAGATGAGGTCAAGGGAGTCTACAGAACCAAACACCCAGCCCATGTGATGGTTCTAGGAGTCGTGGTATCTGACGGGCAGACCATGCCGTCTATTTTTTCGGGCCGGAGAGAAAATTGACCGCCATGTCTACGTAAAGTCCTGAGATACCATGTTTTGCTCTGGTTGTAGACGAATTACCCTAGTGGGCACTATGTGTGGATTCAGGATGGAGCTCCCTCCCACACATCAAAGTTGACCCAGGACTTCTGCTCAAGGAATTTTGCCGATTTCTGGCCAGCAAACTACTAGCCACCCTCAAGCCAGATCTCAATCCCCTGGACTTTGCTGTGTGGGGCTTTTTGGAGAGGGAGACCAACAGCACTCCCCATCCCAATGTGGATTCTCTCAAGCCTCCATCACTGCAGCCTGGGCAACATGTCTACCGACTTCATCTAGAAGAGCTGTGCTGCTTTCCACCCGTGTTGATGCAATCATTGAAGCTAAAGGAGTCTACATTGAATAAGAAAGGTTGCCAAGATCTTTCTTTTAACATTGTTTCGAATGGTTCTTTATAGAAGATCAAATAAGTTTCTAAAGTAAACAAAAATTGATTTACGATTTTCTAAATTTGCTGGTACACTCTGTATATATATATATAGTATATTATCTATATATAATATATATATATATATATCCCTCGTAATATACGGATTAGATGACCAGCCTTCAGCACATGGAGGCCAGTTGCCTCATTTTACTCCTAAAGCTATCTGCTATAGTGACAAAAATGTTTGTGCGATGTAGGAATGGTTGCCTGGAGACACAGGTTTCTCCGATGACAATATGTGGGATGCTTCCAATTCGTTCTTGGACTCCGGAACGATCATTTGTTGCACTTATTCTGAGTAAAGTATTACGAGGAACCTATTTGCTGATAGATCCTAGAGATTTAAAAACAAAAAGGTTTCGTGCTTGATGAGGGTGACCACATTAACGAATATAATCAGACATGCAATAACTTGTTATTCAACATACGAATGCTATTTCTGCTAAAAATAGTGGCCAAATATTAAAATATTACAATTTATAGCCAATTTAATTAAATTATCTCTTTATACATTAAATTATGTTCCCTTTGATTCATGAAAATAACATTTATTGGTTACTAAATACAAATACCATACTAAGTTATTACATGACAATCTGTTTTGTTTATGGAAGTTAGTCAGACTGTTTGTTATTACTCATCAGTTGGTCGTCCCGATCCCCTCCTACTCTAAGGCACTGGTTCAGAAGAAGAGGAACAGATGAATCAAAACATGACAGAAAAAAAGAAATATAACATACAATTTAAACGTGGACTGGGAAAATGAGTTCTTTTTTACGACTGTAAAAACTCATGTTGTGTCTCATTTGCCGGTTGACTGTGGCGATACCCAAGCGCTACACGTTGAAAAACACTTTTTTTAATAGTTATAAATTAATTTCATTCATAAACATTTTTGTAAATAGAAAAGTGGTATGGGACAAATGGTCAATATATAAGTTTAAAACACGAAAAATGCTTTTAAAAAATAAAACTTGGATCAATTTTTTCATAAAATTATAAATGTTTATTAATAATTGATTCGGTCTAGGAGGGAGATGTATCTTTCCACCAACTTGTCCGGTCCTATAGGGAGAGGGTTCCCCTTGACCCGCGGGCGTACAGAATTCCTTGAACCTTGGAAATTATGGACTCTATTTGAAAAGCGTTCTCTAACTGGGGGACGTTGATATTAGCCAGTCTGGGGGTTCAGGTGTTCACCGTATGCCCTTTGTATTTTTCCTCTACTGACTTACAACAGGGATAATGATTGGGCAGAAATAGAAAAAGTGGAACGAGGTCTCCTTCTCTTTCCCACACCAGTGGCATAGTTGATCTTCTGAATGGACTTCGATTTACTCATGAAGAGAGATGAAGTTGCCAGCCTGTATCGGAGCCATTTCTGTCTTGAATCTGAGAAGGGATTCTTCATTATGATTTGAGGACATAAGAGGACACATTCTGCTTTCATATTTCGTTGAGAAACACTTCAAGACCAGCCATCTAAGCTACGATGCTAACTTCCCACCGGGCAGCGCTCTACGGTTGAAAAAGTAGGTGAGCTAAAATCAGGCTTGTGTAAACAACAATCTTTTTTCACAAGGCCTGCGAAAAAATCTCAAAAAGCTACTGAGGCCTCGTTCAGAGCAACAGAACATCTAATTAAGAGGAAGAAGGCATTTACAGATGGAGACCTTTTCAAAGAAACAATGATGATAGTTGCCAACACCTTGTTTCAAGATGAGAAATATGGGAAGGAAGTGTTCTCGTCTCTGTCTGATGTTCAAATGGGGGCAAGCACAATGGCCAGAAGAGTGACAACTATGTCTGACAATTTGACTGATCAGCTGGATCGGGATCTCGCGGAGTGCAAGTGGTTCAGCATTCAATGCGACGAGTCCATCGACAGCAGCAGTACGGCGCAGCTTATGATGTTCGTTCGCATGGTCTTTAAAGATTTTTCTACAAAGGAGGAACTTCTCACATTACTCCCTCTAAAAACCACAACGAGGGGTGTTGACATTTACAATGCAGTGAAGGAGTTCTTCAACATCAAAAATATCCCACTGCAAAAGTTGGTGTCAATCACGACAGACGGGGCTCCTGCGATGACCGGACGGCATGTAGGGTTCATTGCGCACTGTAAAAGTGATCCAGCATTCCCGAAATTCGTACAGTACCACTGTATCATTCATCAACAGGCGTTGTGCGCAAAGGTGCGTTTTTTAAATTTGTATTTCATATATTTCATCCTTGTTGCTGTCCTGTTCAAGGCCCAATTATAATACCTATTAAATGCGCATATTTCATTTTTCAGGTGATCGGCTTTGAGCACGTTATGACTCCTGTTGTGAGGATCATAAATAGCATCCGCTCCAAAGCCAAACAGCACCGAAGTTTCAAAGTGCTGTTGGAGGAGCTGTCGGCTGAATACAGGGACCTGCTACTCCACACGGACATCCGATGGCTCAGCAGAGGGCGGATTTTACTTCGGTTTTTGTCGCTGTTGAGCGAGATCAAGGATTTCATGAAATCTAGAGACGAAGACACCTCTATGCTGGAAGACACTGCGTGGCTACTTGACCTGGCATTTCTGACAGAC
The DNA here is from genome assembly GCA_013387185.1 of Caligus rogercresseyi. Lineage (NCBI taxonomy): Eukaryota > Metazoa > Arthropoda > Copepoda > Siphonostomatoida > Caligidae > Caligus > Caligus rogercresseyi. The sequence continues at coordinate 20,425,216 of CP045900.1, read as the reverse complement.
ATTACTGGAAAACTGAACAATCTGAACCGTGCGCTGCAGGGGAAAGGAAAGACTGTTGCAGACATGATCAGTGCTTTAAATGCGTTTAAAGCCCAGATGAACATTTTCTCTGCGCATTTACAGAGGAAAAAGGTCCTGCATTTCCCCTCTTTGCAGATGGTGCTGAAAGACAATGTTTCTGCGTCTGAGAGTTTTGGCAAAGTTGCTGAGAAGTACTCTCAAGTCATAAACAGGCTAGGGCAAGAGTTTGAAAGTCGGTTTTGTGACATTGATAAGCTGGAGCCATGTGTGTCGTTCATTTCAAATCCTTTTATGAACGTGGACACAACGTGCATTGCTGAGCAACTAAGTGAAATGCTTAGCTTGGATGCTGGGCAGGTGGAAATGGAAATAGTGACTTTACAAAATGACATCCACCTCAAGGCCCATAAGGCTACAGAAAACTTCTGGGGCCTTGTTGATATAGAAAGGTTTAGTGGTCTATGCACAGCAGCTATGAAGGTGGCTAGCCTGTTTGGTTCAACTTACCTTTGTGAATCAGCCTTTTCTGACATGAATTACATCAAAAATAGACACAGAACAAGGCTCACAGATACACATTTGCAAGATTCACTCAGAATTGCAGTTTCAAGTTACAGCCCAGATTACAATGCACTGGTGGCCAGCATGCAATGTCAGGCCTCCCATTAAAATGTATTTCTGAAGATTGTAAGATATTTCAAAAATATAAATAGTTTAGTTTTGTTGTATAACTGTGATGGTTAATTCATTTCTGTAAAAGATCAGTAAAATGTCATTTGTTTGTGTGCATAAGTAATAGGCCTATGTCACACATGTTAAGATACTAACCTATAATTTTGTTTTAATGTAAATGGTGCATTGTCATCCATGATTTCAGTTCCTTTTGCAAATCTAAGGAGTTGTTTGAAATGTTTAGAAATAAAGCAACAATTTTTCTTCCTTTTAAAGTCATTATTGATGATTATTGTGAATTTTTATTATGAAAATAATCTAAAGCAGGCGAATATCACTAATTAGTATTAATAACATACAGGTAAACCGAGTAAATTTGTTATATCAGAAGCGCATATCAAATTGGTAGCCCTTCACATGAATCCACACCCAAGAAGTAGCCCTCAGTTAAAAAAAGGTTGGTGACCTGATCCTGCCACTGGCTACTGATTGTTTAACGCGCAAAGCACGATGCCAATCTTTACGAATCGAGCGTATGGGTAAGCCAAAGGACCTACGAGAGCAATTTGCTATGCATCTCACCAATACCTGCATTTTCCTGAAAGTCCCTTCCTTCGAAACGCTTCTGTGGACCTTTGCTTCAGAGGAGGTCCAAACTTCCCATCAAGTTCCTAACTCATTAAAAATGTAACATTTTGCGTCGTGTTGAAATATTCAAAGTGATATATATTTACTAATTCGTATTGAGAAGCGTTTTTTATGTAAATCTTGTGCCATAGTATGTTGATTAATTTTGTATTAATGTTTTAATAATTGTTGTCTTCTCCCAAAGTATTAATTTTAGGACTACAATGTCTATTTATGTTTTTAACGCAAATACTTTGGAATTTAAGAATGATATATATATATATATATTGAACCCCACTCGCGCCGAAGGAGGTATTGTTTCACTGGTGTTGTTGGTTTGTTAGTGTTGTCAGCAGGATAACTCAAAAGTAGTTAACGGATTCAATGAAACTTTGGGGAGTTGTTGGAAATGCCAAAAGTAACAAGTGATTAAATTTTGGCATCTCTAATGCTTTTGTAATAGCAAATGAGCAAAGACTACTACTAATAATAATGAAAGGGGTCTCTATTCAGGGAGTAGTGAAGAACAAACGCTAAAAAACTATTCATTGACGTATTATTGTTCATATACATCTCGACTATGTTAACCCAGTCACGTAGCTTAACTTCTTCCGTCTTCCCATCTCTGAGTGCTTTTTTAATATGCAAAATGAGCTAACAGAGAGGAAACAAGGATTACGAGATAGAAAATCGGGCGTGTGAAAGGGAGAATGTTTGAATGGGAATGTTGTGGGGATCGGCGGAGTTACACACTCTCTGAGTGTATATATGCCTCTAGTTTCCACTGGTGTTGGTTTGTTTGTTGGTTGTGCAGCAGGATAACTCAAAAAGTACTGAACGGATTCGGATGAAATTTTGGTGGAGTTGTTGAAAATGCCAAGAGGAACAAGTGATTAAATTTTGGCATCTCTGAGTGCAGAATTAAGATGTAAAATGAGCTAAATACTAATAAATATTTCAAGTTAGCCTACTCTGCCAATAGATGTCGCTGTGCTGTGAAATCGGGTGCGGGAGCGTCCTCTCCTCGGAATTTCAGTCGAGGGGAACCTTCCCCCGTCCCTCTACCCTCACCAGTCGTGAAAAATTCGCCTCGGAAGGCTCATAAGGACCCCGTGACGGCGGAGGTTTGCACTCTCTGAGTGTATATAATGCCTTTAGTTATGTTTATTTTTCCCATTTTAATTTAATATAAGACATTTTTTCTTAAAAATTTGCCACATAAAATTGTTGTGTCTTTTTTTTGTTTAATATAGGGAGTTATTTTCTTGACTCCATGGTTTACAACAAAACAAATACTAAGGTCGATTAATCAATGAACTTTTGCAGACGCCTCATTATTACTTTCAACAGCTATTGTCTCGGATTGTGAATTAAAATGGATAATTATTATACTAATACATATGTAGACTATAATTAGTAATTATCCTAGGATTGAGTGTCATGCACCCTATTACCCACCAGTTTATAAATCAAAACCTCTTGATTTTTTCTAGGATAATAAAAGAGAATATATATTTTTATTGATTTAGTGAAATATATAAAGATATATATATAATAAAATATATAATATATAGAATATATAACACAAACACACACACAAACATATATATATAGATCTATTATATATGAGAGAGATATAATATATATATATAGATAGATATAGCTATATATTAGATATATATATATATATAATATATATATTAGTAGTTTGTAGTAGTTTAAATCTCCATCAATGGTTTCCATCCCCTTCTCTTCATGAAGGAAATTTTTTTTTGCTCCATTTCTTCTAAAGAGACCTTTCTTTCGATATCGTTGAATCTGTTTCTAATGACACACATTATGGACTGTGATATTTATCATACAATGAACAAAAATGGTGCATGTAATATTTGCTAGCACTTAAAATACGCAAAAAACAAAAGGAATGTGTTTTCGGAATGTACATATAATAGATCCTGTCTTGAGTTTATCATGGGATCATTCTTGTCCATCATATTCAAGGGTCCAAAATGCCTTTGATGCTTTTTACCTGCCATTTCCTTGAGCACGGTTAAAAGGCCTTAATAATATACTATATTACGTAATTTCATCCTATGCGTACAAAAGAATTTAAGTAATAGAAAGAGATTGATTAAATAAATTACTGGGAGAAGATGAAAGTGTAATGAAACTCTATGAAAAATATACTATTTAAATATTGCATATGGTGTATTATGTGTTTTATTCACAGCCTGTATAAGAGATTTTCCCAACCGCCTTAAAATACGTATCCATAACAATTGGTCAGCTAAAAATCCATTTTAAGTGGTTTTATTGATATATCCTATGAACTTTGATTCTTTAACAAAGTTGTAATGATCAAAAACGAAAAAAAAGTTGTTTAGCTCCTAGATTGGGTCCACCTCACCGAACCTTCTCCGGTATCAGCAACGAAAAAAAGTATTCTTTGCATGCTTTACGGTTTCCAAAATGAAATAATACATTTTGATAGAATGCGTCAACCAAATATTGCAAATGTGCGTTGACCTATTTGAACGCTATATAATTAGTAAATATTTAGTCAACCTATTTCTCTTAAAATTTAGGAGCAATACATAAAATATGTTAAAAGCAATTTGGTAACATTTAATATTGATTCCCGAAAGACTCATAAATAAAATATCTTCCCTTCTCATACCTTCATCCACCGGAAGACATTATGTACAATATGAAGAATTTTAAGACTTGTAAATAATGCCATTTTAAAGCTCAAAATCTATGTTAATATATTTTAGTACGTATGTCAATTGAGATTTTTTGATTTGTATTTTTATTGTTTAAAAATAATGCCTTTTTAGTTCAACCCTAAGATAAAATTGTAAGTCAAAATATTTACTTATGTCCTTTTTCATATCTTAGGTTTTTTTATGTATTCTGTTGTGCATATTATAAATGTTGAATATTAAAAAAACTCGTATTCTTAAATTTGCAAATATTAGCATTAAAATGTAGTTGTTGACCCTGCATTGGTCAAGAGTTCTTTAACTTCAAGTTATTATAATTTGGACCAATAAATATATATTTGAAAATGAAAAATATAATATCACTCAACCTCTAACCAATAATTATCTATGGATAAATAGAATATCTTCATAGAACATTAGGAGTCACTCATGGAGATGAATAATGATATGTAACTCCTAATAGACTCGCACCCACCTAGTTATCCATTCATTATCGCACAAAAACCCACGAAAAAAGCAAGTATTATCATCTACTGAGTGTGAATCCACTTCTAGGGAAAATGAAAATCTTGATTAGTACTCATGGCGTAGGTAGCCTAAATACATAACTCTGTGTGTTTTAATTAATGTCTAAAAAGATTGTGAATGTACACACACATATATAGACATCAGTTTTTATGAATTCCAATGAAAAATATTTTAAAATTATAAGGTGATAGCTTATATTATTCAGTCCTGTAACAGTCCTGGACCCCATTTAGTCTCCTGTCAACACTCTTGGTGAAAGATCCTTGATGAGTTAGCTGTGCTTTTCACTCTATTCACCAATGACTCACTCCATTTTCGTTAATGTTCACTCCTAAAGGAATAAATACAATCTTCAAACCAAAGGAAACAATACTATCTATGATTCAAAAATGCAAGAATTAAACATAATAAAACTTTGACTTTATTATTTAAGCACCAATTGAATAATAGTTCCATGAATGCCGTAACATATCGAAAGAGTGAAATGTATTTTTTTAAATGATGATAGTTATATGTATATATTTGTCTGGGTAAGTTAGGAAAATGATCTTTCGTTTAAATGACTACCAATTGGAACACTTTTTCAAAGCGGGACCAGCTTAGATAGTTGAGAGTTTGTTATTTTAATATATAAAAATGATAATAAAAGCTTAATCAGTTTAATTTAAAAAAGGGATTTTATGATAATTTACATATGAATGACTGTATAAGTAATGATTTATATTTTGGTTGAATAACGTTTTAGAACAGACTTTCTGTTTAGGTATCTATGCTTCTTTGTCATCAAAGTAATTTCAAATACAATCTATCGAAGAAAGTATTATTTATTGGTCTACTTTTTTAGAGTGCTGGCATATTGATTATTTTAAATATGCTTAATATAGCACATAATTCCATGGAACTCCAAATTTTGAGCCAGTGCGTTCGAATGAGCTGTACCTTGGCATAGAGTCTTCAAAACTATTTCCAATACTTTAGGTTTTATTTTATTTGCATATGATCTTCAAACATTATGAGTAAATTAAATCTTAGTCCTTCCTATTGTTTCAAACAACAACCATAGTTGTTTTATTCCCTAAGAGCCAGGCAATAGAATTTATTCTGTCAAACTCCAAAACCTACACAGCCAGCTGTTTGTCAAAAAAGACATTATAAAACCGTTATTCTTCGGTCTGTGATGCTCTCTGCTGCACCCGATACGCCCCTCACTCGATCCCCTCCGTCTCCGAGAATTCATAGGTTCTTGCGGGAACGTCATCAAATTATATCCTTCAAAATCAAAATAATATTTTTAAAATATGGAAAAAATAGTGAAATATTTTAAATAGGTACCCTTATGATATGTTTTATTGATATACCTCTTGTTTAGATTTTTATTATAAACTATAATGTTTATTTTACTTATATATTATATTTTTAAATAATTTATACATATTATCTAAACTATAAAGGAGAAACGAAAAAACAACAACTGTAGTTTATCCATGTAAATGATATACATTTAAAAAGTTAACTACACGCAGTCCAGTTCAAATAATCACATTTACTTTGTGTCTAACGTCCTTTTGAGTTAAGCTCTAACATATGTTCTGCTAAAAAGTCTTTGACACGGAAATCATCCTACAAAAATATGACTAAACTGGCCTTAAGCCCATCAAGAATATTCCAATTTAGTTGTTTGACACTACAAAAATTCCATAACAAATAAAATTCTTCAATTTGATATGTACTTTATAACTTGTTATTATATCTTCAATACGGTCTTCTAACAAGGATGCTTATTAACTCAGTATGTTTGATCAACTTATCAGTCTTTTGATCTTTTTGATTAGCAAGCTATAATACCTATTAATATTCAAATGGTTGTATATTAACAAGTATTCCAAGTAATTTGAACCTGTGTTTCTTATAGTCCTTGTTTTGACCTAAGATATATTTTTTAAGTTTCTTTAATATCCTTTCAACCAATGCACTTATTGAAACTGAATTTTTATATGTAGTAATTTAAAATATAAACCTTAGATCTGTTAATGATCTCCACTTGTTACTTAAAGAACTAAATTTTAGTTCTTTGATCTCTTTTCAATCAATGCACTTATTGGAACAGAATCTTTATATGTAGTAATTTAAAATATAAACCTTAAATATTTAATGACTTCCACTTGTTACTTAAGGAACTAAATTTTAGTTTCTTTGATCTTTTTTCAAACCCTTCACATATTGAAATTAATCTTTTTGGTTTAAATTTAAAATATAAGCTTTAAATATGTTCATTACCTCCACATGTTATTTACCGAACTAAATTTTAGTTCTTTGATCTCCTTTCAATCAATGCACTTATTGGAACTGAATTTTTATATGTACTAATTTAAAATATAACCCGTAAATATGTTAATGACCTCACTTGTTACTTACATAACTAAACTTTAGTTTCTTTTGATCTCCTTTCAACCAATGCACTTATTGGAACTGAATCTTTTTATGTAGTTATTTAAAATATAAGCCTTAAATCTGTTAATCACCTCCACTTGTTACTTATCGAACAAAATCCTTTATGATATAAATCAGTTATTGGCTTACTTTGATACATTTCCCCATGTCTTTTGATCCTGGTTTTGTTTGTTGTACTCTCATGCATACACTACACAATCATATTATGTGTCCCCGCCTTATTTATTCAAGATAAAACCTCATAAATTATCTACTTTTTATTATTTAAAGCTAATAATTTATGAATGGAGGACACATTGGTTTGTTGAGGGGGCGTAGAGGCAGGCAGTGTTAATAGAGGCATATAGGGCATACGCCCAACACATCCCAATACAAATCATCTTATTAAATATTATTATTATTAGCAATAGTAGTATGTTATTGTATATATTATAATATACATATATTAAGGCCACTCAAATTTGATGCTTTTAAGGAAATTAATACTTTTATGTGATTACAAAATATGTATAAAGTTTGCAGTGTGTTGATGCAAGAAAAAAAATACTACTTGATTTCATTGCATTGTCTTTTTGTGCTCATTTGGTTCGATAGGATTCAAGGAGAATATATAAAGGTGTGTCAACAACGAACTCTCTAAGGCAGGCAGGTTGGCGTTAGCTGACTCAGCTGTTGTATGACGTCATTGTTGAAATATGCATATTATTATTAGACATGGAAAAAAAGTGAGGGATATTTTGGGCGTGTGAAAGGGAGAATGTTTGAATGGCACAATTGAGTTCAGGCTGTTCCTGGCACTCACACATCACTCCACAACAAAGCAATTCCTTGAGAAATTGATTTTGTAAATATAATAATAAATAAACATATACGTCAATGTTGAAAACCTAAGTCCAATAATAATATAAAACACAACGTAAAATTTCCTTGTTCATCACCTTCTTTATATTCTCCTTGATAGGATTGCAGTATCTTTTGGAACAACAAAAAATATATTTAGCCTCTTCATTAGCATATCGAACTGAAGATATTTTCAATGAGACTGACCAAAATTGACCTTTGTCCTTTTAGAGTTGAAGACGCATTAACGCACTGACCTAACGAACTCCTTTGTCTTATTTTTAAACATAGTTGCGACAGGGATTCTTCGACTGCACAATTGGGAAGGCTATAAATGTGATAATAGCAGACCAATTAAGTGTACAACAGAACTGCGACTACCGAATGTAAATCGGTATTCGATACTACCGACGGTAGATTGCAAATATCGAACCGATTATACGATATTCGGTAGAAACTACCGAATACGTACCGATTGACAATCGGTACGGTATATTGAAAGTATGACTTTTGTAGCATTCAGATAGGGACATAAAGATGTAGAGAGCTTATTCCTTCAATGCAGAGAAACATCGTTCAACTGTCGCTTTGCCCAAGCGCTCCCTTGAACTTCGCAAAATAAATAAACAACTATAGTGTATAGTATTATAGAGCAGATACATAAATAGACATTCAATATAACCTTATGCTATGCATTGAATACTTGAGTACCTGAAAGTGCATTTGATATCGGACAATAAGAGACAGTAAATAAAAAATCTATAGCCTTCCATTCTACAAAATCCATGTACATACATAATTTATTTAAGATTAGTATTATGAATTTCAAATAATCTTTATATAAATTATAACAATTATGTACTTAATTGTCCTTTGTCATCAGCTGTCCGATATGAAATGCATATGAAGTAGTAAAAGCAGATACATAAATAAATTTATCTCTCTTTCTAATCTACCGTCCCGAATATCGATCGATACTGTAGATATATAATAAATCTACCGAATACCGATATCGATCGGTAGAAGGTATATACCGAATATCGAACGGTGGTAGATTTTTTTTATTCCACAGTTCATAAAAATATATACAAGCAAAAAAACAGAATGTATATAAAAAGATGTTAATGCGTAAAAACATAATTAAACAAGATTTTTCTACCGAATCTCAGCTCTGGGTGTACAAACAGGAGGATTTCCAGGTCTTTATGCTTTCGACATTATTCATCAATAACTTCAACTCTTGCTAAACAACGACACTTATTCGCACTTTCCCGATGATTTATATTTTTATTTCTGGATATTAGATTTGACTATCAAGATACTCTCAGCCCTGACTGAGCGGAGCAATCACTTCTTATTTACTTCGACAACTCATATTTTACTAAGTCTTTTCTTTACTGAGACAAACTGATAAACTTCAAAACAAAGTTGAAAGCAATCCAGTTTATAAAACATGTGGTAAGTCTTCTCAGTTCAATTGTCACTTTATTTTAAGAAAATTATGATATAATATAAGTTTACTCCACATAAGAGAAGTAAAGTTACTGCTTTACCAATACAACCATATGTTTTGCAGTGTTAACTCTGCGTATTGATTGCTTTTAAATATTAAAATCTTTACTATTATATTTCAACCTACAAATAAAACTTTTTAGCAAAAACACCTAGAGAGCATATTTTAGTTTCAATCCCTACGAAGCCCAAGAATAAAAGTGTGCCGGATGATCCTGAACGCCGTAACGAACAAATGTTTTGCATTGATACGGTGTTACGTTACGTTCGAGACCCAATTATTTTAAGTTTTTAAGACAAACCATGACACCATCTCAAAAAAGACTTATGATATTGTGCAATATATATATATATATATTATAGGGAATGGGACAATTCGCGCCGCCGACTCAGGGCCGCCGATTCAGCGCCGCCAATTCAGCACCGGTCGATTCAGCACCGCCGATTCAGCGCCAGCCGATTCAGCGCCAGCCTCAATGACTTTGATTTAAAAAAATTCAGACCTTTTTCAAAGAAAATTATGTTTTTCTGTAGCAGTACATTGGTGGCAAACCTAACACAAGATAATTGTCTTGCGAAGTATTCAGCTTAAATGGGTATTGGGGTTTCAAACCCACTACTTGGTAAAAATACGAGTAAAGAAACCCTCAAATGACATTTTATGCACCTTGGTCCTTCGGGTTTCCGCCATCGCAACAATGGGGTATTGGGGATTCAAAGCCCCATCGCAAATTGTAAAAATACGAGTAAGGAACCCCTCAAATGCCATTTTGTGCACCTTGGGTCTTCGGGTCCGCCCGCCACAACAATGGTGTATTGGGGTTTCCAAACCCTTTCGCGAATTGTTTTAAAATACGATTTAAGGAACCCCCTCAATGCCATTTTATGCACCTTGAGTCCTCTGGTTCCCCAGCCACAACAATAGGGTATTGGGTTTCAACCCTCCCAATATGGTCGCTCACCTCTAATAACTACTTTTTTGTGGAAAACGTTGCATGCTTTTTCATAATTTTATATAAATTTATTTTGAGGGTTCCTTACACGTTTCTTACATTGGCGAAGGGTTTAAACCCCAATACCCTATTGTGTGGCTGGCGGAACCCGAGGACTCAAGGTGCATAAATGGCATTCGAGGGTTCCTTAATCGTATTTTTCAATTGGCGAAGGGTTTGAAACCCAATACCCCTTGTTGTGGCTGGCGGAACCCGAAGACCCAAGGTGCACAAAATGGCATTTGAGGGGTTCCTTACTCGTATTTTTACAATTTGCGATGGCTTTGAATCCCCAATACCCCATTGTTGCGACTGGCGGAACCCAAAGGCCCAAGGGCATAAATGGCATTTGAGGGTTTCTTTACTCGTATTTTTTACCAATGTAGCTGGTTTGAAACCCCAATACCCCATTAATGCTGCATACTTCTGCAAGACAATTATCTTGTGCCAGGTTTGACCATTGTACTGCTACAGAAAACATAATTTTCTTTGAAAAAGGTCTGAATTTTTTTTTAAATCACAGCTTGAGGCTGGCGCTGAATCGGCTGTCGCTGAATTGGCTGGCGCTGAATCGGCCGGAGCTGAATTGGCTGGTGCTGAATCGGCCGGCGCTGAATCGGCGGCCCTGAGTCGGCGGCGCTGAATTGTCCCATTCCCTATATTCTATATATATAATATATTTGCACAAATTATAACTAGCATAGCATTAGGTTATTATAAATGTGTTACATTCAAATTGCACTATAAAAATTATTATCCCTTCAATTTAATTATAGTTAACTTCTTATTATATTTTAATTGAAAAAGGTGCTTTTCTTTTGTAGTACATAAGAAGGCAAAAACATTTTGTGAACTTTATAAATCTACATGGTAACCATCTGTACACATATATTTAATTTAATGCGTCAATTCAAAGGGGCTTACCTCACTATATAAACTGTTTCAAATAATAAATGTTAGTCAACTTACTTAATTGAGAGAGTCATTCTTGATGAGAAGTGCAAATATGATTAAAATTATTCGTCACGATTAGCAAAATACAATTATAATGTACTTATAAATTGATGTAATGGTCAAAACTTTGACTTAAGTCCGACTTTAACATTTCAATTATGTTTTTATGGGATTTGTATTCAACTATGTAACCAT
>CP045900.1:20398845-20413601 GCA_013387185.1 Caligus rogercresseyi | reverse complement strand
TTTAGTTAAGGTATTAAATATGATCATGAAATCAAATAGTTTGAGTTTCATGTCAATATAAAAATGTTCAATATAAAACATTTAATAGATCAATATACAGTACTCAATAATAAAATAATATATTAAATTATTTATGGCAGTTAATTTATTCAATCATTTTATTATATAATGAATTTAATATTGATTCTCATCAATATATTAAAAGAACATCTTACAAAGGAATAATATTTTTTGTTTGTTTCTTTACTTCGATAGAAAATACCGGGTTTTTTAGTTTCAGTTTTGTTTTTTCTATTTCTCTCAAAATATAAATAAGCACAAGTGTGTAAACAAAAGCCTACACTTTTATCCATTTGATCATAGGGTAAGTGACCTCACCAGCAAAATACTATAACTACCAAATTATAGACACAAGGGGGGGGGGGCATTTTTTCAATAACCCAGTTAACTATGATTGATCGAGCCTACGTAAACAAACAAAATAGCTACACGAGTTTTAAAAATATATAAGTGAAAAGCATAGAGTGTTTGCAAAAAACTACAGAGGTTATTGAAGTTAATTGCTGTAAATTATATGCTGAAGGGAGTGAAGTCCCTTCAAAAGTGCAACGTTAATAACATTAATAATAACCTGCAAACAAAAGACATTACCTAATGTCTTGAAAGCTCTCAAATACTCTTTTTAGGGGGTAAATAAAGATATATTGCTTACCTTGTACGAAGTTGAACATATGAGGAACGACTTTTATGGATACTTTTTTAAATATATTTAACAAAATATACGATTAATTATTATTTAGAATATCATTCGTATCGAATCCCATTTGCATCCTATGATCAAACATATTTTTTTTCGACATAAAATTTTTATTAAAACTCCTCCTCATATTACATTGCATCAATAAAATACAGATACAATAACAGGGGCAAAATTTGTTCATTTCTACGCTTGTGAAAAATAAAAAAAACATATGATAATTTTTCATCAATGGACCGCATATAAAACTAGAGGCATATATACACTCAGAGAGTGCAAACCTCCGCCGTCACGGGGTCCTTAGAGCCTTCCGAGCGGATTTTTCACGACTGGGGCGGCGTAGAGGGACGGGGGAGGGTTCCCCTCGATGGAAATCCGAGAGGAAGACGCTCCCCGGCACCTGATTTAACAGCACAGCGACATCTATGGCAGAGTAGGCTAACTTGAAATATTATTAGTATTTAGCTCATTTAGCATCTTAAAAAGCACTCAGAGATGCCAAAATTTAATCACTTGTTACTTTTGGCATTTCCAACAACTCCACAAAGTTTCATCCGAATCGTTCCGTACTTTTTGAGTTATCCTGCTGACAAACAAACCAACCCACAACCAACGCCAGTGAAAACAATACATCCTTCGGCGGAGGTAATGATGGGATGGAATAGTTTCATGGTAAAACACAACATCTTCTATTGTCATCTGAGCTGATTTTAGCAAGTGTAATTAACTACTTGGTAAGGATCGTAGAACATCTCGAAACCCATTGCCATGCATCTGTTGCTACGTTCGAAATCCTAATTTGTCGGGCTGAGTAGCCGGCATCGGTCCTCGACATGATGTATGAGTTTTTCAAGGGTTTTTGCCAGCAAATATTTTATCTCCGTCTATACCAGGGGTCGGCATTTGGTCCTATATATATTTTCCTATCCCATCTTTCCCCCATTTTCTAACGTTTTTGGAAAAGCTCCAGGGAGCCAAAAGACAGCTCTAAGGAGCCGCATGAGGCTCTAGTGCCGTGGTTGCCGACTCGGGTCTATACTTTTGTGACTCTTTTATGCTATCATTTGTAAGCACTAAAAAAAAGTTATTTCTTATATGATTTGTGTAAATTACTTCTTATTCGTGTGGGTTAATCGAATAAAACCCTTGGCCACCTTCAAAGCAGGTGTATCGACGAAGGCACGAAATACCGAAAAAAAATAAAATCCATAATTATTGCATGGATAATAAAATTTAATTATTTGAACTGTACATTTTGGAATAGCAATATCATTGTTAGTGGAGGCTGGGTGGTATGGCTGATCAGTGTTTGAATCAATACATCATCAGCCACGAGTGTAATGATGATGTATCTGATAATGCAAACAACTTATTTTCATCGTCCAGCCAGTTCGAGATATGAGTCTAGTTTGTAGTCTTTAACACTCATACAAGACATTTATTAATTTAATATCATACAATTATTCACAGTCTTGCATCAAATATAGTCAAAAATGAAATTGTATTAATTTATAACTTGCATTTTAATTTGTTAAACATGCTTTGAATGTTTTTTTAATATATAGAAATAGAAAGGATAAAACGCTTAATTTATCTTATAATTCAAATCCTACTTTTCTACATTAACAACATTAACCCCTCGTTCATTGTAGACGCTTAAAATTCCAACATTGTTTTATTTCTAAATATATTCTATATATACTAATAAGTATTGAACTCATGACATTTTTATTTCGTAGAAATTTATGTATGAATTAAAAGTTATTATTAAAAGTAAATCATTGACTACTACTAATTTCTATAAAATTATGAACAATGTTGCAAATACTTTTTCTCTTGAGAGCAATCACTCATTCACTTTAATAGATTACGTTTATTTATCATTATACATGTACATTTATATGAATAAAGAAAGTGCCTTGTGGTAAATTGAGATTGATTTGTAAATGTGTATGCCAGAATGACTGTGTGTGTGTGTTTTTTGTATACTTGTTTTAAAATACAAATCCGGGAAAATAACAGAATTCGTTGCAGGTTTGTAGGGGTTTAAAGAACAAAAACAATCGGTAATAAATCGGTTCGTAAATAAGTATTTAGACTTGTGCGCGAAGGTGTTGATATTTATTGAGGCAAATTTAATGGATATAGTAAAAAATCTAATTACAAAATACAAAAGTAATACACAATAATTATTTTCTTACGAATAACAAGATAACAATATATATATATAGCTGAAATAATAACTAAAAAATAAATATTCTTTATCACGAAATTTATTTAGTTTCCAATGCAAGCTGTTTATGATATAATCGACCATAATAACAAGCTGAAAAGTGAGTTTAACTTGAATTGCCCAAGCCCTTTTGTGTCATTATTGCTTTTTGATTATGATATACGTTTTCATAAGACAACCAAAATCAGGTGCAGAACGTATAGAAACTTCATGCAACCTAATATCCAATGGTACCAGAGATATACAGGGCTTTTAAATAATTTTATGAATGTAAAATGAATAAATGAAAATATATTTAGCAAATCCTTGTATTTATCGGAAAATGTATTTTTAGTTATTGTTATATGTATTTCTTTCGATTGTTGAAATGAAATCGATTTGATTTTTTCATTTCCCTCTTGAATTATTTACAAACACAATTATGTAGAAATACATAATTCAGACTTAATTGGATTCCATCTCTAATAACAGTGACGTAATCCCCAAATGTCTTTTAAAAATTAATGACTGATCATTTCCATAAAGTCTTTAGAATATCAATTTATTTATTAAATATCATCTTTCTAAAGATTTTACAGAACACTTTCCCAACAAATAACTAACAGCAAGAACACGACAAATCAACTTCTTCGCCATCCGTTGGCCAAGGCTCCGAATCCAACTCCCCTCTCAGCAGCTTCATTTTTCTTAAATATGCATCTGACAATTGGCTATTGATCTTGATGAGACGAACAACATAGTCCTTGAACTCCTGAAGCAGTCTGGGGTCCTCTTGTAGGATGAACAAGGGGACATGCATATCGTGATAAGATTGGATTCTGTTTATTATGAACTCTCTGAAAAATATAAGATATTTAATAACAAAATTATCTCACATAAAAAAAATAAGTTAAGTATCATTTATTTGTATAAATGTAATATAAATATTTACACAATGACGTCATTTTAAGCAAAGAGTTCAAGCAGTCTTTAGTAGGATGGGTATGTAGGATTTGTGGGATAGGATTCGGGTGATCTGGAGGCCTTCTGCTCCAGGATGCGGTTTTCTGCCTCTGCCTTTTTGAGCATTTCCTCCTTCAACATTATTTCCAGCTTTAGGACTTTGGAGAGATAGGTCTTGTACTCCATTCGCAGTATTCCATCCTCTCGAATGATGTTCTCAAATGCCACTCCATTTATGTTATATCCATGGCTTCTTTCCTCCACGAGACGTTGTCTCTCACTGATAAAAGAAACGGGGAAGGGAATATTGTTATATACTTAATAAATAATAACAATAATCCTGACTATCTGTCTAAAGCACAGAGAGTCCTCAGGTCTAAAACCTCCGTATAGCCGATGTCTCTTAGTATGGAATACGAAGAGACATCATACCTATCATAATGTTGTTTTTCTTGGTTGACTGTCCTTAGTTATGGGGGGTGTTCACAGCTGTAGGCTTCCCTGTGCCTTATTATTATTTGCACTTATCAGTGAATTTGAACTCCCCCTTTAATATAAAAAATGCTTGTATATCACAATCTAATATCCTTGTTTTCCGTATATGAATATATATGTTTGTTTCTACTATCAAAATTAATTTCCTCCTCGGAAAACGCCTCTATTCATGAATCAACAAAGGAGTTGATGTAATACATATTGGGACCGAAGCATATTAGAATTAAAGGGCCAATATCAACTCAGTGAGCATATATATGCATTAATTACACTATGTAACAAAATTAAGGTCTTTGTTTGTCCTTTGGCTGAAATTCCTAATTTAGTCCCATTTTTTACGTAGATTCCAAAAATGCCACTTAAAATTTCATCCGAAAAAAGGGTTGGCCTTTATGACCTTTTTTTGAAATTTACAATTTTCATCATTTCTAATGGTTCAGGCCCAGTTATCTTCGTGGAAAGTAAGAATAAAACAAATGTCAGTAGTATTTATTTTTCTACTATATCTGTGCATTTCAAATCCGTTTTTATAATTTCTATATCTTTCGTACTAATCGAAAAAATCGGCTATATATTTCAAAAAGTTGACCATATTTTAGTGTTCTATTTAAGCGGTGATTTATTTTTGTTTCGAGTCTATTGACTATAATCAATATGTAATATATTTTTGGTATATGTCAATGCATTTCAGAACAGTTTTATAATTTCGATATCTGGCATGAAAGTAAAGAAAAGATCAATTTAGTAGGGCGAAGTATTGATCATATTAAGTAACTACTTTTAGGTGATCATTGAGGTTGCATTTTATATTATTGTGATTTTTACGAAGAAAAAAAATAGGTTTGCCTTTTTATGTACATATAATTATTTACAAGTGTCAAAAATAATTTTATTTTTAGAGAGTTACTGTGATTTGGAAAATTGCATTTCAATATTGTTATCAAATTATTTAAGGAACTTGCAAATAAAAAGGCAAACCTGTTTTTTTTTTCTTCGTAACAAATCACAATAATATAAAATGCAACCTCAGTGAATTACCTAAAAGTAGTTACTAATATGATTAATACTTCGTCCTACTAAATTTATCTTTTCTTTACTTTCATGCCAGATATCGAAATTACATAAAAACTGTTCTGAAATGCATTGACATATACCAAAAATATATTACATATTGATTATAGTCAATAGACACGAAACAAAAAATATCACCGCTTAAATAGAACACTAAAATATGGTCAACTTTTGAAATATATAGCCGATTTTTTCGATTAGTACGAAAGATATAGAAATTATAAAAACGGATTTGAAATGTACAGATATAGTAGAAAAATAATAGTACTGACATTTGTGGTTATTCTTACTTTGCACGAAGATAACTGGGCCTGAACCATTAGAATGATGAAAATTGTATTCACAAATATCCTTATCCTGGACACAAAAGCAAAATTAGAAATGATTAAAAGTATTTTGTCATTTTTCTGGACATAGGCAATAGAAAATAAAAGTTTTAACTCAAGGACAAAAAGTTTGTTACACAGTGTTATTTGCCTAATAATCTATATATTAATTCACCAATCTCTGTCCGTCTGCATGTCAGCACGCTATCTCCTCCCACATTTATGGTCAGATTTGAACTTTGAAGGTACCTATGGAATTCTTGGGCCAAGACGGACCTAATAAAACTTTTTGCAAAGTGATGGACCAGAAATGAAGAAGAAAAAATTCAGACCTTGTCTGATTTCAACTACCTACTTTTCAAGGTAAAGAGAGGAAAACAGAAAAGAAAAGGAGAGGAGTTTAGATAAAAAAGAAAAAGCATCTCATATTCTTTGTACAAAGTCAAACTTTTTATGAGGAGTGTTTGTACAAAACAGAAAATTATTTTCTCTCTCCTCTCTTATATTCTTTAAGGTCTGTTTCACTCACAAACTAGCTCAAAAAACTACCAATACCGAAGGGCGAACATATGGGCGCCGTAGGCGCCTTAATATGCGAGTAAGTTATAATAAGCTTAACCTTTGTGTGGTCTTTGGTCACACTGGTCGTTCTACGGGTCAAAATTGGCCAGCCTCTACATAAGCTTTAAAATAAATCAACTTTTTTGTTGTTGTAACCTTAGAGATATAAAGACCTAGAGGGCTTATTGAATTCTTTAGAGGAATACGTTTTTTGTGCCCATTATAAACAAATCTTTCTATCAGCTTATGGACATAGTACATTACTTTGTTTATATTGGGCACAGGCGACAGCTGAACCATGATTCTCTGCTATTGAAGGAAATAAGCTCTTTATATCTCTATGGTTGTACCAAAAATATTTATTATGAAAAAACAATTTGTTACCCATCACACAGAACCAAAGTGTCTGCGTTTCCCCTTTTTCAAAGTGAAGAAGGACTGTATTTTGTCAGCAACAACCATAGGTTCTTACTTGAAAATATTATTTTCTTTAGTGTAGTAGAAGTTTGACATCAAGTCGTTGGATAAAGGATTAGGCACCTGAAGACAGGAGTAAAAATGTGTGCATGGAATTTGTGTATGTCTTTGTTTGAATCTGCATAAGAATTTTTAAGCGTTAGACAATTTACGTAGGGTAGGTCATTTTTTTTTTTTGTACACCCGTACAACATTTATTTTAAACTAATATGATATTATCGTTATATCCAAATCTGAGATAAATGAAAATAAATCGTGACATTTAACATATAAAACTAGAGTTCATCAAATAATCTATTACAAAATTAAAAACATTTTTTGATAGGGGGGTTTTAGCGCTTCTGAGTTTGTAAAGAAGATTTTGAATTTTTGCGACAATAAAATTTATTTTGGTTTGATCAGGACCTTTATATATAAAACAAATGCTATCATTCTTAAAATATGACCAAAACTTGTATAAATTTTTTGAATGACTAGATCCCATACTTTTTTCAATGTAAAACAATCCAATAAAAAATGCCTTCCTGTTTCAATCTCGGTCTTACAGAAATAACAAACCCTTTCCTCTTGCGTTCTCCCATATATGCTTCCGAAGCTCAGTGTATTGGACACCACCCTATATTTTGTCCAATAAGTAGAAAAAGTAAAACTAACGTTCTGTAGTGCTTTTATAATCTCTTTCGCTGTAAAACTTAACCCTAATCTCTCACTTTTACCCTCCATTTGATTCAAAAAATGTTTTTTGTCCCCCTCCTTCACTAAAAAGCTCCTAAGCCTTGTATTTTGTACCCTACTGATGTAATTAAAAAAGGAGTCCCTCGGGCCACACTGTCGTCTTTTAAAATTGACGTTCCTTCTAATCCCTTCTCTCTCCAAAACTTCACTGGCATTGAATAGTTGGCTTTTGTTAAAAATCTCGCCCAAGAAGGCTATTTTTTTTGACCGAGGTATTGGCTAAAAATAAAAGTCTAGGGTTATCCCTAACCGGTTCTTGCCAACCCATTTCTTCTAGGGCCTGTTTCGACAGCTCAAGGTTAATTTTTTTATTTATTTCCCAGAAATGACCTACTGTTTCGGAAATATCTAAAACTTTTCCCGGTCCACATCCTTCCACATCCCCATGCGAGACCCCACACAACTTCATTTTCGCAATCATAATTTTTCCCCACACTGTATTTATATCCAAAATTCGCCTGAACCAGCCGAAAAGAATGGATTTCCAAAAGTTCTTGAAGCATATCATTCCTAGGCCTCCCCACTTTTTGGCAAGAACAATTCTTCTCCTAGTGAAAATTCGACTTGGTTTGTCTTTAAAGAGGAAAAATGTTTCTAATTCCAAAACCCTCGATATCAGTTCTTCACTATAGGCTGTAGATCTTAGCAGATGGGTGGCCTTGGGCAATATTAAAGTGTTCCAAACATAGACTCTCGCAGGAAGATTGGGGCTCAGAACACTCGAGTAGAGTGATGCTGCTCGTCTTAACTTTTCTTCGATCATTTTTTTGTTCTCGGTCCAGTCTGTTTCGTCTATTGAAATGAAGGATCCCAACACCTTAAGCACGGAGACCTTTTCTAAACCGATAACTTCCAATACCCCAGCACTGCATCCTATATATTTAGATTTCTCCACATTAATCTCTAGACCAGACAGTTTTGAAAAATTCCTTAATGTGCCAAAGGTAATTTCTGCAGATTCTTTAATGTCTTTTTCACTACCCGAGAACAACATCGTTAAGTCGTCAGCAAAGGCTTCAACTTTAATTTCTTCCGTACCGATTTTCACGCCTTTTATACTTTGGGTTACATTGAGTTCCACTAGAAGCCAATCCAATGCCATAATAAACAAGTATGGGGAAATCGGGTCACCCTGCCTACAACCTCTTTTTATATCGAATTTATAACTGTCCTCCTTGTAGCTTGTTTGGATATTTTTCAAACACAGCCCTATCATGTATCTAAATTTTTCACCTAGTCCGTGCAACTCTAAGCTTTTTAGTATCCAAGCATGAGACACACTATCAAAGGCTTTCTTAAAATCAATTGCCACCGCTGTGATTTCCTGTACATTTTGCTTTGCTGAAGAAATAGAGTCTTTTATGCCCCTAATGACGTCATCCATCCACCTACCTCTCAAAAAGCCCTTCTGCGATGAATGAATAATAGAAGGAAGGACATCCCTTATCCTCAAGGCTAATATGCCACTAAAAATTTTATAACTAGTGTTAAGCATTGTTAATGGACGCAAATTTCCTATTTGTCTCGGATCTTTGCCTGTTTTCGGAATCAAAATCAATCTTCCCCTAGTGATATGACTACAAAGAAAACCAAGAGCATTAGCCTCTTTATACACCTTCTGCAGAAGCGGGCTCAACAAAACGCTAAACTTTTTGTAAAATTCCATTGGGAAGCCATCCAGTCCTGGTGCACAGTTTTTCTTTTTGTAACTAATGATGTAGTCTTTTATTTCTTTAATCGAAATTTCCTGATCCAATTTGTCGACTGTGTCCTTTACTAATTTTTTTGACTGTATTTGTATAAGTCCTTACCGACGTGTATTTGTCCTTGGGATGCACACTTTTGACAGATCCCGGGGCTCTCCTTTACACATTCCCAACATTTGTGAATATTTTGGAAGTAATCAACTATTGCTTTATTTTTAACTTTACTGCCATGTATTTGAGTTCCTCCTCCCCCGACTATTGACTTCACTTCTTTCTTTTCCATTCCGTTCACCTCCTGCTTCCTAAGTTTCTCTATCAAAACGTTTTCTTTAGGTAGATCTTTAAAGCCACTTCGGATTTTATAACCATTCGTATAATACTCATCAATTTTCTTCATTTCCTCTGCCACATCCTCGTTAGGACCACCAGCTAACATTATATGGTCTAACTCCTTTTTTCTCTCTTTTCTCTCCCTGCTAAGTCTTACTCCTAACTTGATGTACTCTCTCTTGGAGCAGTCCAGTACTAATTTTAATGCATGGGAACATGTTCTAATTTCTTTTTTTTTTCAAGTCTAATCAGAATTCCTTCGATAATTTTTTTACCTTTTGGCATGTATTATCATCCTCTAGAAGACTAACATTTAATTTCCAATGCGTCTTGTTGGGATTATTTGGAGCAGCTATTTCTGTCATGATAGGAAGATGATCTGATTGTCGAGGAGGTAATACCCAATAGTCTCCTAATAAAGCATACAGACCAGGAGACACGAATATGTAATCTAGTCTGGAAGACTTCACTATCTTACCCTCACGTTTTAAAAGAAAAGTATGATCCGGGCATGGGTTAAATTTTGTCGCTACATCATCTAGACGATGTTTCATAATAATTTCTTTCATTCTCCTAGTTGCCTTTGGATTATTTTATTCAAGTAGCCCCTAGTATCTCTTTCCTGATCCATGACCATATTAAAATCTCCCAGCAAGATGAATTCCTCATTTTTCGAACTCAAACCATCTGCTAACAGCGATTCAATGTAATCATAAAAAGTCTTTATTTGGGCCATACACTGAGATAATTTTGATAGCCGATCTATTCCAAGTTATAGAGAAATAACGTAGTTTCCACGTTTGTCAATTTTAATAACTTTTGGATTAAAGGATTTTTTTATTGCTAACCAAATTCCTCTGGAAGGATGTTTCCCTCCTAGCCTTACCGCCGGGACTTGCACCACAGCATAGCCAGTCATGTTAAGCATCTCTTCAACCGAGTCTACTACCCCTGGTTGATAAAATATCAGGATCTTGGTCTAAAAAATGATTGATAACTTGCTTTCTTTTCGATAAGTCCACTATTGAATTCACATTCTATTGAAGGAAATAAGCTCTTTATTCTCTATGGTTGTAACCAAAAATATTTATTTATGAAAAAACAATTGTTACCCATCACACAGAACCAAAGTGTCTGCGTTTTCCCTTTTTCAAAGTGAAGAAGGACTGTATTTTGTCAGCAACAACCATAGGTTCTTACTTTAAAAATTTTATTTTCTTTAGTGTAGTAGAAGTTTGACATCAAGTCGTTGGATAAAGGATTAGGCACCTGAAGACAGGAGTAAAAATGTGTGCATGGAATTGTGTATGTCTTTGTTTGAATCTGCATAAGAATTTTAAGCGTTAGACAATTTACGTAGGGGTAGGTCAAAATTGACTCCCTTTTGTTCTTCCACATTTTTCTCTCTCCTGATCATTTTCCATATATCTCTTACAAAACCTTGTAACCATGTCGAAAATTACATATATATATCGTCAAGCTTTGTTCAATCTGCATTTTCCCTTTATTTGCTTTTTTTCTCTTCTCAAAAACCAAAACAAAAAACGGGCAAGTATTTTTTCTTTTGTGTGATATTGATAAAAAATGAATTTTCTATCAAATAACCAAATTCAAATGATGTGCCCATTTATATAATGTTATTCTTCAGGGCAGTATATGTGTATTTTCACCACTGATTAGTTTTACTTTGCTTCCTGTATATAATTTTAGTGTATTTTATTTTACACTATATGATTTTTTTAAAGATTACTGAATCAAATGTTTTTAACCCAAAAAAAATCATTCATCTATTGCCATTCGTTTAGGTAAATTATACACAAGCATTTATGACAATATATCATCTATTTTTTTAGCAAACTTAAATACCTTCGACGACTCATTCAATGAACATTGTGCTTATGAATGTTGCAATAGAGATGGAGATCCAGGAGAGTCCTTGACTCTCCTGGTAGAGATCACGGTCGTATCCTCTCTAGGAGTGACTACGATCGTGATCTATATCAGAAGAATCCCCGACTCTGCTAGAAGAGATCAGGATTGTTATCTCTTATAGGAGGAATGACGACTTAAATATGGAGATGGTATGACGATGTTATTCAAAATACTTTTATCATGTCTGATTTCTTCTCAGATGAGTACAGGCACGGCGCCAGGATTTTTTCTCTCCCGGTGCTAAGGGGGAGCTTGACCAATACGTGGGGTGCTAAGAAAAATATTGATTTTCATGACTTCAGTTACTTTATAAGAAGCTTCTCGTTTTTTCAATAAAAGCAGCTATGATAAACAGCTCGAGCATGTTTAATATAAAAGTAGTTTTATTTAGCCAAAGAATATTCAACAAAATAACTAAGCCTAATACAGCGACTACAAGGCAATGGCAAAAATGTTTCACGTGCAAAGGTGACAGATTCAGCACCGGACAGCACCCATGCGCCTGCCAATAACCAGACATCCAAAATGCGACAAGTGTAGCCTATGTGCCGTGTAGAACGATGCGTCTGTTTTTGTGGTTGAGTGCAAATGAGTCTATAATCTTCTGGACATCCAGGGCCTTGGTTCTTTCTGCGTGTATGGATAGGCAGGCAAGGTTGCTGAGTCGAGGATTTGCCATTCTGTTTCTCAGGTAGGTTTTTACGCACCGCATGCAGGAAAAACTGCGCTCGCATGAAGCGGAGGTTACAGGCAGTGTAACAGATATGCGTAAAAGTTTATAGATGTCCTCAAAGGAGTCTTTGTAAGGTTTGAGCATGGACAGAAATTCCAGTGTGCTGCTGACTGTTTCACAATGTTCTTTTTTTCTTTCTAAGAGCCGTCGCATTTGGTGCACCTCGGCCAGCAGATCGTCCTTTTTGATCTCATATAACTGCGCCATGGGCTCAAGGCTCTCCTTTTCAAGGAATGTGGCATTTTTGGGGTTGAGGGCTGACGTGCCCATGAGAACTGCACCTGCTTCTGTTGAAAACCGTCGTGTCATTTCATTCACTAGTCGGTCAATAACAGGGTAGAATGAGGATGTTCGGAGTTCATCCGGAGAGGACATGGATGGATGTTCTGTTTGAATTGGAGCTTCAACTACATATTCCTGCAGATGGCGAGGCTTTTGGGATTGTCTCTTCTCTTGTTGGAGCTGCGGTGGTTTTGCGACACCGACTTTTGCGCACAGGGCCTCTGCCTTGCTCCATATGGCTCTCCAAGAGTCCTCTGTGCGCTTTTCTTTTAGGCCCGTGATGACAGAGTGCGCGAGGTCGGTGGCAGTCTCCAGCAAAAGATTGGGGGACTGTAGAGTGTCAGACATGAACTTTGCTGTACGAAAAAGATCCTCAAACAGAATAAGGTGGAGGATGAATTCAGCATCAATGAGTGAGAGTAACGACCGTGCATCAGTGGACCTGCGTGGATTTGGTTGCGCCTTAATGTCATTTAAGGTTGCAATGATGGCGGGCAAGGTTTTTTGCACTGCCCACAGCGAGTAGTACTGGCAGGACCAGCGTGTATCAGACAGTTTCTTAAGTTCAATGGGCTGCTGAGAAGGCTCAAGTTCCCTTTGCTTCTTAATGAAATGGGCATGGACAAATGAGCCTGAGAAAAACTTGTACATATCTTGCACAATAACAAAAAAATCCCCGCTGGCTTCACGTTTCTGACACAGTCCACCAAAACAAGATTGAGGCGGTGTGCATGGCAGTGAATGTAGATTGCCTGAGGGACCTCCTGTCTGAATTTCTCTTGGACCCCGTTGTGCACACCGGACATTACTGCAGCGCCGTCATAACACTGAGCAATACAGGCAGTGTGATCAATGTTACATTTACTGAGAGTGTCTTTGATCATAGCGAAAAGTGACTCTGCATCTAAACCGTCAGCTGGTGTGAAATGGAGAAATTTCCACAACGTCATCATTTTTCAAGTAGCGCACCACTACAGACACTTGTTCCGTTTTACTCAGGTCCTTACTTTCATCTACCATCAAAGCAAATAGTTCAGCATCTTGTATTTCACGACTTATCTGATCCCTAATCATATTTGCCATAATATCCAGTATTTCATTCTGTATATCATGATGCGTGTACTTCGCATTTCTTGGATTATCTGATATTTTCTGTGCAACTGTTTTGTCAAATTTGCCTATAATCTGTAAAAGTTCAAGGAAGTTTCCCTGGTTGACAGCCGTGTCATTCTCTGTATCTCCTCTCTGTGAAAGTCCCTGGTATGCAGTGAAACGCAATGACTCCACGACTGCTCTCATATACTCTCTGTTCTCACGGACTATTTTTGCATGTCCATCACTCAGAGCATTACATATTGTTGAGCCAGACTCTTTCTGAACAGTCCACTCATTCCACGCTGCCATAGCATATTTATGCTCCACACTAGCATTGTGTGTCTTGAATGAACTTGTCGCCTTCTTCCAGTTCTGGTAGCCATTGTGGGTAAATGCTGCCTTCTCTCCATGGTTTCCTGGACGTTGAAAGTGGCGGCATGCAAAGAAAAACACGGTCCTTTGAAATAGAATATTCCAGCCATTTGTAATCCTCATACCATCTACGATTGAAGTAGCGATCCTGCTGTCCAACTTTCGTGGCTGGATAACGTCGGAGAAGAGGCCGCCTTGGTTCATCAACAGGTGACTGGCTCACATCAGGGGGCGCGGTGTCTGTGTCACTGTCAGCAGCAGCGCAGCTAACGGGGGCTGATGAGCAGCTAGCAGCGATGGACTGCTGTGGTGCTCCTTCAGGTCCTGGCTCACGAGTTCCCCTCTCAGATTCATTTTTCGAATCTCCCTCTTCTTCTTTGTCCCTCTGGTCTTCATTTTCTACCTGCACTCTTTTTTTCTTGATCACAAAACGATCCATTGCATGGACTGTAGGCTTAAACGCGGGAGTATAAACAAAAGACTCCCCCAATAACCCCTGCCCTCACCTCACACACACCACACGCACACACACAGGTTATAGGGTACACCATGGGGTACAGCACAAACACGAAGCGGGAACTGGATTGGAACAGAATGGCTACTTGTGAACTTTTAATGTTTTTAACTTAAAAAGAAATATAAATATAAAATGCTTGCGGGGCTTAACTGGGGCTACCAGATTTTGACGGGGCTATAGCACCCCTAGCCC
>CP045900.1:20338334-20398745 GCA_013387185.1 Caligus rogercresseyi | reverse complement strand
TTTTTTTTTTTTTTTGCCGAAGGCATTCCTATATTTGATGGAAATATACAGTAATAGACATAGAGAAATCATAAGCATATCAAGCAAAAACATAAAAAAACTTAATGGATTTAAACAGTTAAAAATTAGAGAAGTGAGAAAATGGTCAAAAATTAATTTAATAAAAGCTGTAAATATCGTGTTGTAATATTTAAAATAGAGTTCGGGATATCTTTTTTCTTCGCTTTTATGCTATATATGCAATACTGTAGTTTTGTTATAACTGCATGCTGCAGCATTTTATTTTCGACATGAGAGTAAAAAGTCCTCTCTCTCTAGCGAAGCTCCAAAATTCCTTTCAAGGTCTAATTTAAGCATGGAGTAGATGGGACGCAGCTCCTTACAATCGTATACGAGATGAGTAGTTGTTTCCACTTCCACTTTGCAGAACCAACACATTTTGTCTTTGCTTAGAAATGAGGACACCTCCAGAGTCCCGGTGACGACACGATATATGAACCACTTTTCTTGAGGGGTGATGAGGTGATTTTGATAACTTTTTACTGCTTGTTTCTCTAATGTCTTCAAGTTTCTACTTTTTAAAACAGTTTTATTAGAGTAAGTGATGAGGTGTTCCACATGTTTCTTAATTCACGGAGTCTAATTATGCAATACTGTAGTTTTGTTATAACTGCATGCTGCAGCATTTTATTTTTCGACATGAGAGTAAAAAGTCCTCTCTCTCTAGCGAAGCTCAAAAATTCCTTCAAGGTCTAATTTAAGCATGGAGTAGATGGGACCAGCTCCTTACAATCGATACGAGATGCTAGTTGTTTCCACTTCCACTTTGCAGACCAACAATTTTGTCTTTGCTTAGAAATGAGGACACCTCCAGAGTCCCGGTGACGACACGATATATGAACCACTTTTCGATCATATAAAAGTATTGAAACGTTTTTCATTAAAAGATCCCAGAACTTCAACTTAGATAGTTTGGCTACGGTGCATCGCCACCATAGTTCGAGTATTGTGCACTAAAACATTCCTCAGAAACTGTTGAATTCCAGTAGTCTGCTCTTTTAAAATTTTAGAACCCACTAAGCTAAAAGGGATTTCCAGAAACTTTTAAAACAGGGCACCTAGACCTCCAAGGTTTTTGGGAGTAGTGACTCTTTTGAAATTGATCAAAACGTCATTCCAATGATGCTGCTATTTTGTCATCGAATTCACATATTCTTAAAAGGTGAGTCACTTTTGGTATCACATGTGAGTTCCACAGCTGAATTCTTTCCCACCTGTGGAAACCAAGCCTCTTGATATGACAAATACATTTCTTTATTCGAATTATATTTCTTTCTTGTTTAAATCCATTGCACCTTCTCCAATTGTGACTCCAAGGATTTTGATATTATTTTTTATGTTAAAATCTTTAAATGACTCTATGTTACTATTGGTTGATAAGAGTTCCGATTTATTTACATTGATTTTTAGCCCAGAGATGCCCTCGAACCATTCCATAATTTTTCCGAATTCAAGCAGTGATGCAATCGTGAGAACTCGTCCTCCGACAATAACGGCAGAGGTGTCGTCGGCATAAGCATATAGAGATTGACCCTTGTTGACCCTTGTTCTTCTTAATAGCTTATTCTCACTTGCCGCACGAAATAATGGATCAGTGGAAATGATGAAAAGAACAGATGCTACCGGGTCACCTTGCTTGCAACCCCGCTCAACATTAAAAAAGTTTTTTGAGCCATAGAATGTTCTTGAGCCAACCAGAAGTGAAGCAACAGCTCGTACCATGAAGTGTCCAAATCCCTTATTTTTAATGGTCTTTATGATGTGGAGGTGGAACATTGAATCAAGCGCTTTTTCGAAGTCAATGATCATTATCGTACAATTTGAAATATTCTCAAAGGCTGTTTGTAAATTGGCTGTGATGTCTTTCATCCTTTGGCCTGCAATAAACCCTCTTTGCGAGGAGTAGATAATATCAGGTAGGGTCTTCTTAAGCCTTTCAGCTATTACATGCGAAAATATTTTGTATAGTGTGTTTTGTAGAGTGATTGACCTTAAGTTTTTCACACAGTTTGAATATTTTCCTTTTTTTGGAATGGTTACCAGAAGACCATCACTAATATACTGGGGAAAACATCCCACCATTAGGATTCATTCAAAAAGGTCTCTAAGAATTGGAGCAACATCTTCAGCAAAATGGTGGTACACTTCGAACCCAAATCCAGATAGACCAGGTGCTTTGCCTCGTTTACCACAGTTTCTAATAGCTTTTATTATTTCTTCTTCTGAGAAATGCTCTTCGGTATCCTTTACGGATTGAAGTACTTCTTCGGGGGATTTGACTTGAATGTGATCAGCGAAGTCAGCATTCTTTATACTACACTTGATGCACTTTTGAGGTGTTTTACAGTCATGACATTTATAGAGTTCTTGATAATAAGTCGTAACTTCAAAAGGATTGTAATCTAGATCCTTCCTAGGAGATTTTACCCCTGGAAATTTGCATCTTTTTGATATTTCTATTGATTGTCTTTTCATTTCAGATCTTACATCCCAATAGTTTTTTGTTATGAGGGTATCAATTGCCTGTTTATAATAACTTCCTTGTCCAAGTTTCACGAGATTTAGTATGTTGGCCTTCTTCCGTTTTGACTTCATACACGAGTATTTGATGGCAATTCTTTTCCATTCTCTTTCCATATTATTGATCGCTTTCGAAATATTTGCTCCTTGACTAATTTTGAATCTTGTAGTGTTGATGACCAGTCTCAATTCATCAGAGCAGTCATTTTCTTCAAGGACGAGCGGGTTAAATCTCCATATATTTTTTCTTCCTTTATAGAACTTCGGTTCAAATTCAATAAAAATAGAGGAATGGTCAGAAATATTAGTTGGAAGTAATGTGAAGGTAGTTGGTGTATATTGTCCATCATCCTTAAGCAAACAAATGTCCAGCCTAGATGTCACGATTATATTATTTTTTGTTTTCGCAGAAAATGTGTACAAATCCTTGCCAAGTAACTCAGCACAGTCAATGAGGTTTTTCTTTACCATGATCCATTGCATTGTCTTTGAAGCTTTATGGTTTCCCTTTCCCGATCCTGTAGAATCCTCCTTCTCGAGACGAAGATTAAGGTCACCTATTATTATTGCGCTATTGTTTCCTATAAGAGGAAGAAGTTCACAGGCGTAAAAGTTAGGGTTGTCCTCATTAGGACCGTACGTTCCTAATATATCAATGACAGAACACCCACGTCGAATCTGAACATAGCATAAATTGCCACTATTGTGTGCAAGGACCAATTTCGATTTAAATATGTCTTTTACTAAAATGACAACGCTGCGCTTTGAAGAAGATGAGTTGGCTTCAAAAACCTCATAGCTAGCAGGGATACCATGAAAACCTTTAATGGTTGTCCTCGTGTCCATCAGAACAATGATGTCGGGCCACCCTACATACATCAAATACTTCATGAGCTCTGACTTTCTAGAGTCAGAGATTATAGAATTTACATTAATAGAAAATACTGACAAGGGCATATAAAGGAATTTAAAAGTAGGATTTACTATGAGGAGACCGATGTATTGATGTTTCGCTTAGATTTATTTTCAATTGCAGAACTTCCTGGCGATTTAGGTGATGTTTGTAGATTTTTACTTTTCGAACGTACTCGTTTCTTCTTTATTTCCTCTCCAAAAAAAAATGTCATCACTTTTTCTGAGAAATTTATTTGTTTGGAAAAAAATGTCGTCACTTTTTTTTGGAAATTATTTTCTAAAAAAACGTTGTCACTTCAGAATGTCGAAGGAACGAAAGTATATAAAGTCCCGGCCCGGTTTTGGCCCGGCCCGGCTTGAAAAATATAAGTCCCGGCCCCGGTTCCGGTGAAAAAAGGTGTCCCGGTCGTTTCCTGATATATATAATGGTATTTGGTTGTTCTATTACACTACCTATGTAACAAAATTGAAGTCTTTATATGCATTTCAGAACAGTTTTTATAATTTTGATATCTTGGATGCATGTAGATAAATTATCAATTTAGTATAACGAAGTATTGATCATGTTTCATAAATACCTATAGTTATATAGGTTATAGGTTGCATAAAGTATTTTTGTGATTTGTTACGAAGAAAAAAACATTTTATTTGAATTACAAGTTTCTTAAATAATCTGAATGATTGGAGAGTTACTGTGATTTGGAAAATGACATACAAGTATTGTTATTAAATTATTTAAGGAACTTGCAAATAAAAATGGAAATATGTTTTTTGTTCGTAACAAATCACAATAATATTAAACGCAACCTCTACGAAAATACCTATATGTATTTATTTAATATGATCAGTACTTCGTCATACTAAATTGATCTTTTCTTTACTTTCATCCCAGATATCGAAATTATAAAAACTGTTTTAAATGCATTGACATACACAAAAAGTTTATTACATATTGATTATAGTCAATAGACTTGAAACAAAAAATATAAGCCTCTTAAATCGAACACTCAAAAGTGATCAACCTTTTGAAATATAAAGCCTATTTTATCGATATTATTAAAGATATTGAAATTATAAAAACCGATTTGAAATGTATAACATACTTGAAAATTAAATAGCCCATACATTTGCGTTTACTCTTACTTTGGGCGAAGATAACTGGGCATGAACCATTAAAAATGATGATTTTCAAAAAAGGTCATAAGTCCTTCTTTCAGACAATATTTTAAGTGGCATTTTAGAATCTACGATAAAAATGGAAATCAAATTAGGAATTTAAGCTTGAGGGCAAAATCCGGTTACATAGTGTTATTAAAAATCTATAATTATGTATTTAATTTAAGACCTGAAGTTTTCAATTTTTGAAATGTATGTATATATATATTAACAAAATATTTTTATCTTCTCAATAAATTACAGAACTCATTCAAAAGTTGATGACTCACTTGTCCATTGAAATAAATGTATTTTTACATTTCATTATCTTTTTCAATATTTATGATCAATGAATCAAATGCGTCCTTATTATAGGAGAAAAATGAAACTACACAAAACTTATTCCATTACTTAAAGAGTATAACTTCCCAAAATTAAGTTCATGTAAATCATTTGGCTAACGTAATAGTTTTTGATGCCCTACATACATCTTACCTGCCTTTATTTCAAATCTAATAATCTATTTAATTTGAAATTGTGTGAGGATCAAATTCCTGATCCATCCCTTATATAATTTTTTAAGTATGTTCAAATTTTAAATTTTATTACTTGTAAAAGTTTGGCAATATATATATATATATATATATATTAGACCTCCCAGGACGAAACCACTTTTTTAATTATTTTACATAGTCCCAGCGATTCTGGTTCATTTTTTGATACTGAAAACGAATATCTTATTCAAAAATCTCTAGCATGGTTAGAAATGTGGCGCTCACTTCCGGTTCTGGATCTAAAGAGATTTATCGGCTAAAATGGCCATGTACAGTATTCTGCGCCACAAATACGTGTTATTATCATCACGGTACATGCTCTGGCACACATTAAATGGTTTTCCGTCCAATTAAATACCGATATTTGGCCTAATTGTATTCTATTATGTAAATTAGGCCATGGAATTATGAGATTTACGCGCATTCTTAGTAATGATGCACTTTTTTTATTTTCTTTTTTCTAGGGCGCACTGTTTTATGCAAAAATAATATTTCACAAACTACTCTGACGTGTACTTTTCAATGTATTAACATAAAATTTCCACTTTTATTACTGTTTTATCGATAATTGACTCCAAAACATTTAAAATGTTCATATTTGACAATCAACGAATTATGGATTGAACTATGCATTCCGTAAATGAATCTAACGGACGTCATAACCAGACGATACCATCAGCTGAATCACAGAGCTGGTAGGGTTGACACGATTAAACACTTTCGGGTTGCGTGAGGAAACGCACGACGTGAAAGTTCAACAGCCTGAAGAATGTTCTGACGCTGTTTCTCGCTCTTGGTCAGCACTTTAGTAAAGTCAGACCCGAACTTGACGGCCCTCTCTGCCGCGTCATTGGCAACTTGAAGAGAGGTGACGATGCCGCTTAACCCAATGAATGTTGAATGAGAAGCCCATTGTGCGACCGGAATCTCCAAAAACGTTGGATGGATGTTTGTAAGCTGAAGGGAGAAACACTCAATGAGATATAGGTGCTGGCATTTGGTATAAAAATTCTTGTTATTCTTTGGTAATTAATCATAGCCTATAACAATTATCAAAGGAATGTTTACCCGGCTAAGATTCCAATTTTCACTGTCAACGAAGTCTTCAAGATTGTTCTCAGGAGAAATCTTCGGTAGGTTTGGTTTACGCGTCGGAACCTCACAAGCTACGTTCTCTGGTATAATCATTGCGTCGGCAATCTTTCTTTTGGAACATCGTCAGCTAGTCGGAAACAGTGCGTAGAAGACATTCCGACCGGTGAGGTACTAAGTGTGGCGGTCGAGGATGGGAATGAGTTTAGCGGAAAGAGGAGGATTGCGGGCAGACCAATTCTGTAGGTCGTTGCAAAGAGAGAGCGTGAGAAACGGTGCGGTAGGAGCGGCAAACCAGTACCGACTGTAGAGGTAGATGATGAAGTTGGCCACATCTAATAGTCCTTTGGCCTGCCTTCGCCCTATCTGGACGCGATCTTCTCCACAGATGGGCATCTTGAGGACGTAGATTGCTGCGGCCATCCAACGCCCGTGGTAAATTTTACCTACTTTGTTCGTCCATTCCAGCTCCGCCTCCATTCCAACAAGGAACTGGTGAAATAAAATTCCAAAGTTAATAACAGTTTATTTTAACAGAGACGTCATTATAGGTTGCTAAAGAAGCCTTTCCCCTCAGGTACCTTGACAAGTCGAGCAAACTCCTTGTAGTCGCCCCGCTGATAGGAATCA
This sequence comes from Caligus rogercresseyi, assembly GCA_013387185.1. Taxonomy (NCBI): domain Eukaryota; kingdom Metazoa; phylum Arthropoda; class Copepoda; order Siphonostomatoida; family Caligidae; genus Caligus; species Caligus rogercresseyi. The sequence goes on along the minus strand of CP045900.1, from coordinate 20,391,819 downwards.
TCATAGTTGGCGAAAAAAAATATTTTTTGTTTTATTCTCTTGACATCAAGAGAACCAAGAGAATGGGGACGGTTGTCTCGAATGGTAAGAAGGAAAGATTGGTCTTCTTCTTTCTCTTCTGCGGAAAGAGTTTTGTCGGCTTCGATGAAGTCCAAAGCACTTTCGGCACTGATATCGAAACGAGTTTGTAATTCCTTGAGAAAGACCTCCTTCTTCTCCTCGGCGTTTTTCTGCTTCCGTCGCATATAGTATATATAGTATATTTATGTATTGGTTTAGATTAAAAAACATTTTATTTTATAGTTGTATTTATAAAATATAAAATTAAAACTTATTAGTAGAACTTTATCTAGTTCATAATGCCATATTCTTAAACATGAATTAAAACTGCCATCCTATATAATATCAAGTAAATATTTATTTTACTAAAAAGTAACTTTACATAAATTAATTGATTAATTCATTTAAATATCATACGAAAATCTGACATCTTGTCTCTTCCAAATGGATTCATAAGATCGCATTGAGGTCTTTGGCTCTTAGGAGTATATAGAAGACGTCTTTGTAAACAATATTTTATAAAACAATCATGATATATGAAAAAAATATTTATATTTAAATGTGTATATATTATTACAGCCTTTCCCTGAGTAGACTTTTATGAAATAGAAAATATCTTGAGGGAAACGGATTTGCAGGCTTTATAGAGATCAATCCATGTGACTTCATGTCACAACAAAAAATTGTAATTAATGTATATTTATGATCTTCTTTTATTGAATCGTTATATAAATATTATCATGCTCTCGTGTTCATAGCCTTTCACGGAGAGATAATAATAGTAATAATAATCATGTGACCCTTATTCCCTCAACAGACAGGTCAATCCCGAACCCCCTCCCTTTTCCAAATTAGATAGATATTCATCAGCTTATCGGGGATCATAAAATGAAGGCCTCACATTTTGTATTCAGTTTATCAGATTTATGGATTTGATTTTAGTCAACTACATGTCCCCATACTCTTTTTTGTTATTATCTATTAATTAACAAACAATAATAATTATTATTAATTCCTCATTAAATATTCACCTTCATATGCATGAGATGTTTATTTATGATAAACAAGGGGGGGGGGGGGCTACCTCTCTAAATAAAAAGGACTTAAGTATTCATGAACAAGGATCCTTATCTCTTTAGAATGATTTTTCTATTAATTTTTGGGGTTATAATGGATTATTGTCCACCTCGAGGATTTTCATCATCAAAGTTTACACCCAAGTATTGCTATTCTAGTATTTGGGGAAAATACTCAAGTATTTTTAATATATATATATATATATGAAACTCAATAATTTCTTTAAAACCCATTGCTGTCGTGTTTTTATATTAATATGATTATTGTTTATATTATGTTAAACAATTCTAACGTTACCCCTTTTGATATTTGATGCTTACCGTTATATATTCGTGAAGTTTATTTATTCAATACTACATACTGAAATATAAGCCCAAAGAAAAAAAACTTGAAGTAATTGTGTATAAAGATACATAAAAGGAAATTGTAGTCCAAAATTAAAACTTCATAAAAGATTTTAAAAATACATTTCTCACATCAAATAGAAACTGAATGCACAACAATAAAACAAATAATAAGCATTAGTAAAATTTAAACAATTTATCATTATTTTAAAAGATGCTTTGGCTTTGATGGGAAGTACTTAATTTCATTAGCAGTGACGGTTCAGGAGTTGTCCAGAAGCAGTTAGATTTAAAAAAATCCATGGGGAAATTCGATTTGGAATTGGACAGAACATTACTCTCCAGTTATCTACATGGATCCCTTCCAGTCCCCAGTCAACTCCTAAAATACAAACTTTTCATCTTACCAGGCAACCCCCAATATTCTTTCTTTCCATTGCGTCCCATGTGCCAATAGGAAGAACAAACGTCTTCCATCGATTTAACTGTAATCCTGATCTCTTTTGGAAATTCTCAAAAAACCTCATAAGAATTTCAACTCTTTTGATGAGTTGGATCTCCGTATTGGCTTCAACCGAGTGTGTTACGTCACCAGCATACAAATCGATGAGAATCGTGTAATCTGCCATCATAACCCCGAATCCTTTATATTTCTTCTTTAGAAGAAGGTTATTTTTTATGATTAAAATATATATTTGTTATTCTGAAATTACTCACCAAATAAAATAGTCTTAAGGACTAGCCTTAACTACGAAATATCATGGTTGTGTCTGTTGCCAGATACTCTGACTTGTATGTCAATATTTGCAAATTAAAGAACCGAGGATGGAACTACGGAGCTTAGCTGATCACGTTACATATTTGCATCCATGAGATTTGAAAGGAATGAACCTTATTAGACCTCCAGCCCACCACATTCTGTTCGATACATTTGTGTTTGGGGTTTTAATTGAAATAGTCGAGGAACGAGTGTCCAAATTTTTTCTTTTTTTTGCCTAGGTTCGATAGACTAATTATAATGCTATAATGCTTATTTATATCCTATCGGATGCAATTCTATCGAACCAAATAGGCAAAAAAAAAAAAAATCTTATTTTTTATATGAAGTTATATACGAGGTCGTGTGGCTTCATCGATATTACTCCACCATATTATTGTTTATTATTTATTATTGTTATTTATTTAGATTGTGTAGGTATTAGATATACAGGCAAATCGTCTAAGTGATGACGTCACATTTTTTTGATTTTTATTATTGGAAAAATCCCTCTTTGTTTACATGAGTTCTGCCCCCCCCCCCACCCCCCTGGGTAATATCATAATTTTATACAAATTATATATAAATTTTAAGAGGGGAAATTGTGTTATAAATACTTATATTAACATTTCAGTTAAAATTTAAATACCCCTTAGAGACCCATCTACTCCATTTGAACTGGATACATGTACAACGAATAAGAGAGAGAGAGAGAGAGAGTTATTAATATGCGTTACTGAGCAGGATTGGATTTCCCAGGCTTGGGAAATGTTTGAAGCCTGGAGGAGGGTAGCTTATAAACATATATAGGGTACATACATCTTGGTAATGACTTTAATTATAGTACTACTATTTATTTATTAATAAGTTCCATCTACGCTTTGTAATTCGGGATTTTTGTCTAGCATTTCTACTTTTGGGTCCGCCCCTCCATTTGTCATGGAAAGGCTGAAACTTTAGGGTAGAGATAGCATGATGGATGAATTGTTTGAATAGTGATTTAATTTAGGGGGAAGCCCTCCTCCAATTCTTCCCCCACACAAACACATGCTGTGTGTGTACGTATCTTCAAAGGTACCTTGAATAATTGAACCAAGGACGCTATAGAACTCTCTGCAATGGATATGCTACATATGGAATGGGACCTTGTCCACTAATATTCAGACTTTTCGGAGTTTGGATTAATTGAAATATGATATATCAATGATCGTAATATAATAAAAGGGTACTAATTTTTATATAGCAAAGAATACCTGAAAATCGCGATCGGATCACATGAACAGACTTTTAAAAGGCTGCTTCCCTTTTTTCCTCCTATAACAATTATATCTTTTTCCTCTACTCATATATTTAAATCCAAAATGAAGTAAATTCGACTTTCATCATTTATTATTATCGAAAATGTAACATTGGATTGGCATCAAATATATTTCTATTGCAAAGTGTTATGTTTTTTTGTATACAGTAAGCATAATTTTACTTTTTCTAATATTTTTACGCCCAATGGTTGGATTTAAAATAAAAGGTATCTCATCCGAAAGTGCTCTTACGTCAGCTTTATTTCATTTCCTTGTCTATAAGAATAGTTTTTTGATTTTCACAACTTTAATAGGTTTTTAGACTTTCTTTTTTATCACACTTAAAAGTAGCTATGAAAAGAAAGACAAAAATTATACTGACACAAACAGTTCATAAGAACAACCAATTTGGTTTTTAGTGATTGGTCTGTAGGTTTATACATATATTAAACGGTCGGATAGAAATCCTTTGTTAGAATCAAATCAATTTTATTATGGATAAAAAATACCAGTTTCTAAAACTTTTTACCATTAAGTGATATGGATGTTTACTATAGTAGTATACATATATGTATATCTTACTTTTATTGCTTTGCTATACAAACCAGTCACTTCTCCTTTGTTGTGGTGAATAACGGATTGAGCGTAGATGTTTTTCGCTTTTTTTCAGCCATTAAATCCCTCCAGAACTCTTAATTAAATTAATGAAGCAAAAATATGTTGATTAGCTGAATATATCATTAACTTAGCAAGACTTTTTATTGGACTTTATTGTTAATTCTTACCTCCAGTATCCTTGGCACGTCTGATAACGATCCTGGGGTCCAGATCTCATGGACATGGTTGGGCCCTCGGAGAAGACCGGGAATAGGTCCCCATTTTTTCTTCTTGCCACATCCTGGCTTCTGTTCAAGGCTTTCTTAAGCCTCTAATTGACTTCTTATTTTCCTAACCATCCTTTCCGAGCAGCCATCGATGGCCGTAATATCTTTTTTTCGCGCGGAGCAACAAAGATATATATTTCTTTTGACTTTCATCTCGAGACCTGATCAAATTCAAACTTACACAGAATACTAAACAAATCTACTCGCTTGCTTGTATATCGATTCAAAGCCATTTGATTATGTTCAGGAATTTTCAAAGTAACCCAAAAATCTACCCGGTATATTTATACCTCATTAAATATAATTTTAAATAAATGATTGTTAATTCTCTGACATATGGGCGTATATTTCAACATATTACATAAAAGCTAACCATCACGACTATAGTAAATATATGATGCAAAATATACAATAATCAAATATTAATCATAGAGTCAAAAGAACAATGGGTTATTGAAATAACTAACACATTTTTTTATAAAATTCTAAACACCTACAATTGTTTTGTTTTTAATAAGTCATACAGTGTTCAACTTTGGTTAAAGCGTCGTTGCATTTTTGCACTTACACGAGAAAACAATCTTCCTTTGTTCAAATCCCCTGAATGGATAAGCAACGAACATCGAGGAAATGAAGTCAAATTTCAACAACTTTAACATGACATATAGAACATTGCATTCGTTCACTTAAACCTTGAAATTATTATATGATTGTCATTATTATTACTATTGATAATAGAAAACCCCAAATTCGGCAAAGTAGAAAGATCATAATAATCATGTTGGATGAGAAGAGAAAGCGGAGTCATCATCAAGTAGGGGGGAATTCCAATTTCGTATATGTACATAAAAATACACCTCTGGACTCGTATAAAGCAATTCATTTAAAAAGGAAAGAGGGTAAAAAAATAATAATGTTTGGCCGGGAAGCCAGCCATCTAGAAATCTCTTGCTATATATAGTAATTAAAGGAAATAATAATAATAATAATAGACGAGGCGGGGCTCACTTGGAGGGAAAATGATGGAGTAAACGCAGAGCTTTTGTCAGACGATCAAAAAGTCTGGAAAATATAGTGAGAATAAGAGTTCTTCGATAAAAAAATAATTAATAATAGGAATAATATTCTCGCTATCTTTATTATTATTATTGATGATGAATATAATAAACAAAGGCAATAGAAGCAGCTTTACTAAGACGTCAATAGACTATGAAAATGCAGTAATATATATGTTTGGATGATCATTTATAATGTAGACATAAATGAATGGTCCAAAATAATATATTATGACATATCTAAAGAGCTATCCAAGCTACTTCGCGTTACGGCGTTTGTGTCTCTCAGGCAGGATGTTTTAAAAATGTAAAAGGTTGAGTGAATTATATAGATATTGTTATGAACATTTAGTAAGGTTATTTACTAGTTTTATAAATGAAAGAAAAGTTATATATCGTTTTATATATAGCTTTGTGTACCGGATGAGCCACGGAAATTTATACACTTTTTTATATTTTGAGGTTTGGTGGATCGAAAGTGATATGTTCCGAATGGAGTGTTCTAGATAGGACAAAACAAATTTTCATGAAAAACTATATGTATCTAACTTCCGTTGTTAAAAAAGGACGTTTAAGGGAGACCACCGCATCAAGATCCGTGCACTTTTGGATGCGGGGCAAACATTCAAACATAATCTCGTGACATGTCCAGAGGAGACGCAAAATGTAGGTAGGATATCAAGGATTTCAAATTATTTTTGTTTTGACATACAAAAATACACGAGAAATTAAAGTTTTGAAAGAGTCAATGTCGGAGTACTTTCCCAAAAAATGACTGTTTCCAAACTTTAGTTTTTCGTATGTTTATAAAAAAACAAAAAATCATTTGAAATCTTGAGATTTTACCTACACTTTGCGTCTGCTCATTTTCTGTAGCATTGCGCTACATATACCTATATTGGATGTTCGATATATATATATATATATATTTATGGTTAACAATATTCGATATTTGAGTTGCTAGAGCCTTGACAACAGCATGACAAGCAAAGCTCGAACCCCTTATCTCTAACAAAAATCCTTCTTCAACTTTATATATTAAGCCTGTACACTTAAACCTAATTAAAATAACAGGATAAAAGAAGGAAAACAATATAAATAAGTTTTAAAAAGTCCAAAAGGACATTATATATATATACATGTAGAAGTCAAGTTATTCCCCCTATGTATATAAACTGCGACAAAATAGAAATATACTTCAAAAAGAAGAAACTATAATAGGGTCCTCTTAAGAAAAAGAACAAAAAAAATATGGTTTAATTTCATATATATGTATGTATTCGCTGTCGTCGACTCCTTATGTAATTGCAGTTCACAGAATGTAGTAATATATATATATATATATATATATATATATATACATATGTACTATTTGTGTCCTCTACTTATTTAATACAAAAAGTGATATTAAAGTAAAATATATATGTGTGTGTATGTATGGTTACACCAACCGTGAAGAAACACATACAAAAAAAGTTAAATGTGTCATTGCAGTGTAATAAAATAATATCAAAAGTGTATGTGTGTGTGTAAGCGTGTGTCTCTCATAATTTAAGGCAGTAAAAAAAGTTTTAATGACTTATAACCCTCCGTGTCAATCTGTGAAAAAAGGGGGAAAAGAAGAGAAAATAGGTGTTTGTTGATGCTCTTAGTAGAGAAGTCCATACTCTAGTATAAATACATATAGAGATCAATGTCAAAACTTAAAATTTAAAAAAAACCTTACAACGTTATAGTGAGGATTTTTCATATATTTTTTAATATTCTATTGGATAACAATAGAAAAAGGCTAAATAAAATAGTTTTGTAGGCTACATCAAATAATTATAATATTTCGTATTTTCTCATCATGGAGAATTAACAAGTTCCCAACACCTAACACTTTACTCAAATTAAAATAAAAGTTTTGTGATTGTCGAAGGATTGATCCCGTCTTCAAGGATTGATCATCCTTGAGGAGTATAATGTGAGGACAAGTGCTGCAACATATGAGATAATATACGTTTGACCTGCAGAATACTTAGCAAGAGTACTGCTGTGACTGTAGCACGTCCTGAATCATGATTAAAATGCCTCAATGATAGTTCTTACAAACCCAGTTAATAGCTCAATTCATTTATATATACATATATAACTATTGTAGGAATCCTTGAGTCCCATGAGAATAGACAATTTAGTTTTTAGGAAGGACATTTTTTTCTCTGATTAGATGTTATATATTCGAATGTTGAGTATCGAATTTTTTGGCCACCACTTTGGTCACTTCGAATCCGTAGATGAACTTATCCGATATCCCGTGATATTATTTGAATAAAACAAAAAGGACAGAAAGATTGTTTTTCTTGCATTGTCATATCTTACGACAAATGGATAATCACTCTGACTATAAGATATAAAAATTAAAATACTGTAAGTTATCCATTGAAAAACTTATATTTATTGGTGAATAGTCCAGAGCTACCTTTTGTACACGTTTTTAAAGATGTCCATTTATTCCTTAAGGAAAAGAGTTATGTTATCCAAGAGTATGATCCACGATTATGGACTGGAACTGCTTTTATTCATTGTGTTGAGCGTTTTATACCTATGAGCACATGAATATTTCAAGAATGACAGGCCTAATGAAAACCCCTTAGTATGCAAATGCAACTTTTAATTTAACAATAGGGAATGCATGCCAAGAAATGAAAGGGACTCTTTAAATGAAAAATACTTGCCAAATTGAATATGCATACGTAATATGAACATGTTTTTAGACATGTGAAAGTATTCAAAGTTAGACTCCCGATTATATCGTTGTAATTGTTATACACTATATTTTATTACTTTGATATTGTGCCTATCTGGTTCCATAGAATTGCATCCGTTTAGATATGAATAAGTATTAATGCGTGCCAATTATAATTTTCATATGGATACCTTACAAGAGAAGTATTACACATGATGATAACCGTTTTTTTATTCAATAGTTCATGATAAAATTTGTATACAAAATGATATATAAAATAGATGATAATAAGTAAACGAATACTAAATATAATAATTATATCTTACATGAACATAATAATTAACTTCCCCAAAGTAGTAATTAAACTATTAAAACATAAACACTAAAAACAAAGTGTAAAAGATCATTTAATTTTTTTTGATTTGATTTAAAAGTGATTTTAGGGCATCTCTTAAGACGATGGAACGGGAGGGGAATTATTTGACCACTTCGCCAGCTAGCGTCCATGAGTTGTCCGTGACTAAAGGGATCCGGAGGTTCAATGCAGCATATCGAGCGAAGGCGGAAATACATAATGTCCAGCGGCTGCAGGGACGATCCATTGTTAGGCTCTTTGCCACTAGGGCTTTGGCGCTAATAACTTATTTACTTCATTCAAAGTACATTCTTACATCTTCTAATATATGACTATATATTTGTTGAACATATGTAGGTATGTATATTAAGGATTCCGGTCACATTTTCGAAATCTCGAGAAGAAGAAAAAAGTGTTATATGAATTGAGAGAGAATAAGAGACATGGGTGTACATATCACTACATACACCCCAAGTATGTACAATACAAAATATATCGGCATGTATAAGTACAATATCATCAAAGAATTATATGAAATAGCAACAAAAAAATATACTCCTCTGTCTCACCCTTGTGGCTCATCACCAAGAAAACAGGAAGTATTGCTCCAACACCTCAGCAAATAAGAACAAAAAGGAGCTCAAATGTACATGATAATTACATTTGTTATTAAAATTAACTTTACAAAACACCGATATATTTTGAACATAGCCAAAACAATGTTACAAACCGTAATGCTAATAACATTTAATTCTTACGTATCAAAGGATGAATCATATTTGTGATGTATCATAGCTGTTTTGTATCATCATGCGAGGACTAAGTTTTGTTAATTGTTATAAACATTCCAATATGATATGGAAAAAATAACTGAATGAAATCAAATAAAGCTACGATACATAAGTAAGTCTCAGTACAACAATGATTTTAATAGAACATGTATGGAAGTTATGTATATACATATATATGTAGATATATATAATTTTCTTAAGCTTGAATAATCCAGAAAAAGTAATCATTCTTTAAATTATATACATTAGGATTAAATGTCCTTTATACATTTTATCAACTGCCACTTTTTCATATATATTTAAAGATCCTGTACATGTTTTAAATCAACAGCAGACGTCATAATTTCATATATTTTTTTTAAAATCATTTGTTATAAGACCAAGCGGCCCCTGTTGCAAAGCCCAAGATAACAAATTATTTTTAGGCTGTCTATTTTTTACAAGCTATAAAAAAGGGTGAAAAGTACTTCTACATCAACTGGATATCACTATTATCTCATGACTCTTGTTTCTAAAAGATACACCAGGTGGTCTTCTTATCAAGAACTACTGCAACTTTTGTGACTTATTGTTAATAATTAAGTGAGATATAAAATTTATTTTTATATTTCATTTTTTGCAATATTTTTAATTAATTAATAATTTTAAAAATATTAAATATTGATATACTTTTCATATCATAATATAATTGTATTTCTTCTTAGCTTAAGCCTTACACTAAAATAAAAGACACATTTAACCATACCTTCAACGTTTCCTAGATTCTTAGGGACAGTCACTTTATGTGTTATTAATAAATACATTTAAAATCGTTCTTTTATTTTATTAGATGGCATTCAAATATATATCAATGATGAGGAATTCCCTTAAAGCATCGTGTTATCGTATAAAACTCTACAACTTGTTTTTATGCTGATGGCTCACATATATATTTTATAATGATAATAATAAAAATCAAAAGGAATGAAAAAAAGTCTTAAGTTTGAGCACGTCCCATTCATAAATCCTTGGACGAGAAAAAAATATATATTTTATTTAAAGATGAAATATTAAGATGGTGCTATATAAAAAAGGGAAATTTTATAAATGGAGTCACTGTACATAGTTGTGAGAAACGAAGAAAAAAAAGCCTTAGGACTTCATTCGGAAGTTATTATGAATGAACCCTTCGGTTGAGAGAAAAATGTGTCCGTAGTTATTGGCATGCAATTAAATATATATATATATATTTAATGTTAATTTTAGAATTATATTTATATATATTTATATATCAGGAAACGACCGGGTACCCGGCTGTTTTTTAGCGTTTCTACCCGGCCCGGTGTCCCGTATTTATACACCGGCCGGGACTTCAATATTTAGTTTGTCATTTTTTCTGATATTTTTTTTTGGAGATTCTTTTCTAACAAAAAATGTCTTTACTTATTTTTTTGGAAATTCTTTTCTTTAAAAAAAATCGTCGTCACTTATTTTTTGGGGAATTCTTTTCTTTAAAAAAACGTCGCCACTTCAAAATGTCGAAGAAACGAAAATATATATTAAGTCCCGGCCCGGCCTGGGTCCCGGCGAAAAAAGGTGTCCGGGTCGTTTCCTGATATATATATATATATCCATCGAAAAATATTCTTACCAAAGGATAAAGTTACAAATATATGACTACATTGATAGTACTTATTTAATCAAACTTTTTCAAAAATCATTGAGAGCCCTTTAATATTTCTAAGTTGTGATTCCCCTCCATTTTGAACCCCATGTTCACCTTGGATCCATTGTGTTTATTGGTGCTTAAGAAGACAGTTTTAATAGACAGAGTAATTTATAAGTTCCAATCATACTGAGGATACTTAATTGAAATTAAAATTTTAAAAAAATGATAAAAGTGGGAGTAAGAAAAGAAAAATATGTTTGGCCAATGCTCAAAAACATTTTTGTTCAAGTAGATAACTGAAAAGCTGATTGCATGGCAATGTGAATAACAAATAACCCAAAAAAATGGGTAATCTTAAATTAAATAAATAATCCATGAACTCTTTTAAGTGGAGCTTTCTAATTATAATTGTGTATACTAACCCAAATTTTTATTTACCCGGTTAGCATCCCTTTTTAAAATTTATTCGACTGTACAAGAGGGTTTTGGAATATATTTTGGAACCTTTTTGAGTTGAAATACTTTCAAATAAATTGTATTTATCACTATAATAAAAGCGTGAAATCGCCGTACGATCTTCATCACCCATAAATTTTCTTATATCACTTTATTAGTGTGTTTTTTTCGTTATTTCATACGTAAAAAAATAATATAATGGCTAAGAGATAAAACTTATATCTCTTAAAAGGAAAACCTGTTATTACCATTTCACCTGCTATAGTAGCATTTATGCTAAGTTATTATAAAGATCAGAATTTGAAAACGTCGATATGGAATGGATAAGAAATCAATTGAAAGCATATCACAACCAACAATTTAATATTTTTGTTCTTCTGTTTTTATATGATTATCAAAAGCCTCACAGGTCAATATTAAAAAGATAACTTTTTTAATAAATGATGTAACATAAATGAATACAGGTGACCTGCTGAAAAATTATATGAGTAATATTCTGGTTAGCTTAACAAACAGTGGCTTTGTTTAAGTAATCTTTTTAAAGTGGTGAACTAATTGAATATATCATGTCCACGTTAAAGGTATACTTTACCGATTTATAGTATTAAAAAATACCTTTTCACTTCCAAAAAGGTGTAAAAAAACGCATATTGATATACAGCCATTGCGTTCAACATTTAAAGTCAACATCCCTTAATTTACCTTTGATGCGACCCACGGCCTCTTTCTCTCTCTCTCTCTGTGTATTTGATGTTGAGTTGAAAAATTAAATGCTTGCCACGACAAATTACTTATTGCTCTATAAGGTCTAAGAACGCCTTAAATTTGCTCTTCGATATGCCCAATTGGATTCGGCATCTTAATAAGTCTGTTTATCTTAGTCAAGGTACAATGAAAGACTTTAGAAAGCTTGGTGCTCTAATGCACCAATAATTGAGATTTTTTTGCGAATAGGGTTCGGTAGAATTGCAGCTTCTGACTGGATATAAATAAGCATACTAGCGTGTAAATTAGTTTATCGAACCTAAGATTTTATCAATGAGGTTGAACAAAACTGACCTTCCCCTTTCGGGAGTATTCGAACCTGCACCCCCAACATTAAGAGTTAAAAACGCCTTAACACACTCAGATATCGTACTCCTTTAGGAGTTGAGCATACCTTAATGCACTGAGCTATCGCACTTCATGTTTTTACCCTTAAGGCTCGATAGAATGGCATCGGATTGTATATAAATAAGCATTAAAGTCTATCGAACTAAGGATATGATCAATGAGATTCACCAATAATTGCCCTTCCCCTCTTGGTAGTATTCGAATCTGTACCCCCAACATTGAGAATTCAACAAACCTTACCGCACTGAGCTATCGGAATCCCTTTTGCATTGTTGGGATTATCATAGACACTCATTATATCTATAGGTATAGTAGTACCTTATAGTGACTCAAAATGGCAAATTTTTATGCTGTTAAATGAGGAAGTAGATATATTTTAGTAAAGTCCCGGCTTCGCCAACTCTACATATATCTCCCTCTATCTTTAGTAAAATAAAATTAGAAAGCACACCATTAATAAGCCAAGGGTCACGATTTTCACCATTGAATTAAAAAACAGATTTTGGAAGGGGTTATTCTTCTTCTTACATATATATTCTCCAGGCTTTGTGTCCTGGGGCTGAAGGCCTCTGCTGGCTCCTCTATAATTAGAACTATTATTATTATTATACATACATTTCAAGACTTATTTTTTAATTAAAACTTTTGTCTTTGTTCTAGTTAATGGGGACAAACGCCGCAGCATGGGAAAATAAAGAGAAGGAAATAAATAAAAAGTGGAATATACATTTATATGTATATGTGGCACAACAGCTTGAAAGGAAAGGGGTTTTACTAGCAATTAAAAGATGAAAATTCCCTTTTTAATAGTTGTTTAAATCATGAAAAAGACGAACAAATAGGTTTGTTGGAATTATTTAATATATTAAAATTTCCTTATGAAAGGCCAAAATCTTTTTTAAAATAACAAATGTTTTTTTGGCTCGATAGAATGTCAGTTTCTGTGAACATATAATAAGCATTATTACATTGAAACTAGTACGTCGAACATCGAATATTCGTTTTCATTGAAGTTGATATACATTGGTAAGCTCCCTCAACTTTGAGGATCGAACATGCGTCCAATGAATTAGCACGCTTCCTTGATTTTTTTACTCTATTCATTTAGAGTAGTTGTATATAACAGTATAATAAATATTATTGATTAAAGAAAATATGCTAAACACAAGTCCAACGGAATTCCTTGCAATATATCAAAGAAATAAAAAAAACATGAACAAACAAGAATTGCACAAACACCAAAATCCTATAATGGTACTACCTAATCTTCTATAAATATAGTAAACAATACATAATGTTTCAGAACTGCAAATTTTTAATGCAAAAAAATCTACTCTAAATATATATTTTTTGTTAAAAACCCTTTTATACATTGACAAAAGCCAGCGTTAAAACTTCTTGTATTGTTTTAAGGAATAATGTTTCCTGCATATTCTTAAGAAGAACAATCCGCATTAGGAATTTGGATGCCAAAGGTCGAGTATCTTACAGTTGATGAAATAAGAATTGCCCGAAATTCTTCCACTTGGACCAGTATCCCGTTAGCCAGTTTTTCTGCAATTCGGTTTTTGCAATTAGACATAGCCTTTTCAAGGAGGCTTTCGTAAAATTGGATGTAATGCAAAACAAAATTAACAACGTAATAAAGTTTTCACCTACTTTGGCAATGTTGCAGGTAATTATTGGCAATTAGCAAAGGCATGATCAACGGTGTTAAATAATTTTCCACAATCATTGTATGAAGCATTGAAATATATACAGCTATTCAAAATTTGTTATTACACCGTGAATTTCTTGTGATTCTTAATTTTTGTCATGAATTGCATTATTTTTTTCCAAGAACATAGAGGCAATAAACCTTTTATACATTGCCACAGCCCAACCTTTGTAGTTGTCCTCAAATGGTATTTTCAAGTGCCAAGACTGTGGTACTTGATGTTCCAAAACGGATCTTTCCAGAGGGTTATAAAAGATTCCACAATTTAAAAAAGGTGCCTTCCAAATCATGGAAATATATAATTTTGTTTTTAGGACGACAAGCTTTAATTATTTAGAATGTGAAAGATTTTTAAAGTAAAATTTATTATGCATGTTTCACGTTAAATGATTGAATTCCATTCCATACAACTTATTTATGAATTTGCTTGAAGATGAGAATATAGTATTATATGTAGTGAAGTCCAATTGGAGAGTGATGATTCACGTCTGTCCCACGATATCCCAAGAATGGAGATAGAGACCTTGATCGAGCAACCAATAATTTTTAACCGTTTTTCAGGACTCCACTCCCCGAAAGGTAAAATAGTTGTTTCTGCTATTGATTTTTAATCCAGACTTCCTTTCATATTTAAAAAAAACATCCAGAGCCATTTCAATACGCTTAATTCAGCTGTATTTCAGAATTAGCTTCTAGCACTATGGCAATATCCTCAGCGTACATATCCATGATGTCTCTTTGGCCCTCTAAAACCACTCCAAAGCCTTTGAATTTCTTTAACTATTGAGAGCAGCAATAAATAAAAGGTGCGCTGTTGAGCAACCTTGCTGGCAACTCCTCTTAAAGTTTATTTTATCACTCCTATGGTTTCTTACTGATATAAATGACGTGACATTGACGAGTAAGACTCTAATAGGATTGAAAAACCTCTCCGAAGTAATTGGTTGTTTTAAAGCATACCCCAAAATGGATTAATAATACTTTTTGTCTGGGATTTAGAGTGGAATCCTTTAAATATTAAAAGTTCATTTATTTATTAATATACCGCCGAACCAAAATATCTGGAGAAAAATATATATATATATAAAGTCCCTCCAACGGAAAAGCAATTTTTTCTTTATGAATCAACTATTCGTTAGATCCAATTTATGTACAGCGATCTACGTTTCCATTATCATAATAAAGAGCTAATGGTTTTTAAACCTGTATCATATTATTTATTTTTTTACAGACCAAATATTTATAGAGCAAGTTTTTGATCAAAGATCAGCATAATTGCCATAAAGTTACTCAAAAAATATAGTGCTTATAGCTAGGTCCATTTTGAAACTAACCCATTTCTTTGAAACATAAAGAAAACGAACAGATCATTGAATAAAATGCATAAAGATAATTGCTGTGGCAAATATAAGCTATTTGATATATGCTCATAGAGAGAGAAACAATGGAGCTTACAAAGTTGAATTGTGCACATACGAAAGCCTTAAGAAGCATTCACAAAACTATGTTTTGCCTTTAAAAATTTGCTTTTTGTTATAACTATAAGAGTGCTTTTAAGAATATAAATGTTTTTAATTCAAGCAATTAAAATATTATTAAATAAAATAAATAACATCGATAAACATTCACAACTTTTAATAATAAATTAAATATTCATAATGTTCCCTTTTACTACTATGGAACACAAGTGTTGGCTATTATAGTATTTATTTAAGGTTAAAAAATGTAAGGTATCTCATTTTTTTCAAGTCGGCTCCAATTCTGTTGAACACATAAGCAACAAAATATTAATATAAAAAAATAAAGCATCTCATTTTTATATCCTCTATAGATAAGTGACTTATAGCTCAATCCTTTTTTGTGTTGTTGGTAAGGGATATATATATATATATATATATAATGTTCCTTTTCAATCCTGAAATCCATAGAATGTATTATATAATTAAGGATCCGTTTATAACCATTATTTTTCATCAACTCATTGTCTTTTTACCTATACCATAGTTCGAGTGATGGCCCATTTTTCGTCAACTATGATGGAATAAAATAAACACGCTTTATTTCCTAGAGTTTGAGGAGTTTTCTTTCACAATCTTTATTAATAGGATATATTAAAGGGATTTACAAATGTGTGGGATCAAGAACCATGAGAAAATACACTTGGTCTCATGGAAGATTATATTTTCCTCTATGAGTTCATTTTCCCTTCTTAACTATCGATTTGAACCTCTATTCATAACTTTCATAACATATTATTAGCTATAAATATTTCAAACAATCAATTTTAATAAAAAGTATGCTGCTTATTTTACTCCAAATAACCCCCAGCACACCAAAACTTAATCTGACATCAGCCGGTAGAGTACGTATATAATAATATATACTTAAATAAAACGTGATACATTTTTATTATTTGGTCCTCCAGCGATAGCTTTCTATCTTGAGATATCACGGCGGATTCAGTCATTTAATACATTATGCAGCATCCGGCAAGAATTCAACGGTATGAAGTTTTCCTCATTTTCTTCACAAAGGTTGATATCTATGATTTCTCCATATCAAATTGATGTTTTTTAGGGTAAAATAATCACTTCCCATCCAAGTTTGTTACTCTCTCCTACAGCGCTTTCATGAACAATGGTACCATATGTCTGTGGCCATGAATGTGGCCGACATTTTTTGCAATATTAATAAGTAATATTTTTAAATATTAATATGTATAAAATAAATTATTTCGAGAATATTACAGTAGGGATGCTATGAGTCAGCCCCTTACACATGGGTGTATCCAAGCTGATACATCACAAATGGTCCATTTATACAAACAATCCACTACTACTGTTGCGAGACTATAAGCGAGATATTTTTTCCCTTCTTTTTATTTTATTATTTTTTAGAGTCTTCTACTTCTTATTCTTTATGGTGTGAACCCTTTTTCAGAGAAAAAGATTAAAAAGCAGGGTCATATAACTACTTACTTCTATGTATATATATATTAAATGTAAAGAGGAGCATAAAAAGCCAAAAAAGAGAAAGAAGGAGGAGGGTTAATGAGATTTTTAATATTTTTTCATTAATATAAATGAGTAAATGATTACCTTCGTTATTAAAATGGCTTCAAAATGCCGGGGGTTATTTATACGTAAGTTATACTGGGTGCGTGTTAAATGAAAGGAAAAATACAGCTCACCAAGGGAGAAAAAGGAAAAAGAAGAAGGCGGCAAACTAGACCAAAATAATATGGATGACTTTGAAATATTTGAATCTTCCCTACATTTCTTTAATGAACTCTTGATAAATCCATTAATTGAAATTTAAGATTAATAAGAAAAATATATTTGATAATTTAACTGCAACATTTCACAATCAACTTATAAGTATTATTGTTTTTTATATAATGAGTAAGAGGTTCAAATTTAAAGTCAATCATTTTTTTCACATGTATATCAACTGTCGAAGTCTCAATATGTTCCCTCCTATAATAAGCATTATGGTTGCGTTGTTGATAAAAGAACACACGCACGGTTCGTTTTTTTGTGACAGTCTGCAATCATAGAATGGAAGGTATATTAATAGCATCTGAATACACCAAACATCAAAGCATTATATATTATGGACTTGATATCTTGGGGTATAGAGTGTATATGACCTGGGATTAGTATACAATATTATCATTTCTATATTAGAGATATAAAGACATAAAGATCTTATTAGATTCTTCAGAGAAATACGTCATTGTGCCAATATAAACAAATCTTTCTATCTCTATGATCAACTTACGATGACATAGATCAAATTACTTTATTTATATTGAGCAATGGCGACAGCTGAAGAATGTTTCTCTGCCATTAAAGAGAATAAACTCTCTATATCTTTATATCTCTATGGTTTTTACCAAGAGGTAGAATACTTTATATACAGTATAATCTTTTATTGTTGAAAAACGTTTGACTTTGCAGCTTTAATCCTATAAATTAAATACAAAAATTAACCTTTTTATCATATTTTTGTATGAGTAAAATTATCAGAAAATTCCAGAGAGTATAAAAAATAATATAATCAAAATCAGAAAACCATAAGTTTTTACAAATACCTTGATGGATAATGGGAATAAAGACCATATATGAGGGAAAAAACTTACCTTCAAAATTAAAAATTGACATGCAAATAAAGAATTGAGACCTTTTTCAACTATCTTTTTTCAGTTATAATCATTTTAGCAATCTTTATAAATATATGAAAAAGAAAATCATAATATAATGCATGAAAATCAGGAATGAAGTAACATAAAATTCTTGCAAGTTAAGATATTGCATAAAATAATATTATTGAATTTTGTTGGATAAGGTACTCCAAAGGAAGTCTTGTACGCAGAGGTTGTGTGAACTATATATTTATAACGTCCATAATGGCACATGTTTGTTATCACTTATAATGAGTAGTAATAAGTTATGTGACTTCATTGATTCCCAATGTTGCGTTTATGATTTTTTAATATCTATAATGAAGATTGTAATGATATAAATAATGAAGTAATTAATGATTAAACGATCTTTGATAATTAAATCAATATCAGAATAAAGAAATTTTGTTGATTCTGTGAGCAAAATTCATACAAACTTTGTAGAGTGCTAGTGGAAAACGCCCAGAGGTAGTAGATAAAATATTGTACATTTATTTAAATATTTAATTATGTATCCTCGTATATTCAAATCGATGGCTGGGATGAGCAGCGTCAAGCTCTGAGAACATCACGATGAGATTTATAGAGGGAAAAATCGGATAAGACCTTTAAATAATATTTTTACGTATGGCTAACATTAATATTTTTTAAATAAAACTTTTATATGTAGTTTCTTTCGCACACGAAGCGTCAACGGTTCCTTCAATCTCAAACTCAATGATCAAAAAAGGTGGTAAATTTCTTTATTCTGCTATGAATTGAAGAATCAAAGATTATTGAATCATTCATTACTTCATTATATATTATATATATATATATCATTAAAAACTCATTATAGACATTTTAAAAATCTTAAACGCATCAATGTGAATCAATGAAATCACATAACTCATTACTACTTATAATGATAACCAACACGTAGCAATACGGACGTTGTAAATATAACATTCACACAACCTCTGCGTACAAGACTGCCCTTGGAGTACCTATTAATAATTTAGGGTTAAGAATTTCTCTTTGATCTGCAAATAATTTGTATCAATTTAAAATAATTCAAAACAAGAGAGAATAAAAAATTGAAAAGAATTCAGCTATAAAGTTTTGTTATGTATATTTAGAAAATTCTTCTAATTATTATTATTTGAGTTTTATTTATTCGATACTTGAATAAATATGGCCCTTTAATTACATCCTAGGCAATGAATTTACTGTATTGTATCTTCATGCTGAAATCCATTATCTGTTAATATAAGCGTAGGTTCGTTATTTTAAATAATAAACAAAGACAAAGATGGAAAACTATCAAATGATACGTTAAATGCATTCTCCTGCAGTTTCCTTCCTTAAATACTTCTTCGAAATTAATTAGAAAGGTCTTAGAAAAGAAAGCATTATCATAAAAGCGTCTTGTCGGATTGGAATCTCCAAGAACAAAAATAGATTCTCCCAAAGACCAGAGCTTTCGACTTTGCAATACTAAATGCTTTAATAGCTCAAATACTTAATCTGTACCTGTCACTAAAAGAAGGAGAGTTGAGGAGAATCATACTGACTTTGTCACGGCAGAGTCCCGAGGACTCATTGTAAGTCGTGACTCATCGAAGAAGAAATAATACGCCCCAACCATCAACATCGTTCAACCAAAGGACAAATATTTGATCTAAGATTTTAAATTATTTTTGCAAGTCTATACAAATGTTTATTAAAAAATTTCTTTTTTATTATTAACCTTACAAATATATTTATTTGTATTTTGTCCCATGTTATATGTAATTGCTCCGATTTTACAAATGAGCATCATTTTATTATTTTTCATACATAAATATATAAAAATAATTTAAAAATAATACGTCAAAAACTTTCACTGAATGGTTTAAATTTATAGCTTTGATTTAAAAACTATTCTTTTTTGAAACTATGGGCCGGAAATTTGATAAAGTTTATTCCTTCAAATTCTCTCGAATACCTCAAACTCATCAAATCGACAATAAGACGACATCAACGTTTTATATTGAATAAAAAATAATTTTAATAAGTAATTTTATTTCATGGTTTTATCTTTAATTTTGAATTATAGTGTTCATTTATGTTTTGTTTTTAACGTAACTGTCTTCAAATTGTGTTTTTAATCTCCTACTTTCTAGTGTATTGTTATTTTTTATACACTGTATGGATTTTTAGCTAATAAATAAACATCTTAACCAAAAAATATTATTATGTTTATTCATATGTTTTATTTGTAAATGGCCCGTTTTTTATGAGCATACTTTTATTATTACATAATATATAATACATAATAATTTTAAAAGTAGTACGTCAAAAACAGAAACTGTATGGTTAAATTTATAAATTCATTCTAAATAGTAGATAGGACTAGATGAACGGAAAAAGTTTACGGCACAATAACAAATTTCCTCTTTTTCTCAAGCCTTGAACATTCCGGTTCTTAATGTTAAGGGATTGAACAAGGGTCCCAAATATATTTTGAAAGCCGCTCTATTGTTTGGTTTTCAAAAAACGGATATATATCGATCAGATACTTTTAAAGCGATCGCATTCACAACTAGAGGCATATATACACTCAGAGAGTGCAAACCTCCGCCGTCACGTCCTTATGAGCCTTCCGAGGCGAATTTTTCACGACTGGGGAGGCGTAGAGAGACGGGGAGGGTTCCCCTAGACGGAAATTCCGAGAGGAAGACGCTCCCGGCACCCGATTTCACAGCACAGCGACATCTATTGGCAGAGTAGGCTAACTTGAAATATTTATTAGTATTTAGCTCATTTGGCATCTTAATTCTGCACTCAGAGATGCCAAAATTTAATCACTTGTTCCTTTTGGCATTTCCAACAACTCCACAAAATTTCATCCAAATCCGTTCAGTACTTTTTGAGTTATCCTGCTGACAAACAACAAAACCAACACCAGTGAAAACAATACCTCCTTCGGCGGAGGTAATTATAAAGGACCAAGCATTTATTTTAAATGGGTTAACAGCAAACGAATATATAGGATTCGAAGAACGTAGAGCCTTAATGTTTCATTGCCAGACAAATATGGAGCGCTTTCTCTACGGATACCGTCGCTTTTGGAAAATCCTTGGAACGTTGCTGCGCAATAAATCAAGAATTCCCATCAAAGCTTTAAAGCTTCGTTTTAAATCAAATTTTTTTTTGAAATTTTACTGAAATTTTCATTTATTCTTATTGTTGTGCATTCTATATTTCAATTAGAAGTTATTTTTTGGATTGAATAATTACAAAACTATAATAATATTTTTTAAAGCTTTAATTATAGACTACAACGTTTATATGTGTATTTAATATATATGTATAATCATTTAATTTAAAGATTTGAGAGAAAAGATGAACCTAAAAATATATATTTAGTAATGCATTTATTTATTATAATTTTGTAGATAAATATCATTCGAAATATATCAACTTATTTTCACGAATAAAATTTGCATTGTGGACCCAGTACATAGCTTCATGTAAAAAGTATCTCGTCCTTATTTAACTCTTAATGACTTCCTTTAAGGCGGAGGGAGCTCAAAGCATTAATATAAATTGCACAATAAAGTCCACAATGGATTATCAGAGAAACATAATAAAGGCCTAGAGAAAAGGTCATAAATAAACAAATAAAAAATAGTTGGTTGGTTTGTCAAAAAGTATTTTAGATTGAAATAATGAGTCGTTTCGATCACAATGAAAAATGTAATTAATTGCCATAATGGTACTGCGTAATAATTTTTATGTTTGTGAAGTACCACTTGAGGTTTCGAGATTTATTAACACAACGAGGACTTTTTATGATAATTCTTTATTATATGTATATATAACTAAAACAAAAAAAAAATATTCAATCATCACTTGCCTGCAGTTCAAATATATTTGAGCAGATCATTTTTTTCAAAAAATCTAAAAAAGGAAGATAAAATATCGTCCAAAATTGAGTTTAGTCATAGCGACTTTTGTGATGATATTTTTTTATTATGTATGTATTTAAAAACGAATCTGTGTGTCTGTTTATGCGTTTGGCCAGGATTCACGGCCAAACCACAGAACAGATCGAGTTGATATTTGGTATGGAGAAATATTGTAAAGCGGCGTGGGATATAAGGCACATTAAAACAAATAGAAAATAGGCTATAATTTTTGCCGCTAAAGACAAAGGTAGATATTCATGAAGATAAATTGAAAAAGAACAAACCTCCAAGTAACTGTAAAGGGTTTTTTTAATGTAGGACGAACGATAGGAAATTTTTCGTTTTCGTTCGCCGTTCATAAAAAACCACAAATGAACGACAAATCAACAAGTATGACAGATTGGATTTTATTATATACATAATAAATATTTTATATTATAAGGTTAAAACCTTGAATAATAGTATTATCAACAATAAATCAATTACTTTGTCCTTGATTTTGTAGCCTCTGGGAGCCAAGGATGCGGGAGTATCTAATAAATATCTGTCATTGACAAATGAAGGATTCATTAGATGAGTTAATTACGTAGGTATGTTAATCAGCTTGAATATATGTACATAAATTGGGCTTGACACTTGGTAAGCCCTAATAAGCCCTGTCACCGACACATTATTAGTTAGCATAATGTATATGCATGAATGTAGAAAGATTTTTTTGACTCCATCGGATTCTCCCCTAACAAATCCACATATCTTAGGGAGTCTCAAGTGAGACAAGGTGCAAGATATCAAACGCGTAAGGCCGGAAAAGAGGGCTGTCTTTTAAACAAATAGATTGGGGGGTAGGGAGGGGGGAAGCCCCCATTATTTAACCATAGGTATGGTTATGTAGCCATAAATTGTTGATAAACAATTTTTGATACAAAAGTTAGGTAATAAATACTTCATAACTTTATATTATTTATATAAATCGTGCTGTGATGGTATGCAAAAGAAAAGGAATTTAAAGTTCTATGCGCTGTTTAAACAGCAGCACTTTCGGCTATGACCATAAGAAAAGAATATGGCGTATGTGACGTATATTTCATAATCAGTTTTAACATAACAAAACGATATGTGAAGTTTAGTTTTTTTACCACTTTTTATTTATATGATTTTAGTTTGTGTGTCCTTTTATGCTTAGTTTAATAAAAACAATGTATGTAGTTTATATGTTATTTGTTATATTTCAATAAAATATGAGCATATTTCCTGTCGAGAATATTACTATTTAAATAAATTTTATGTTTTCAGCCCTAACCTCTATCTAACCGAATTGAAGACTATGTAATGAATAATCACTGGGCAAAACATTCTATTAATACCTCCTTGATTCAATAGTACGTTACTTGAAATTGTTTGGTGCAAAATTACAATCATTTAGTATATATTTAGTAAACAAAAACAGTTTTCTGTTGTGTCCCATGGAAGGTTATACAAAATACAATTTCAAAGAGCTTATTAAAAAAGATGGAATAATTGTAGGACTTCAAATACTTTTATACCCCTTTGTTTCTATTTTTATTTGACTTGATTTTTTATATATTTTGGTCCATCATTTGAAAACACTTGTAAATATTTAATATATATATTAGTCTTCAAAAGATGGCATCATCCCCTATGGAAAACTAATAATTAAAAAGTTTATCCATATATTTCTACTTGTATAGGTGTTAGATTTATTATGATAAAGTTTATCTGTTCAATTAAAAACATTGAATGATCTCTTAAAAAATACTTTACCCTTAAACATGACATTTGTAATTTAGTCTACAATTTGTTTACTATTATGTTAATTCATGTTTTTAGTAACATACTTTTTGTGTTGTTTACATATAAATCTTCATGTTTTGCAATATTTTAATACCTTTTTTTGAAGAATACACATAACCTTATTTGTAATTATATTTTTGTGAATATAACTAGTACAATAATATGCTTTAATTGTTGACAGGGACACGATTACGGTAGTTTTCTCACCTTTAAATATATTTTCAGTTTGGAACTCAGTTTTTAATTGTGAGAGATCCATTTATCGTCTACAATGATAAAAACCATTAATTAACCATCTGAGTAGATCTTTTCTTAAATAGGTAATATTAGAGAAGTGCATTCAAAGGATGAAACCTCTAAATAAGAGATCAAATGTGTTCTTAAGATTGATTTTCAGCCTAGAGGTAGGCCTTATTCCTAATGTCAACTCCTTTTTTTTATTATTCACATCTTCAGTTTGTTTGTATTGATTGTTTAGCTCCTATATTGGACCCACCCATAGAGATATAAAGATATAGAGAGCCTATTCCTTCAATTGCAGAGAAACATCGTCGTTCAGCTGTATTCTGTGTGTTCAATATAAACTAAGTAATTTGTACTACATCATTGTAAGCTGATCATAGAGATAAAATCTATCTCTATGATGAGCTTACGATGACGTAGGTCAAATTAATTGTTCATATTGGGCACAGAATACAGATGAAGGGAATAAGCACTCTATATTTGTTATTTCTATGGACCCACCTCAATGTAACTTATCCGGTATCAGCTGGTAATGAAACCATCTAGAAGCGCTCTTTATTATTAAAAATTAGTTTATTTATGTTCAAAAATTTAAATGACTTAAAAATAAAATCTTTGAAGGATAAAAGTCGCTCCCTCTCCCTTAAAGGCCATCCTTTTTTGCCCTGCAGGTGGAGAATCAAAGATCCTCTTCAGTTATAGGATATGAGAAAGGGTATACACGCTGAGACCTTTTGTATTGAACTTGATTGGTCTTTAGAAAAACAGAGTGAATAATAAATAACAATTTGCATTACGCCATGAAGCATCACTCTACTCAAGGCTTTGCATTCATTGAGAAGGGATTTATCCTTTAGGAAGGCAAAGTATTCTTCTCATTGGCTCATGAACTAAACCTTTGAACGGAAATATATATATATATATATCCTTATTAACTCTGACCATAAACCTTAGATAATAAATTTAAAATAGCGAGTTGCCAATTAAATAAAAAAATATGTTTTCAATTGAGTTTTTCGAAAACAGCCGTATCTCCATTAAGTATGAGTCAAAAGGATCCCTTCTTTCCATCTTGTTGTGTCACTGATATGTTCTAAAAACTGATAAAGAGGGGCAATAAAGTACAAGTGACGGAGGTTCAGCAAAAGGAAATAAGGGGGTGACTCTCTTCCTCCTCCACCTTATTAGTGAAGAAGAAGAATAAAATACTTGAAACTTATTTGAGTAATTTGGTTAACCTCTCTTTTAAACTACCAAGGAAAAATAAAGTTTTTTGCTCCATACATTGTTCCGGAGTCTCCTATTATTATTATTTCTTTCAACTCATGTGGAAGGTATGTGAGTGAGTGTGTGTGTGTATGTAGAGTCTTCCATACATAATAGTAATAAAAAAGAAGAAGGAACATGAAAAATCCCTTCATTTTAACTCACCCCCCATATTTCCTCCCTCCCTCCATTCTTTTTTTAAGTTTGTGGAGTCTTTGTTCATTATCCATTAAGTAGAAAGAGGAAGGTTGCGTGAATGTATATTTACGCATAGAGACTACTTTTTGAGATGCCTTGAAATACAACCAAATAAGTCGCATCAAATATAATTTATATTGTACTTTATCTGATGTCCCAAATCTTTATATATAATATATATATATATATATATATATATATATATATATATATATATATATATATATATATATATATATATATATACGTATCGGTATTCAGTAGTTAGGCTGTGTCCAATATGTAAATGTATACAAATCTATCCATTAAAAGTGTTGCTCGTATTTTTTTTAAAGTATGCCGGGCTGACCATCGATACATAGCATTCACCTTTGAAAATATAAACAAGTGCTGAACTATCTAGAAACTTTAGAAAAGCAGACTGGAACTCCTTTAGGCACTACACAGAAATGATGACACTACCAAAATATCTCCCGACGCAAATGCTATTGATCAATGCGCCGAGATGCTTATCAAAGTAATAAATAAGGCTTGATATAGCCGTCCACTAAAAAAAAATGATTATACTAAATCAGTGCCATGGTGGACTACAAATCTTGCTAGTTTGAGACAAAAACTTAGAAAGCTCGAGCCAAAACGTCATCATAGCTCTTTTTCGAGAAGATTACCAAAACACTAAAAAGAATACCGAGCCTCATTAAGAACACAACAAAGAGAATCTTGGAAAACTTCTGCACCAGCGCTGAAAGCACAAAGGACATTGCCAAACTAATTAGATTTCAAAAAGCGATAGATTATTCTATAGGTCTTCTACAAACAAAACTGGATACTCACAGTCCCTGATGAATCCCTGAGAATACTCATGGAGACACATTTTCCTAACTGTAGATTCAATGTCAACTATGAAAGCCCCTTACAAATAAATAAGTTACATCACTTTGTTGATTGCAACAGGGTCAGGAATTCCTTTAATTCGTTTAGTCCATACAAAAGTGCCGGGCCGGACGGACTCAAGCCTATTGTACTTCAACAACTTGGTAGTAGACTAGTGGAATACATTACGGACCTTTACAAAGTAATTGTCAGCACGGGCTACACTCCAAAAAGCTGGAGAGAAATGAAAGTAAGATTTTTGCCAAAACTTGGTAAGGCTGATTATAGCTTGGCAAAGTCATTTAGACCAATTACCCTATCGAACTTCCTCCTTAAAGGACTTGAAAGAATTGTCAAGTGGAAGGTTGATGAAAGCATCCCTATACTTCACTCACAGCACGCCTACACAAGAGGCCTATCAACAGAAACCGCCCTATCACAAGCCGCAGACATAATAGAGAAAGCCATATTCCAAAAAGAATGTACTCTTGCGGTCAGTCTTGACTGCACAGGTGCTTTTGATAACGTAAGATTTTTCTCTGCGGACTATGCAATGAAAAGACTGAGAATTCCAGAGAGTATCAGACTATGGTATAAAAATCTTCTTAGTACAAGAACAGTTGAAGCCGAGTTGAGAGGCGAAAAGGTCATCGTCAATCCAACGTGTGGCAGCCCACAGGGAGGAGTGCTATCCCCATTAGTCTGGAACACTATAATGGACACCCTACTGGCGAAGTTTAAAAAAGGTGCAATCAAAGTGGTTGGTTATGCTGACGACATTTTATTACTAGTAAGTGGAAAAAATCCACCACACTTGCTAATGCAATGCAAGAGGCAATCAACACGGTTGTTGAGTGGGGAAGAAGAAATAGCCTTACCTTTAATCCAATCAAATCAAACGCCATAGTATTCTCTAAAGCATACAAACTACGGTCTAAATACTTCCCATGCTTAAAAATAGATGGTAAAGTAATTGAATATTCACCACGAATGAAATATCTAGGCTTAACCTTTGATCAAGGACTAACCTGGACAGAACATCTCAAAGAAAAGGCAGCAAAGTGTGCTCGTATATGGAACATGTCTAAGGCAATCATAGGCCAAAAATGGGGCTTAACTCCGGATAAAGTCCTATGGCTATATGAAGCAATGGTCAGACCAGTCATCACATATGGTGCCTTACTTGGGGACATTCTATTACTTCAAAGAAAAACGGGATTAAAATCCTAAATTCAGTTCAAAGAAAAGCACTTCTGTCAATAACCCATACACTTCGCTCAACACCGACTGCAGGGATGGAAGCAGTACTGGGTATAACTCCTCTAGATATATATGTCCAAGTGCAAGCAACACAATCAAGATGGAGAACAAGGCATTTTCTGCGGAACACCTGGGATGGTATTGGCATCCTTCCAACACGTCGTGGACATAGGTTCTCTAGCGACAAAATTTTGGAGGAAGCCATCACAAACCATGAAAGTGACTTCATTAAGGGACAATTCATTTGGGTGGACAACCTTGAAATCCCCAATCCCGATACAATTATCTACACGGATGGTTCAAAAGATGATAAAAGTAATACTGGGTCTGGATGGGCAATTACTAGGGGTGACATATCATTACACCACTCAATGGTATCGCTGAACACAGAGGCATCAGTATTTCAAGCAGAAGTTGTGGCAATTACAAGATCTGTAGAAGATCTCCTTAATCAAGAAAAATTCTCCAAAAATATTATAATTAGATCAGACTCCCAATCAGCGATTGCAGCTCTTCTCAACCCACTTACAACTAGCGAGGTAGTGAAGAACTGTAAGAAGGTCCTGATTGAAGGAAAAAGAAGAAAAATATTCACATTGAATGGTGCAAAGGTCATAATGACATAACGGGAAATGAATTTGCGGATCATCTAGCAAAAAATGGAAGTGTGAGCAAAATCCGGAAAAATGTCGGTGTTCCTCCAAGTTATATAAAGAAAACACTTAACGATTTCTTTTACAACAAATGGTGTCACCGATATAGAAATGACCAAAAGATGAAGCATACACGCTCCATGCTTAAAACCCCGAAGCCAAAACCCATCAAACACCGACATCAAGATGCCCAACTTCTTGTCCAAGCCTATACCGGACATGGACCATTTCTCTCTCATTTGAGTAAATGGAAAAACACGAGTGAAATATGTGATCTCTGTTTGGAAGAACCACAGACTGCTCATCATTTAATCTACAAATGCCCCGCTTTGTCCTACGAAAGGCACCTAGTTTCGCAAGAGGAGGATGAGGAAACAAAAATAATCAAGTTTTTAAAATGTACAAAGATGAAAAATGTTATAATGAAAATTTTAATATATAAATATGATTACTTTACTTTTACTGTCGTAACACAGATACCCCAATGTGTGGTTGTGTTCTTTACTTTAGTTTATGTATATCTGTATATGTTTGTCTATTGTAAACAGTAATAAATTTCTAACTAACTGAACCCGCCGGCATACTTTCTTCAAGAAACTCAATCAAGTAAGTTATTATATATCAAGTCTATGTTTAATTGACTGCTATGATATCATAAGAAGCCTTTAAGAATATTGTTAAGGGAGTGCGGTAGCCGTGTGCGTTAAGGCGTGTTCAACTCTCAATGTTGGAGGTGCAAATTCGAATACTCCCGAGAGGGGATGACCATAAGACTAATTTTAATGCTACAATGCTATTTATATCCAGTTTGGATGCAATTCTTTCGAACCATATAGCCAAAAAAGTTGAGACTATAATGTTTACTTGTGTATTTTTACGTATTTACCTCAATTTTAAATACATATAATGTCTTTTGTATGTGTTTTTTAGAACTGTGAAATATTTTTTTGAATATTTATGAGCAAATATAACTTTATACTAAATAAATTTCTCATAGGGTAGTAATTTTCAAATACAAAACAGTTATTTAGGTTTTTTATTCATAAAGTTCAATTCCAAACCTGACTTTAGGATTGATATTTTAAAGTTTTATTCACTCATACACATTCATATACAACACTACGGTTCTCTGAAATAAGATAATGCGAATGTTAAATATAAAAATTAATGAATACAACAGTCATTAAAGAATTTTCATTTTCAATAAAGAGTAATTTTAATCAAAATTTAAATGTTAATTATTACCCTCTCATTTTAAGCCTTTTTCTTTAAATATTAATCTACAAGAGTCCCATTATAAACAATTATATATATATATATAAGTAAAACATTTCTACTTAAGTGACGTTTCTACAATTTGTAATACATTGATATAAAAAGATATATTAACATTTCCAAACAAATCACAAATTAAACAAGCGTTTTTTAAAATAATTTAGATAATTTTTGCATTTTTTCTAAAATATAGATAGGAAGAATTAAAAAAAAAACAAAAAAATTGTAGATTAAAAAAAAACAGTATATTATCTCAATAATGTTGTATGATTTTTAGTTAAAATAACCTTCTAAATTTTTTTTATGAATATATGTTATATTTTTCTGAGTATTGATTTTCACTGTTTTTTAGAAAGCCAAATAAAGACATTTCACCCCCTAAAATAAATCATATTTTAATGGGTCCACAACCTTATTTTTTTTGAAGATCCTTACCTATCCGAGTCTGCATATTAAGTCTTATATATCCTTTATACCTTATATTTTTTCATAGTCATTCCCTAAATTCACACATTTTCCTTTTTCCAAGAAACCAAATCCCTTTATATGTATAATCTAGGAGGCCAAAGGAGTTCCATAAGAACTACCAAGGAAGAAACCGAATGACTCCTGTGCTTTTCCCCTTCCTAATATACTAATTACTCAGTTCTAAGGAGTGGTTACCCCCCTCCCTTCAACTGTTTCCCCTGTTAGTATCCTAAGAAAATGGCGTTTTTATGGCAAATAACAATATAGAAAGAATAGCAACGTATTAAATTTGAATCATCAAATAAGGATCTCTCTCTCTCTCTCTGTCTGCCTATGTGTCTATCTCTCACTCTCTGTATTAAGCCCCTACCTACTTTAGAAGGTATATATTTACATATTATGTGTACCAAAGTAGGCTATAGCTCCAACATATATACATACATACACACACACACACACACATAACCCTTTTTTATTCAAGAAATTTTCTAAAGACTCCCTTTTAATATCTTAAAGGGTGCTTTTATTAGTTTTCTTTTTTTACGAGGAAATTATTACAGGCTCTGAAAAAGAGCCGTTTCATACACAGAGTAAGTCTGCAGCATATATTTTTTCCTCCCATATAAAAAATAACACAGTTTATTCTTTAGGATTTTCTTTTCTTCTTTTATTTTCAAAGAAGGGAAGTTCAGCTTTTCGTTCATAGAGGGCGCTCAGATTTAATTATGGAGAAAGCAATTTTAAATTCATTTGGCAGGACTGTTTATGATCATCCTTGTGAGGAGGGGTTGGAAGAGTTTTTCAAGAATAATGAAAAGAAGAAGAAAAACCTCGTTCTCTTCCCCTGTCTACTTTTCCCCCTCCCCAAAATGTATTCTTGCTCCAACGCAAACAGTTTTTTTAACCATTCACTTCTTTTCTTTTAAAAAATAAAAGTTATTGAACTTCCAACTTTTGTTATATCTTTTTTAACTTTCTATTGGTTAAAGGAGTTCGTCATAGAGAGAAAAAGAAACTGAGAGCATAGAAAACTTATTTTTCTCTTTTGAAACTGATATCTCCCGATTCCTGATCTTTGCTCTGATCATGTAATCAGCTCAGGGAGTTGTTCAGCATTTTATTAATAATGAAATTGGACTGTTTCCGTAAAAGATTATATTATTTTTAGGCTCCTTATTCGCACACTTTAATCATTTTTTGCAATTTCCAATGTTGATGGTTCTGTATTGCATCCTAGACTCGTACAGAATATATTTAGTACATACTTTATGGAGACTACAAGGGTGCAGCTTAGCAAATAATTATCTCACCAAAAATAAATTTACATCCCATATATATATATATATATATATATATATATATATATATATATATATATATATATATATATATATAGTATATAATATATATATTGCAGTTTCAAATAAAAACTATATTTCCAACGATATCGGTATTCGGTAGATTGTATTAAATATCTACAGTATCCATCGATATTCGGTACGGTAGATTAGAAAGAGAGATAAATTAATTTGTGTATATCCTTTTAATTCTTCATATGCATTTAAAATCGGACAGTTTATAACAAAAGATAATTTAATGCACCATTTGTTATAATTTATTAGAGACTATTTTAAATTAATACATACTAATTTTAATAAATTATATATGTACTTGGATTTGTGAAAAATGGAAGCCTATAGATTTTTTTTTTTACGGTCTCATATTTTCCGATATTTAAATGCACTTTCAGGTAATCTAGTATCAATGCATAGCATGTGCTTATAATGAATGTTTATTTATGTATCTGCTCTATAATACTATAAGTGTCATTGGAGCTACGTAGTGTTTATTTATTTTGCAAAGTTCAAGTTCTTCACACAAGGGAGCGCTTCCACTTTTACATTAGTACTTAGTACAAATACAGTACCGATTGTTAATCGGTACGGTATTTGGTAGTTTCTACCGAATATCGTATAATCGGTATTTGAAATCTACCGTAGGTAGTATCGAATACCGATTTACATTCAGTAGTCGCAGCTGTGATATATATATATATATATATATATAGTTGGTATTCTGGCAAAATTATTTTTCTGTATATAGAAGTGAATTATTACATATAGTTCAAGGTATCATCAAATAAAAATGAAAATCGTAAACATCTATTTTGTAAGTAATATTACTACTTGGCCTTCACCAGTAATGTACCAATATAATATATAATAATTATTTATATATTATATATATATATATATATATATATATATATATATATATATATATATATATATATAGATATATATATATATATATATATATATGTAAGGCTCTTTGTTCGTTTAATATGTCTTTATCCAGATATCCATGCTGGCAATGGACTAATTCAAAGCTAAACGGATTTATAACCAAGTGGGTAAATACCGAACCTTCTTTTAATTACTTACACCGTTCATTGAATACGTTGATTTGATATATGTGTTTAGTATGAGAAAAGCCGCAGAGCAGTAACTAAGTGAGAGCATAATAATATTATAATTGCTTTTCTAACTGTTTATGCATAATTAGTTTTTCAAAAAAAAAACTTGTCTCTGTTCATCAAATATGAAAAAGTTATTTCCTGTGCTTTGAGAGACCCGTAGTAGTTTCTAAAGTATTTAAAGGAGTAAATGTTTTCCTGGTATTTTAGGTTCTGAAGGATTCTAAGAGTATTTTGTTCCGACTATTATATGTGCTGAGGGTTTTTAGATGATGGGATAAAAGATTATGATATATATTGACACTATGTGATATAGGCTTACCGATATATCGGTTTGCCGTTCATACATTTTATAAGCTATCAATATTGGCAAAATTTGACAACGATAGATGCCGATATATATATATATATATGCCTACATGATTGCATCGACCTAATTGCATCTGACTGGATAAATATAATAGCATAAGAGCATTAAAATTTGTATCAAAGCCTCTCAACCATATGAAAATAGGTCATTTTATTCCTAAAATTAGGACTTTAACGGTATGAAAAAAATCCTTGGAGACGTTTGCTAATATGCTTAGTAACAATTTTTTTGTTCCCAGTACGAATGTGTTTCTAAATTTCTCCACGTCACACTAACAAAGCACTATTTCGTCAATATTTGTTAATAAATGTCATTAATGATACGTGTAAAATCATTGGGAGACAAACTTTAGTAGATAAAAAACAATTATAAAATTGCTCAAAAAATAATTCCTATTGAACAAAAATTCTCTTAAAGGTAATACTATTTGATGAATATATTTTAATCATATGTACAAAATAACTCGATGTTCTAGTGATAATCTTTGAAGAAATTATTTGATACATTTTTTTATTTTAAAGCATGCTTATTCAACTGTTTAGCACTCAAATACCAAATATGTGGTAATTATATAGAACTTATTCTGCGTTGAGAATTCCAAAGTTGATCGCTTTTACTGTAGAAGAACAACATCCATCGCTTATGCCAAAGAGTGCTATAGCCATAACCTGTTTTTCCGGTGATTTTACCTCCAATCCTCTCAGATTCATATCCACCAAGCGCTTTTAAATTGCTGAAGCTTGACAATCAACAAAAGCATGTAAAATGCAAATATAAACTTTTTTTGACGGCCAAAAATACCAGGAGGTTAACGTTTTTATAATGAGTCAATAAAGTAATAATAGTTCTAATTTATAACATCTAATTTATCTTTCATGTAGTCAATCATAAAAAAACATGCAACACCGAAAAAAACTTTCTTTCAAACACAAATTATTTTCCCACTTTTTTGGTACTCAAATACTATTTCTCTTTGAGTATTTACATACATAGGGTCCAACATTAAAAGAAGAAGATCACGTCCAAGGCTGCCTTGTACAATAAATTAATTAATGAATAAATTGCTTAAAAAAGATATAAAGAAGACGAAAGATAAAAAAAAATCCTCTTTCATCTCTCTAACAACATTAATGCCTAAGATAGAGTGAAAAAAACTTTTTTTTCAAGCAAGAATCTTTGTTATTTTATCATTTGTTGTTGATTTAATAAGACAAAAAGTCGCTTTGCTCTTCATCTCTGGAGCTGCTAACGTATTATTAGATTTGTTGTTAAAATAGTAATATTTTCTCTAAATAATAACGATAAAAAGTTCTTATGAGAAGAGGCAAGCACGAAGGGAGGACATAATATATTCTTTATGTTTGTACATTGTAGTATTTCACAATTTATTATTGATATATATATATATAACTGAAATATCCTTAGGGCTAGATACAATATTATTATAAAAATACTAAAGACAATCTCATATATATTGTAATAATAAAACTCTTTCTATGGAAATGCCCGAAATTCTAAATAATAAGAAAAAAGTTTTTTTTTCTTGGTTATGTCTACATAGCTCTGCTTAGGGCATCGAATAATACTCAAGAGAATAAGTAGTTGTCAAAACTAAATGAAAGACAATTATATAATGTTTGGTCAGTTAAAAGTAGGGATCCCTTCATTCTTTGAGTACATTTTTTTGTTGAAATGTTTGAGGGTTATTATTTTTCAGTCAGCAAAAAAATTGCATGAAAATATATGCTTCTTTCTACAATTCTGCATAAATATTATATATGAATATGCATAATGAAATTGTTAATATTAAAAATAAGAACTCTAAGTAGTTGTCAAAAATCAAAACATATAACAGACAAGAACATTATTGAGTCAAATAGAGTTAGGTAAGATTACAATGAAACTGTATATTAATTATTCGTCAAACACTCAACGTGATGGTGCATGTTCTACTTCAGCGAGTCAAAGACTCTATCGATCAATTTCAATGTGAATATCTTAAATTCGATTACCTACAGCTTTATTGATAATATCTTCAAATATATCAAAATGAATTCCATCCAACCACATAGACAAGAAGAAAAAAACAGGCATAGAAATAAAAGAGTGCCTTTATCCTATATGATATTATTTATCAATCCAAACGAGGATCAGAAAATAGATCCCCGAGTTCATAATTGAAATAGTATTTTTAAGAATCAGAAGAACACCATGTGCTAAGGTATATATAATTACACTATATATATATCTAATATCAAGATGGTCCTGCTATCTGAAATAAGTACGACGTTTATATTGAAAAAGAAAATAATCTTATGGCTAAAATGTCACTTTACATTTTAAAAACAATAAATGTCCTTCAACTCATATATATATATATATATATATATATATATATATATATATATATATATATATTATGTTCTTATTTTTCAAATGTTTGAAATGTTAGCAACATTGTGGATTTTCTGTTTCTTGGTGATAAAAGAAGACGACATACAAATTTTGAACAAAATCGGTCAACATTACGAGGTCGCGCAACGAGGTCAAAGTTTTAAAAATTTAGTAAAAATATAGTATTCCACAAATTTCTTCAAAATGGTGGACGTTACAGACTTCAACAATAATTATTAATTTAAAGGAAATCTAATTTACTACCAGACGTATGTTTGATGTTTTTTAATAAAACAAAGTTTTCAGTAAAAACAAAGAAAAATGAAGTGTGTAATGTTAACATATTTCATAGCTTTTTTTGTATCAATTAAATTCACTCGCCTCTAGAAGATGATTTGTTCGCTTCAGAGTAAAATAGTATTGTTAATTTTGTATGCCTTTGAATGATAAATCCAAAAATGACCTTGGTTGCATTCTATCAATTCAGAATTCAGTACAATCTGAGTTTACATCATATGATTCAGAGCCTGTATTGACCTATAAGAAATCGATTATGAAAAAAAAATAATAATGTGTTTCTTAGATTTGCGTCAAGGTATCCTCTCAAAATTTTACTATATCTCTGACGCATTTATAATCCATTATATGCGTCATTTTGTACGCAAGATATGATTTTTTTAATGTACATATAACTCTCTACTTATTAAATTGACATGATTTAGTATACCAAAATATTAAAGCTGGTGTACCAAGCTTTCATTTGATATGTTTGGTGTTCTAAAAATCGCTATACTTTAAGAGAAATAAGCAATACATTTTTGCACTTACTCTCCCAAAAAATTGATCTTTTGATATGAGAATATACAATTACCACTTGGTAACTGCTCTTAGTGTTACCTGGATAGAAAGAGAAAGAAAAAAGAAGGGGAGAGAAGTGAGGCAAAATACTCTCTCCCTTCTTTTTTTCTTTCTTTTTTCTCAGCAGTTACCAAGTGGTAATTGTATATTCTCATATCAAAAGATCATTTTTTGGGGAGAGTACGTGCAAAATGTATTTGCTTATATCTCTTAAAGTATAGCGATATATATATATATATATATATATATGAAATATAGGTACATGTATAATTCATAAATCCATAAATCAAAACCCCTTGCTTACGAGACAAAAAAAATACTGATCTTATATGTAATAGTTTAAAAATAGTTCCTAAAATCTTTTAACTAAAATGACAATTTATATTTCAAAATAAATAAATTTACTTCTACTCATGAAAATTTGAAATGCAGCTATAATTCATAATTAAGTAAATCAAAACCCTCAATGAACAGTATTAGAAAGAAGTGTGTTTTCTTTACTATTATTATTGCCGTGTCTTTTCGTCTAACCAACCAAGTTCTAGTTTGAATTCCCACCCTGTAATTCCTTTCAAGGTATACATAAAAATACTTGATTAGTTTCTAATCAACAAGTTTTATATAAAGAGTCATATAATGTAATTTAAAACAACTTTATACCTTCAACATAGGAGAACTTATAAAAAATAAATACTGCCATGAATGACTCTATAATATACTACATTAAATAAATTAAATAATTATTTTGCTTGGGGGGAATTAATTAAGGAACCTTTTAAAAATCTTCTTTTTTAGGAAATTCCCTCTTGGCTAAAAGCCCAAGGCAAAAAAAATAATTTCATGCACAACTTATTATTAGATTTTTTTATGCATCTCATCTTACCCATTTATAATGATAATAATAAAAACAAAAGCTTAAACGAATTGAATAGAGATGAAGAATTGGGTCCTTTAGATAAATTGAAAAAGTTGAAGAAGATTTTATTGCTTGTTTCAAGGTAATTGTAGGTTTTTTGTGCCCATGTATATGGTTCGATAGAATTACAGTATCCGACATGATATAAATAAGCATTATAGCATTAAAATTAGTCACTCGAACCTAGGATCTTATCAATGAGGTAGACCAAAAATGGCCATCCCCTCTTGGGAGTATTCGAACCCCCGCCCCCAACATTGAGAGTTGAACACGCCTTAACGGCTATCGCACTCCCTTTGTATTTTTTGCTTTGATGTAATTGCTGTATCTGTGTGGAATTGAATACATATTATAGCATTAAAATTAGTTTATATGCAACAAGGATTTAAGTTACAAACAAAATCATGGAGAGAAATAACGCCATTAGTTAGTACTGGACAAAATATTCATAATTCAAAAATGAACTCCGATGGCGGGAATGTTGAGAGTGAAATGTACATTGTAAATTGTCAAAAGGTTGCCAACATTTTTATTGATAGTATCATAAATTCAAGCATGAATGAATGTTACTTCTCTAGCATGTCTTCAGCAATAAAACTATAATCACTTTTACTATTTGACAACTTTTTTGCCTTGTAAAAATATTATAAGAGTTTTATTGCTTTATCTGTAAACCAAGCTTCTCTTTTTAAATAAGGGATTGCTGTTTATGGTCGAAATATGTATATATTTTTTGGGTTTCCATACAATATGATTTACAGCTTTTTGGATGCATCATTTGGGAGTAAGAGAAATGCATCTTGGTTCAATTATAAGCCCATATAAAAGGACTTCAGGTCCAATTGCAGAGGTCGAGATAGGGAGGGATTCGGTCATGCCTTGTTGGAGAAGAGCTGATTACATGAAATTGTACATGAAACCTTTTAAAATTTCTTTTAAATCTAGGATTTTAGTCTAGTTTGAATCTTACACTGTTATGTTTTATCGGATATCGAAATATTTGAATCAATATGACCGAAAAAACCTTTTATATGTAACGTTTTTCGCATGAAACGTATTACCAATAAACAACTTGCACAAAAACAATACCTGGCAACACCAAATCAAACTGCTTGCAACCTATAATTAACTATATATACTGGCTTGACCTTATAACATCGCCCTAAAAACTAAAATTTACAAGAAATTTTAAGAAGCAACTTTTCGTTCTAGTTTTTCTTGATAGTTTTTTTCTCCTTCTTTGGTATGAATTGTTTTTGTCGAGTTGTACCCTTTTTGCTCATTGGTTAGTGAATTTCATTTTTTGTTTTCGTCAAATGTTATATGAACATGGATTTTTTAGACAATATATAATTAAGTTAGTATGAGTGAGCAAATGGGTGAAATAAACAATGTTTAAAAATAAAATAAACTTTTACAAAAAAAAACATCTGACAGTTATAAATAAGTATTTTTCATCCATATTTTGTTTTTATTGTTCTTATAATCTTCTTAGATTCAATTTTGTTTGCAATACATTTGACTCCATTTTATTCACTTTGCGATTAGAACCCTTCACTCACTACAAAGCTCCTGTTTATTAGATCTAATATATCATTTAATATAAAGTCTATTGAACAGGTTATACAAATTATTGCAAGAACGTGTATCATATTATATATATATATATATATATATATATGTTTGTTTAGTTCCTAGATTGGACCCACCTCACCGGAACCTAATCCGGTATCAGCCGGTAGTGAACCTATCTAGGAGCTTTCTTTATTATTACAAATTAGTTTATCAATATTCAAACATTTAAATGCCTTAAAAATAAAATCTTCCAAGGCTAAATGTCGCTCCCCGATCTCTCCCTCAAGGGATTTAATTGTTTGCCTTACCGACGGACAATCAAAGATAAGATGGTACGGGTTTCTTCTTCTTCCTCGCAGAGTCGGCAAATCGGGCTTATGACCTTTCCCATCTTGCAGAGATGCCTGTCGAGACCAATATGTCCACTGATCATTCCAACGATGACACAGATTTGAGGTCATTTGTATTTAATAATCCTACTATATATATATATATATATATATATATTTGTTGTAATATAAAATAATTGGTTATACAATATTAATATAAAATATTATGATTAAATGATATTAAATAAAATAATAAGATAATATAATATTAATATGTTTTAAGAGATCGACGGGGTGCCTCAGTAAATCAATCATAATACAGTTCGTTTATTATACTTTACAATTATACTTTTGTAGTACAGCTCCTATTTCATCCTCATTGAACCGTCTCGGAGTTTCTCCAGATATAAATGTCATACATATGTTTGTGTATGCTCGTAGTTTTTTGTTTGTATATGCTTATCAAGTTTTACTACTTGTGCTATGTGTTTCTCTTCTCCATATTTATTTATACTTTTTGTTGTTGTTGTTGTTATTTAACATTTTTGTTATAATATATATTTAATATTCCCTCTTTTCCCGAAAAATCATTCCAAACTTTATGACAAGCCTCTTCAACTTTTTATTATTTTTTTCCTAGAAAATATTATTATTTATGTTGTCGTTGGGAAATTATTTTTATTATTATTGTTATTAAAAATATTATATTTGGGTAAGAGAGAAGGAGAAACTTTCTAAATACATATAACAAAAAATATGAAAAAAAATCTGGGGAAAGCATCTTGAGGGGCTGTTTTTGAAAAAAAAAAAGTTTTCTATGTTTGTGTCACACCATATTTATGGAAAATGGCTTTTTGAGAATTATGTAACAATGAGCGAGGATTATTTGAGAGAAAATCTATAAAATGATTCCTTTTTCTAATAGTTGGATGATGGTAAATATAATAAAAAAATCTTCTGTTAGAGGATTATTAATGAAAAACATTGAGAGATTTTGTGGGATTAAATATATAAAACACATAAAATATAAAAAGATGCTTCCAATACACCTTTATTATTGCAACAACATTTATTCATATACTCTTAAAACAATCATACATTATATATTTATTTATATATGTATATACATATATATTTATACATAGGCGTAGGAGACAGGGGGGCAAGGGGGGCATTTAAGTTGTAGAAAAAATATGAAATTATGAAAGCAACCGGATTTTTAATTATAGCCAAATAAGTATAATATCATGAATAGTATGTAATTACTATAAAGAAAATATTAATCCAGATAGTTTTCTTCATTCAATTATTTTTTCACTGATTAACAGTTCTTGTTAAAATTCGGGCAAATGGAATGCTGCCCCTCCAAACCAAACATCTCCCTGCGCTTAAGTGTATATATATATATATATATATATATATATATATATATATATATATATATATATATATATATATATATATTTTTTTTATCGTTAAAAACATTTTATTCGTTTGACTGCAAAATTTTATACAGTGTAAAATAAAATACAATAAATTATATACAGAAACAGAGTAAAACTATTCAGGGCAGTTGCGAAAATACATAAATGAACATTGTAGTTCATATTTACTGCCCTGAAGAATAACCTTATATAAAAGGACAAATCATATATTGGATTGGTTTAAAAAAGCACGATGTCTTCTTAAAATCCTTTTGATGGTGCATATGTAGAGCTTTGATCTTTCAGGCACATATTTAATTATATCGCCAGCCCACTTCCACGTTGGCGCTCCTACATCCGGGATATATTTATTTATTTATATATAATATTAACTAAGACGATCCATTTTGAAAAATATTTTTGTTGAGGATCGCATAGAATA
This sequence comes from Caligus rogercresseyi, assembly GCA_013387185.1. Classification (NCBI taxonomy): domain Eukaryota; kingdom Metazoa; phylum Arthropoda; class Copepoda; order Siphonostomatoida; family Caligidae; genus Caligus; species Caligus rogercresseyi. The sequence goes on along the minus strand of CP045900.1, from coordinate 20,350,589 downwards.
AATTTGAAGTTAAAATAACAACCATATAACATAAAACACAATATTTCATTTATAAATATGCTATTTTAAATACGACATTTTAGATTCCAATATGAGTTACTTTCCTTATTGGGTTATCTTGGTATTTGGTGCTTCCGTGGGTATATGATTAAGCATATTGACATTATATCTAGCTCCTGGAACCTAGTATACTCTTTTTAATATTGACCTTACCCTCTAAGGTGGAGTCTACTAGTACATAAGCTTCATCTCTTTTTTATCAAATGGAATGAATTGCCAATTGCCATATAGACCACATGTACACTCAAAAAAAAAAAGCTTTAACCCCACTTCTTTTTTTATATGCCCATCGTTGCAAATATTTTATCTCCTCTCTTTAGAAGGGCAATAATGATAATTTAATTTGAGAGGAAGGGTTTCTTTATATACCTGTTGATATCCTCCTTGTCCTGTTAGGATTTGATGGTAAGACATCCTCAATTACATATGTGATGCGTCCATCCTTAATCTTAACCATATATCAAGTTGACTCTTGAAATAAATTGAAAAAGTTCAAAATGTATTTGATAAATGTTATTCAGTAAAACTATTTTACAAAAAAAATTAAACGTTTTCTCTATTTAATTATATGGCCAAATATTTACTGCATGCTGATTACAATGGCGACCTTTCAAATATAAACATATTTCTTAATTGAAAGGTTTGATGGAGACACTTTTTTTCTTTATCCAACAGTTCAATTTTATGATATGTTCAACAGCATACATAAAAAACCTCAAATAATGTATGAAGAATCACATATGTAAATATTTTAATTTACATTTTTTTTAATCATGTCGATTTTAAACGTTTCCCCTACTTTTTTTTTGTTAACAAACCTTTAATGTAAGAATCTCTGATTATATATATATATATATCTTATAAAGTGCACAAAAAATTAAGATATAATTAAAATAAATGATGCTTGGACAGGTGCACAAAAACTCCAAATAAATATATATTTTTTTTACTTTTGGAAATTGATCTACATAATCTTACAATTTTAAGTACGTGACTCTAATGTTCACAAAAGGTTGGAAGCATAATTTTCTAAATTTAAAAAGCCTTACACTCTCTTTTAAAGCAAATAAACAAACGTAGAAAGAAATGTTATCATGAACAAATCACATTTAAAGCATTGACAATAATGACGTCATGTGTGGACTCATTTTTATGATCCAATTATTTAGTAGCGCAGAATAGTTTTTTCACTTATCACTCTACTATTCCTTTCCCTCTTCAGTGATAAGGAGGAAATCATGGCCTCATAATCAATCCCCTTTAATATTAATCAAAATAATTTCACGTGATCATAAAAAGTGGGGAGGGATTTTTTTTATCAGCAGTCAGTTCTGCAATTAGACAAGGACCACCAAGGAAAAGGTAATTAAAAATGATAATGAAGCACTTTGTCAGTTCTATCAAAGGTATTAGACAGAGAGAGAGAGTTAGTGTTATCAGCTTGATTGCTCATGATTTGAGGTAAAAGCCCTTCCAATCATAAATGTGACAGGCTTGATAAGCTATGATTTCATAGCTACAAATATAACAGAATGCTTCCTGCGAAAAAATAAAGTCATCTAATAAAGGTTATTACTTTACTTTTGTGTTTAGACTTATATATATATATATATATATATTATTTTTTATTTATGTTTGTATATATGTATATATTTATATATATAGATGTATATACATATATATATACCGGCATGTGACACCTCGTGACATCGCCCGGGAGATAGGAGTTAGTCAACAAATCATTTTAAACCATATGCAGAAGATTGGATAAAAAACGCTTGATGTTTAGGTGCCACATCATTTGACGCAAAAAAACTGCTGGACCAAATCAACGCCTGCGATATGCTGCTGAAACTGAAGTAACTCGACTTATTCGTGAAGCAGATGGTGATAGGCGACGAAAAATAGATCACATACGACAATGTCAAGCGAAAACGATCGTTGTCGAAGCCCAGTTAATCATCCCAAATTGTGGCCAGGCCGGATTGACGGCCAGGAAGGTATTGCTGTGTGTTTGGTGGGATCGGAAGGAAATCATCTACTATGAGTTGCTCCCATATGGTCATAAGCTTAATTGTAGTGTTCCACCAGGACAACACTAGATCACACACTTCGTTGATGACTCGTTAGAAGCTACGAGAGTTCGAATGGAAGGTTTTATCGCATCCACCATAGAGCCCGTACATAACAGGTCGGTTGATAAGTCCCGAGACTAACTAAGAAGAAAACATTTTCTTGACAAAATTCGATTTTATTATTCAATATAGTTGCTTTCGAGGGCGATACAGTGATTATAGCGATCTTTCAATTTCAGAATCAAATTTCAGATTCTGCTCAGAATCATCAATTCGTTGTTGTTTTTGGTCGACTGTGAGCTCTCGCGGCACCCACTTTGCACAGAGCTATCGCATGTCCAAATATTCATACACGATATGTCCAACGCGCTCTTTCAATATCTTCAGAGTCTCAGCTATCTGGATCAACTTCACTTTTACGGCCATTTAAAGTCATTTTGTGGATTATTTTTATGTTTTCTGGTGTAACCACCTCTTTTGGGCGTCCACTGCGTTTATCATCATTCGTGCTCACACGACCAGGTTTGAATTCAGCAAACCATCGACATATGGTTGCTTTCGATGGAGCAGAGTCCGGATAACATTCTTCAAGCCAAGTTTTAGTTTCGACGGTATTTTTCCCATCAAAAAATAATGTTTTATTAACACACGAAATTCGTCTTTTTCCACTTTTTCCCCAATAAGAAAAGTAGCTTCACTTAAAACGCAATATATCACAAACTAGTTGTCAAACAGCTGTTATATTTATGCATGTATGTTTTGAAGGTTGGTACTAGCTGACAGTCATATGAAAACAAATCCACTGGCGCCATCTATGTGTTAGTCTCAGGACTTATCAGCCGACCTTGTAGCACCAAATGATTAAAGTTGAACTCAAAAGAGGTTAATGAAAAGTGGCTGTCCGAGTTCGCAAATAAGGAATGAGGCTTCTACGAAGGAGGTATTATGAAGTTGCCATCTAGATGGAAACAGATTATTGAACAAAACGGCGCATATTTGAACTAAATCCGATCATTGTAACATTTTTAAAGCATACAATAAAGAGCAAAAAAGCGGAAGAGAGATATTTGACAACCTAATATTTCTATTTCCGATTAAGAAGACTAAAAAACCCGACGTTAGTAGAAATTTTGCTGATCTTTTATGAATAAAATATTGTATTATCACTTTTATAAATAAAAGAGTACAAGGTAAAATACAAATCAGTGAAATATTAGAAAAAAACAAAGAAAGAAGTTAAATATTCCAAAACAAGCTCCTTGGTACATAATATAAATTTACTTAAAGTATTACAATTTTCTAGTTTTGTTTGAGCAATTATAATGATTATATATATATACACTGATGCAAGGCAAAATGACAGGTAATTACTTTGAATATAAAATTTTCTTCATATAATTATTTTGAAATAATGTATAGTAACAGTTTATTGGTATTATTTGTATTCGATGGCTTTGTTCTTTTGCATAACTGTGCTGTTCCGTACATTAAGCATAATTTTTTAAAGCTTTGTTTTTAATATAAAGACTACGATGTCTTGTAAAGTAAAGAATAATATTAAATAGTTCTATAAGCAGTTGCGTTTAAGCCAGTTCCATTCATTGTGAATGTGTTAGTTAGTTAGTTAGAAAATTATTGCCGATTACAATAGTACATACAAACAATAGACACTAAGGTAAAAAACACAACCACACAATGGGGTATCTGTGTTACAACAGCAAAATGAATTCCTTCTTAAATACTGAAATGTCCACATCTTTTTCTTGAGTCACTTCATGCCTTTCGAGGGACAGAATTGTTAATGTGTCATAGAAAAAACCAATTAAGATAGACTAAAGCTAATTAAAATATACTATTCAAAATAAAACCAATGTGATAATTCCTCTCCTAATTCCTAACTTTCAAATCTCATTCTCACTCGAAAGCAAAAAGTAGTCACATTTGATATTTCGATTACACAAATTTAATAACGAACATCTGCGCAAAAATGTATATTCTATTGTGATATTAAAGCTGTTACTTTAATATGTAAAACGTTTCTTGCTCGTTGTTACCAAAAATATTTTTTTATCAAAGATAAAATAAGGATTGCATTATGTTTTGAAGGAGCTCATCGTTGAGAGCGATATGTTTCTTTTGTAAATATAGATTCCATGGATTCCACGTGAGGGAATGAACAAGGCTCAAGGCTTTTAAGCCCTACTCATTGCATGTGAGTCCTTATGTTGAATCTTTGGAAATAGACTACGTATTTGATATTGATATACGTCTTGTAAACAGTTTTAAAAAACCCTAATAAATTGAATTAGGTCCATAATATGCATATCTTAATCCTATAAACCTATATATTTAGATGAATATTAAATATGATAAAACTTTTTGATATCTGCCTTTTATACGACACCTTTGAATAAATAAAATCGCATAATAATGCGATAAAGACTTTTACCGAAGTGTAATAATATCAAAATAACAAAAAGTAGAACAATTATGTTATACAGCTAATTCTTCAAGCTTTTACGTATATGATTGATGAAATATATCCAAGTAATTCCTCAGCTAAATACTATGACTTACCACTGGACACACGGTATAACTCTTAACGTATGTATTGCTTACACATCTGTTTGGAAGGGATTTTGAATAAGATATTTTTGAGGACAGATTATTTTGTCAATTATTGCTTACACATTGATATATGTACATTATTCCTATGCTTATGCACGCTTTATAGCCCTTTAACATATCACTTTTTAAAAAACGTACATGCTGCGCCCTCTACTGAAAGGAAAAAGAAGTACTCCTTCATTATTATTATTATTAAATCCAATGATGATGCATAAACTTTCAAAATGGAAGGAAGAATAAAAAAACGAGAAGGAGGAGACATCTTTTTTCTCCCTCTTTTCTCTCTCTCTCTCTTTCTTCTCAAACATGTATAAGCAGCAGTGACAATCAGCAAAAAAAAAGAATTTAAATCATTTTTAAAACGTTTTTTTTCTTTTCCTTCTTTTATTTAAACATAACCAGGACTTTTTTATCCAACCAGAGAAGAGAAAGCTCAGGCTTTCTCTTGTGATAATTTCTAAAAAGGATTTTAAAAAGTATATATATAGCATAAAGCCATCAAGTTTTTTTTTCTTTTAAAAAATTGAAGGAGAAGCATCTTTTTATTATTTTGAATCATTTTGATGATGTGTCTCCCTCTACATACAATAGTAGGTAAGGAAGGTATTTCTCTTTCTTTCCTTCTTCCTTACTCTTGTATAGAGACGACGGAGAGACACAAAGAGAGGGAGAGAGAGAGAGGGATACACGCAGTCAGTACTGACGGGAGGGGGTGACTGCTCTCACTCTATATCTCTCTCTCTCTCTATTTGTGTGTATGTGTGTCTCTATGAACATTATGGAACATTAAATCCTCTTTTATTAAAAAGCGTCTAGAATGCTATAACATATATGATCCAGTCAAAAATATAGGCTGATAATATAATGTAATATAGGTTTGATGTTCAAAGATGAATAACGTAAGATATATAAAATTTTACAACGATTAAAAAAAAGAAGATAGAAGCCCTTGGCCAAGTCCTTTATGAAAAAGTGTCTAAAATCCTTTAAAATAAATTCCGCCAAATAATCATAGTCTGAATACACTTAACAACTGGGGACTTTTTCTCGAATATGACTGGCTGAAAGGAAGCGGAATAATTGAGCAAAAATTAACTTCACTTTACGGCCGTTGGGGGGGTGTTAGCATCAACTCATTGATAATAATTATATGCTTCAAGCACTAATTATCTCTTCTACTGAGCCTAAATTAACGCTGTACTTTTTTGCTTTGGAAAATGTGAAAGCCTAAATCAATTTCATCTTTATAAGAGAAGTGCTACTTTTATTTAAAAATGTCTGGTATATATAATAAAATTCATTAATCCAGTTTTAAAATGTGTATACAATACAATATAGGAAATAAGCTGAAAGATGAATGACTTTCATGGGGGGCAGTTAACCAAGTGCATCTTCTAAAGTTTTTCATAGAGATATATAGAAGACATAGAGAGCTTATTAGATTCTTCAAAGAAATACGTCATATTGTCCAATATCAACATTTTATCTCTATGATCAACTTACAATGACGGTGAACCAATTACTTTGTTTATATTGGGCAATGGCGACAGCTGAACGATGCTATTGAAGGGAATAAACTCTCTATATCTTTATATCTCTATGGTTATATTCCGCATTTTCCTGGACCAGATCTATTTCAGTATCATTTTATGATGACTTGTTCTTCTTCTTATCAAAATGAATTTAACACTAAATAATATTTGCTATAATTTTAGCAAAATAAGGGGGGGAGGCAGTTAACCAAGTTATAAATATAAACCTTTATATTAATTCTGATGATCTTTTATAGGTATTTACGTATCCTTCAGGGTATTTTCTATGATTCACAAGGATATTTTAACCTCCTAAATTAAATGAAATATATTTTTTTTCAAATTTCAACACTTGTACTAAATAACAGACAATAACTCTAAAAATGTATAGCTTACTCGATTTACAAGTTTTATGAGAACTGACACGATTGCTGAAATGCAATATTTCATATCTAATGCCTTTATTACAATTAAAAGACCTGCGTTTAAAAAGAAAATACATAGAATGGATGGCGGCTTTTATAATCCTTATTTAATAAATGTAAACCAAAAATAAACCATGATGTTCGTACGTATCCTTTAGAGAGCTTTTTTGTGCCTAGTTGCTTCGATAGAATATCATTATCCGACAGGATATAAATAAGCATTATAGCGTTAATATTAATCTATCGAACCTAGGATCAGAGAGCTTTCTTGCTGTGTATAATATATATCCGATGAGCAGCATGATCCGATATTCCCAATATTATATTTATTGCAATTGAACCCATTTTGTCTACTGTAACAAGGTAATACAAAGACTCTCTGAAAAAAAGATTGTTTACCTCCGCCGAAGGAGGTATTGTTTTCACTGGCGTTGGTTTGTTGGTTGGTTTGTTAGTTTGTTGGTTTGTTGTCAGCACTCAAAAAGTGCGGAACGGATTCGGATGAAACTTTGTGGAGTTGTTGGAAATACCAAAAGTAACAAGTGATTCAATTTTGGCATCTCTGAGTGCTTTTTTAAGATGCAAAATGAGCTAAATACTAATAAATATTTCAAGCTAGCCTACTCTGCCAATAGATGTCGCTGTGCTGTGAAATCGGGTGCCGGGAGCGTCTTCTTCTCGGAATTTCCGTCGAGGGGAACCCTCCCCCGTCCTTCTACGCCGCCCCAGTCGTGAAAAATCCGCCTCAGAAAGCTCATAAGGACCCCGTGACGGTGGAGGTATGCACTCTCTGAGTGTATATATGCCTCTAGTATTGTTAATTTTGGTTCCAAACACGGTTATCAAATTCTGAGTTTGGTATATCTAGTGCATCAGATCTCTGTGTACGTTTATATATGTTCGTGTCCCTATTTGTTGCATTATGATTGGTGGTGAATAATCTGTATATTTTAAAAAAGCCCAAATAATCCAATATTTGTCACGCAACCTCTTTGGTAGTAATATAGGTATGTAGTAGTTTTTTTATTATTAATATATAGTAAAGTTGTTCCAATGAATGCATGGGTACAACGGATCACATCTTTTGGAGTTGTACTTCGCTTTCTAAATCTTTAACTTTGTCTCGGAAACTCTCAAGACGAAATACAGAGCAGAGATCGGAAGGGACATTTTTTTTAGTCTTTTACCTCGGAGAATAAGAATGCAAAATGCAACAAATCATGGAAGCGAAGAGATCGTCGGAGGATTGGGACGTTTGCAACGGTTTTACTTATAGTTAATTTACATACCAAAGTTTTATATAGAATCTAAATATTTTTCTATATACATATTTTATGTAATTTTTAGAATGTATTACTTTTGCATTTTAAAATGAAATGTTTTGTCCGGTTTGTTTACTTAGGAACAGTTTTATATATAATACAAGATACTATTATTCGCTTAAATTATAAACTTCTCACACTTAGAGAAAAGTGAAAGCTTGGGAAAAAATATTTTTTTTTCGGAACAAAAGACTGATAAAATTAATTCGAAAATATTTTTGCCTTCTTCATCTTTTTACATCTTTTTAAATATAACTTATGCTAGCATTTTGTATACGCAATAGTTGTTTATATGTTGTATTGTCATCAATTGATATTGTTTGATTGGATATTTATAAATATATTTTTATGTAAGATTATTCGTATTACGCTTTTGCTTAAAATATATATTTTATGTTATAAGCATAATAACGGTCAATAGGAAAGGTAAAATGTATTCAAGGACTGCTCGCTGGTCTGCCGTCAGCGATTTACAGGAATTTGGACGAGCAATGGAAATTTGCTGGAGAGCTGGTGAAAGTCTTCTGCCTTGCTCAAAAAATGCAAAGACGTAACAGAAGATAAGTTTGGACTTAACCCCATGTTTATGATTTCTAACAGAATAAATATTTTTATTATATGCAATTCTTTATTACTTTATGTTATATCTCAAGATCTCAATAAAGTAATAAAGAAATATTATTTCATAGTAATAAAACAGATGTGGAGATCAACAACATAATATTAAATGACATTTTCTAAGGACTAATAAGCTCTCCATCAATGAGCAATCGTATGTTAAACGCCCCCTGGCGGCAGACTCTAGAAGCTTTACCATTATTTAATAACGGAAAATGTTAAAAAACCGCCCACTTATATAATATAAATTATTATTACTATTATGGAAGTAAGAGCAATATGACATAGTAGGAAGGAAGGAAGGGACTGTTGGGGGGCAGAGGAGAGATGCTTCTTTTTCTACTTCTTAAGAAAGAAAAGAAAGTACAAATGAAGAAAAGTTAAGAAGAAAAGTTTCATTTTTATCAATTTTATAAATCAAAACCCCCCCCCCCCCCCTGCTCTCTAGTTCTTTTCCCTAAATGCTGTATGTGTACTTCCTCACTAAGACGTCGTAGAAGGGTATTATTATTATTTCTTTGTTTGCTCTTTACTTCCTCTTTATTTACAATATTTGAAAATTTCTTCTTCCTTACAAAGAAGGGAGGGGAAGAGATTCTTCTCCATTAAATTTTCTTTATATCCCCCCCGGTTTTCTTTAGAGAAAATGTCTCCTAGTCCTCTCTCTCTCTCTCACTTCCTTTTGATGAGTTGACTTCCAAGGAATGGGGCCCGTCAGCTAAAAAGTGCAAACCATAGAGATATAAAGACATAAAGAACTTATTGGATTCTTCAGAGAAATACGTCATATTGACCAAGAGTAACAAATCTCTATGATCAACTAATGATGACGTAGATCAAATTACTTTGTTTATATTGGCAATGGCGACAGCTGAAAGACGATGTTTCTATACTATTGGATGAATAAGCTCTCTATATCTTTATATTTCTATGGTACAAACTAGTCCATTCACTTGATATTCCTTAACACCCTTCTTCTAAAGAGATTAGACGCTCATTATAAACGATTGCATAAATCCCATTATTTGTCTTTTTATTTTGGTATAAAGTATTATGTGGTTGTTGAGCTTATGGGTATTGAGTTATGGGTATGTTATCCTCAGAACGCGTCAGAGCGACGAGTGTCGTAATCCGGTGAGGCCTGAGTGCGATCCAGGAGGTATATGAATGTACAAATAAGGGACACGATAAATAAAAGAACTTATTTTTATATCTAGAAATCTCCAGAAGATCTTAACTTAGAGGAGGACACTACAAGACCCTTTTAGTCTAAGGAAGGAAGAACGACCCGCACGCAATAGCTTGCGGTCAAACTGGTTTATTGAATATAAATAACACTGAATATAAATAACAAATATACACTCAGAGAGTGCAAACCTCCGCCGTCATGAGCCTTCCGAGGCGGATTTTTCACGACTGGGGAGGCGTAGAGAGACGGGGGAGGGTTCCCCTAGACGGAAATTCCGAGAGGAAGACGCTCCCGACACCCAATTTCAAAGCACAGCGACATCTATTGGCAGAGTAGGCTAACTTGAAAAATTTAGTAGTATTTAGCTCATTTGGCGCCTTAATCTGCACTCAGAGATGCCAAAATTAAATCACTTCTTCCTTTTGGCACTTCCAACAACTCCACAAAATTTCATCTAAATCCGTTCAGTACTTTTGAGTTATCCTGCTGACAAACCAACAAACTAACAAACCAACAAACCAACAAACTAACAAACCAACAAACACCAGTGAAAACAATACCTCCTTCGGCGGAGGTAATAATACAATAATAATAACAACTGGGGTGAGCTGTGTGAGGGCTCTTAATCAGACCGCCACAAGCTCTGGTCTTATAAGGTAGATTGCATATTGAGAAGCCAAAATATGTATTTATATACTTTTTATGCAATTCTATACATGTTCTTAGTAACTTTAAATATATTGGATTTGATGTTCATAATGAACCTGTCCATTGTGACATATTCAAAAAAATCAGGAAACCAGTCTGGATGATAATGCTAAATAACTGCTGTGACGTAACCTTTTGTTGGAGCATTTGTGCTAGATATTTCGCGGGAAGTTTTGTTTTTCTTCTTTGTTCGAGGGGGAAATTGGTGTGGCAATGGATGGAGAGCTTTGAAAGGCTTAAGTAGATGTAAAGGAGCCGTCATGGCTCTCGTCGTTTCAAAGATGGTAATTTGGATGTTGAAGGCATTCAATGGGGACCAGCAAAGGAATACGGATTGGACAACTAAATTTTAGTATAAATATAAATAATATATATGAAAGTAGGGATTTTGAGGTGAAGGTATCATTATCTTCTTTTCGTCAACAGTTTTGACGAATAAATATTTTGAAATTTGGTTGTACAAAATAACCCATATGTTTCTAACAACTCTAAGTTTCTGTTTCATTAATGAAAGGTCTCAATAGGGAAAATGTGTGTTATAATATGATAAAATGCCCTATGCTTTTTCGTTTAATTTAATTTGTTTTGGTAAGGAATATATTTGTATTTTACAGCAGTGATGTCATGCTTCTGTTTTTTGTGTGTTTGGGCAAAATACTTTAAGTGAATTATTCAAAATATTGTCCATCAATACAGAGTTCTACAGTCATGTTTTTTATTTAGCGTCAACAACTGATAATAAATAACCCCCTCCTCTCGTCTCTGGTTACGCCATATGCACAACATAACTTTCAACGTATAAATCTAAGGTCGAACCAATAGACTAGAAGCATCGTTTCTCTTGTGGCTCCTAAGCTCAATTCATTTAAGTCGCCCTTTACGTTTCCATAAAGAAAAATAAACATTTCGATTAAATGATATTTTTGCACAAACTGAGATATATTCACAAAAAACAAAAGTTTATTACGCGTATCGTAAAATCACTTATGTGTCACAGTGGTTTGTCTACCTTACTACAAAGTTGGCTCATGACATTTGGATATATCACAAACGAACAGATTATACTGCTCAAGCCACTTCGTTTATAATACAAAACAATTAAAATTTAGTTGTATATCGAATATTTTGGCAAAGACAAAAATAACTTAATTTGGTCTATTATATAAAAGATGGAGGCGAATGGAAAAATCAGTTAAGCAAAATCAATATACACAATTATGACATATATGTATATGTCATGAACGCTTCATCAATGGCAACAATATTCATTTGCTTTTAATAAAAACCATAACATAAGAAGATAAAATGCTATCTTTTTTATGTCTGAATATAAATGTTATTAGTAGTTGATGAGTCACAAATATAAATGTAGTCCCATTGGAGTTGAAGGACCCAATACAATGGGTTTTGTTCACGGTTTTTGAGGTCAGTATACGACATATTTTTGGTGGTTGAGCTCCTTAGGGTGTATTTTTTATGGTATAGTAATAATAAAAAATTGTAAATTATTTGTTGGGTGTTAATTCAGTTATAAGTGAATGACAGCATGAGAAAGCAGTCACTAAAAAATAATAAAAGACAAAAGGTAGCTTGAAGAAGAGTTAAATTCTTCGGATTCGATATTTATTATTGGAATTAAAATTAATAGATGTACTCTACAATAAGTCTAAGCAATTAAATGTATATAGATCAAATATT
>CP045900.1:20320570-20338234 GCA_013387185.1 Caligus rogercresseyi | reverse complement strand
ATGATTAAAGTGTGTATGACCACCCTAATATGAATACATATACACTTGAAGAAAGAAAAAATACATATATTCTGGAGCAATGCCCGTCCTTGAAGGGGAAAATAAATACCCCCCCCCCCCCCCCCAAAGAACCCAACTCTGGTGAGGAGGAGCTAACTGCTTTCTAAGAGCTGAGTCAGGATGAGGGGGGGGAAGTACCCGGGGAAGGGGGGGGGGGATAGAAAGGGCAATTCATCACACTAACTCAGCAAAAAAAAAAAGAGAAAACTCATTTCCATTCATATGTATATAGACGTGTATTTATTTTATATGCATAACCCATTAACTAGTGGCATTTTTCCTTCTTCTTCCTTTAACTGCATGCATTATATTTGACATGCACAGAGGGAGGGGGGCGAAGGCTCTTAGTATTTGATTCTCTTTCTTTCTTCCCTACACAGAAAAAAATTGCAATGGGATAAGTATATGGATATATACACCTTATATGCGGTTGTTGGACGAACTGAAGAAAAACACATTTTTTAAATCTAATTTTGTATCCTAATGATGAAAAATGGTCGACGGAAACGACGTTTTCGAGGACAATCACACGGATTGGACGGATCGGACCTAATCGTCATTTTTCGTCTCGAAAAAATCACTTTTTCCTCCTCCTTAGGTGGAGCCTATTTTTGATTGAAATATTTCTTGCTACCGCAAACTTAATAAACCATACCTTCTCCAAATGAAAGCACTAACAATCCTTTTTATTAATGTACCCAACCTCTTCTTAGATATTTTATTATATAATGCCTTTATATGATGTTTTCGTAAGCAAAGTTCAACACACGTAAGATGGACCATTTAATTGAATTACTATTTAAATACCTAAAATAAACAATATTTTAGTTTTAATGAAAAAACAAATCAATGAACCATTATTTTTCCAGTTTTCATTATCACATAGTTTTTGTTCTGTATAAAAATTTATTTTTGATATTTTTTTTTCTTTCATTAGCAATTCTGTTATATGTTTATTCTTTATGACAAAAAATTAAAAGAATAATAGTTTTTTTGATTTCTATGCGCATACTTAAGACTTTCGAATTCCACTTTTGCCGCTTCATTGTTTGTAGGATTACAGTTATCTACTACGATTGTCTGAAGATAACTAAAACGGGCACTTTTGATCTGTAATCATTTTTCATTGCCTTGACATCACCAAGCCATATGTTCTTAACTGATTTCATTACATATTATCTTAATATGTATTTCAACAAATAGTATTAAGTGTTGAATTACAATTAATTTACTAAATTATTAGCTAGTATCATATACTTATAAGACCAGCCAAATGATCAAACTTTGAATTTAATAAATATACTTTTATTGAGTAAAAAACATCAACATGAGATATATCATAACAAGTATTGAATAAGATTTTCATGCTCAAACATTGAGAAAAGAAATGTTATTACATACATAAAGCTTTTAGGTTAAAGAAGTTATGTCACTTATGACATCATAAATAAAAACGTTATAGTTTTGAAAATAGTGAATGATGACGTCATTTTTTTGCATATAAATTTTTAAGGGTTAGTTTAATTATGAAAACTTGTGGCAAATTTTTTTTGGGGGTTCAATTCCCAATATGGTATAAAAGATGCTGTTAAGGGACTTTGGGTTCTTATAACTTATAGAGGATGTAAATACTTTTAATAATATAAAGTTAATATCCTCTTGTTTGAGCCGAAATAAATAAAGGGTAGAAGAATTGTCCAAACGAGACATTATATTTCATAAATAGATACCGTGTCTAACACGTATTTCCAAGGACATCTGTGCATTCTGCAAAAATGTGTAAAAATTCGATTTGCGATTTGCAAAATGACCGAAAGGAGCGGGCATTTACAAAATGCCCGTCATTTGCAAATGACCGATTTTCAAATTGTCCGTAACATATATATCTATCTATCAGGAAACGACCGGGTACCCGGTCCGGGCCCCGGCTGTTTTGGAACGTCCCAGTCCACCCGGTGTCTAAAAATCACCGGTCGGGACTTTAATATTTTCTTTCCTTCGTCATTCTGAAAGTGACGACTTTTGTTAAGAAAAGATTTTTTTAAATTTGACAAAAATGTTTATAAATATTTGCTAAAAAACGTCCTCATTTCTTCTTTGAATATTTTTTTTTATTTGTAAAAATAATAGGAAAAATTATTTTCTAAAAAAGTCCTCACTTTCAGAATGACGAAGGAACGAAAATATATTACAGTCTTGGCCCGGGTCCTGGTGAAAAAAGTGTCCGGGTAGTTTTCCTGATATATATATATATATATATATATGTGTGTGTATGTGTGTGTGTATATATATATAAACAAAAATTACTTATTATGCTTAAAACGACGTTTAAAAGGATAATTTGCTAACCGCTTCTTTTAGCTTATGAAAGTCACCTCAGTGTACATTTATGAAATTGCCCAATTAGAGTAAATTGTATGCATGGACTTTAAATAAGTACATTTTATTTCCCCTTTGATATTTGCATGCAAAAGAGCTATTTCAATAATAAAAATTAGGGGCACTATTGCAATTGAGAGAATAAAAACGTCGTGTTTACTTTATGAAGAAGGCTTTTTAAGGAAACACAAGACAACCCGGAATTCACCCCCATCTAAGGCATCAACAATTAAAAGCGTATCGTTTCTAGAATATATTTCTCCAAGATTCCCTAAGTAATATTAAAATAAATGGAACCCACTAACGCTACATACATGAAAGGGAGCGCGATAGCCATGTGTGTTAAGGCGTGTTCAGCTCTCAATGTTGGGAGCGCAGGTTCGAATCCCGAGAGGGCTGGTCATTTTTGGTCTACCTCAATGATAGATCCTAAGTTCGAGTGACTAATTTTAATGATATAATGCTTATTTATATCTTGTCGATACTCCAATTCTATCGAACCATATAGGCAAAAAAAACATATATGAGACCGATATACTTATCTAATGTTATAAATTTTTGGTGCCAAAAGTTTATTAAAAGTGTTTGCTTTTCTATATGAATCCCATTGAATGATTAAAAATATGTTATTTAAATATTTAGAAAATATATTATATTAAACCCTTTTTCTCAGTGAAATATAAAAACAAAATAAAAATCGGAACAAAATGAACATGCAGTTCATTTTTGATGACTGACTGATGTAACACTTTGTTTTTCATGACTTTATCTTCATGAAATCATTTTCTTAAGAAGTGTATTGATCTAATGGTAAAAATCCCAGCCAATTTTCATATATCTGATGTTCCGTTCGGGATCATGATTTTTTGGCTGCGTATCCGGCGGGGGAGATTGTTATTATCCCTTGATCCTTGGCAAAAGAATTTGTTGAAATGGTTTTTATACAACTAAAGGGGTAAATATTTTTTTCCTTAAAAAAAAAATACTTTATTTTTAAATACATTTCACTAAGTTCACATTACAGAATAGTATGTAATAAAAATAATGTAATCGGTGGGAATAAAACATGAAACAGTCAAATATAAAAAAGGATTTAAGAACGATAAAAAATGAGGTAGTAATAATGATAAATAAATACCATAGAGATATAAAAATAGATAGAACTTATCCCCTTCAATAGCAAGAAACATCGTTTAGCTGTATTCTTTGCCCAATATAAACAAAGTAATTTGATCTACGTCATCGTAAGTTGATCATAGAGAGTGAAAGATTTGTTTATATTGGGCAATATGACGTATGCCTCTGAAGAATCCAATATGCTCTCATGTCTTTATATCTCTATGATAATCAAGGAATACTTTATACATCTTTTATCATGTATCTTTTCTCGCTCCTGTCCCTGAGCTCCATTACGGGCTTAAAATTAACAAAATATGTCCTTTATTATGTTTTTCAATGGCGTGGTTGTTTTCTCAGGAAGAAATTAATTATATATGCCCCTCAAAAATTATAAAAATATTCTCTGATTTTAATAACATTTTATCGTTTTAAAAAATAGACCAAGCAATCCTTCTCAGTTCTCTAAGATAGAAATTGCAAAGAAATGTTTAGAGGCGGCTTTAGAAGATGAAGATTCTAATGATCATTTAAATTTTGTGCTGGAACAGCTTGATTTACATTTAAAGTGCCCAAAAGGGAGAAGATATCCCCAAAAACTTTTAGGTATTTCTACTTTGTGGCAAAACACTAGCCCAGCCCTTTATAATCAAATTCACGATTCAGGAATAATAATTTGCCTTCAGTAAATCATTTAAAAAAACTGACAAGTTCATTTTCTGTAAATGGCGGTGTCAACAATTCAATAATTAATTATCTCCACGAAAGAATGAAATCTTTGTCCTTGAAAGATAAATATGTATCTATAATAATAGATGAAGTATATTCTAGTCAGAGTGTTGAGTTTGTTGGAGGTAAAATGTATGGATGTCAAAGTAATGGGGATTTTACGAAAACATTACTTTGTTTCATGATAAAGAGTGTTCTGATATAATGACATGGTCGCAATGATACCCATTTCTAAGATAAGTTCTTCTATCATCAAAAATTATTTCATGGATGTTCTGAAGCTCGTTTCTGACGTTGGGTTACATACTGTTGCTGTTATTATGGACGCTCACTCAGCCAATAGATTTTTTTTAGAAATGAGCTAGGAGGTGGAAAGTTTGTTCCTTACATTTCAAATCCTTTGTTGAAAACGAACCAAAAATATTTTTACTGTTTGATCCAGTCCATATTTTTAAAAACTTTTATAATAATTTTGTTAATAAGCGCCAATTTATGTGTCCTTCATTCGATGAAAAAGACAACTTTCATACAGCAGATTTTTCTCACATAGAGAAATTGTATGATATGGAGGTTGGTCTGGGCTTAAAAATTGCCCATAAACTAAGCCACAAGGTCATTGCTCCCCAACCTATTGAAAAATCAAATGTTGATTTAAGTGTTAGGCTATTTCATGATTCCACAATTAATGCACTCGAATATTATGCAGATAAAAATCAAGACTATAAAGATTTCCTTAGTACAGCAAAAGTCATGAAAATATTTAAACGGTTTTGGAATTGCATTAATGTTTGTTCAACTACAACTCATTCGTCAAAAAAGACCCATCCCTCAAGCATATTACTCATGCTGATAGGGATCAGGTAGATTTTTTAAATTCTTTCGCTATTTGGATAAAAAAATGGGAAAAATGTTCAAAAGAAATGGATTAAAGGGCTGACTTTAGAAACATTCATGCCGCTCATCAAACATCATCGGGCTTGGCAAATTTAGTCAATTATCTTTTGGATGAAAAGGGGGCTTCATTTGTTGTTCTTAGAAAATTTAATTCAGACCCGATCGAACGTAGGGGGAATTATTATATAAGTTGTCGCCAATTTTTGGAGGCAGAGAAAAAATTTCGCATTTCTCTACTCCTCAAAACGGAAGGTAGAAATTCAATAAAAAATATTAAAGAAAGTGTCCCTCCAATGGACCTAAAAGATTCTGTTTTGAATATAGATGTAGACAAAATTATAGCCCTGATCCCTTCTGATAGCTTTGTAGATTTAGATATTTCAGAGGAAAATAAAGATTTTGTCTATTACATCTATATTGTTCTTAGAGAACTGGGAAAGGATTGCTGTCAAGCCTTTCTTTCAACAAGTCGAGAGAAAGAAAGTACACACCAAGAATTTTTCAACAAAGTAAATAGAGGTGGTCTTAAAAAGCCAAGCGATATTATGTTTCTTTTTTGCACACATATTTATAAATTTATGTATCATGTTTTTAAAAGCGAAGAAATATTTAATTTCTTAATGTCTATGAGTCATCCAAGAGCCATTTTGACTCAGGCAGATAAGAAATTATTTTTTTCTTCGCCATATTTACTATGGATAAGCGACAGTAAATGCCCCAACCAACATGCCATTGAAACCCATTTTGTAAGAATATGTACCATTTTTTATAATTTATTTGCAAAAAACTATGCGACCGATTGTAACAGTAAAATTCATTGTAAAAAAAGAAGAATTAAGAAGTTTTCAAGTTGTGAATCACAAATTAAAAAATTATGTTCTGAATAAAAGTTGTATTGTAAAAAAATGTTTTTTTTTATTTAAAAAAGTAAATTATTATTATTAAGATAGAAAGTATTTTTATGGTAACAAACACCATTTTATACATAAGCGTTTCCCTACCTACGTATGAAAAAAAGGAGGAAAGAAGGGAGAGAGTATTCCATGTATCTAGTATTCCTTGGATAAATTCACTAAGAAGGCGTCCAGGGCAAAATTAAGAGGTGTGGAGCTCCATCAACTCCTCCCTCAAACCCAGCCATATCGTTGGTTGTATATATAGTGTTGTGATGGCATTTGTTTGTATCTTAGTACCAAGTTTGTTTTATTCCAAAACATTTAAAAAATCATTAAAAACTACATACTTTCATTTTTCGAAAATATGGCAACTATGGTGCTTCAAAATTTATTTAAAGAAGCTAAGTTTTAGATGTGTTTTGCCATTTTATGCTAACCAAAGAGAGCGTGTTAGGAATGACCTTAAATTTAAGCCAGAATCGAGAGCCATCAAAAGGGACATTGTTAAGACTTTATAAATGTTATAGGCGGCCTTCAAAGACCTTACACCTCTTATTAATGTATGATAAGAAATATATTTTGATGTATTCATCACTAAAAGAAATATTAAGCTATAAATTACAAGATTAATGACAGTCTCGTGGCCTCGTAGTTCTTTGTTTAAAGTTAGATTGTACAAAATGCTTTTCTAAAACATGCACGCTTATACGTGCCGAAAGAATATACTTTTTTAAAGATTTGCAGAAATGGCTTCTTCTGCACACAAATATAACAGAATACAGCATTTGACCACCATTAGAACATACCAATCAACGAAGATATAAATGCCATAGTTATTACATGAATTATGATTTAGTTAATGAGCTGAAATCTTTGTGATATAGCTTCATTTCATACAACAGAAATAATGTGATACGTTGACACAAAAAAAAATTGTGTCACCAAGAAGAAGGAAGAACAATTATTACCTCCGCCGAAGGAGGTATGTTTTCACTGGCGTTGGTTTTGGTTTGTTAGTTTGTTGGTTTGTTTGTCAGAATAACTCAAAAGTACGGAACCGATTCGGATGAAACTTTGTGGAGTTGTTGGAATGCCAAAAGAAACAAGCAATAAATTTTGGCATCTCTGAGTGCATAATTAAGATGCAAATGAGCTAAATACTAATAAATATTTCAAGTTAGCCTACTCTGCCAATAGATGTCGCTGTGCTGTGAAATCGGGTGCCGGGAGCGTCTTCTCTCGGAATTTCCGTCGAGGGGAACCCTCCCCCGTCCCTCTACGCCGCCCCAGTCGTGAAAATCTGCCTCGGAAGGCTCATAAGGACCCCGTGACGGCGGAGGCTTGCACTCTCGAGTGTATATGCCTCTAGTTTACTTTTCTTTTCTTAAATTCCTGTTCCCATACTATATAGGAGACTTTTCTCTATTGGTGGAAAAATAAATGTATATTTGCATAACTTCATAATTCCCGACCAGAATATGATCAAGCATATCTGAAAACGATTTAAGGGGCCATATACTTACCTATTACAAATACAGTTAAGACAATTTGAATTAATATTTATGAATCCCTGGCGGAACAACTAAGGCTCAGTGTGAAAAACTCTAAGGCCGTGTGTCTATTCTCCCAAAAAGTGTCAGCGGTAGATTAAAGCCCCATGGTACTCCCGACTGCCCCCACAGATAAGGTCTACAAAGTAAGAAAATAAATGGCGACAAAAATGCCCACTACAAAAAAGCTACACGACACAAATACCCACGATAAAAAAGACGAACGAGGAAAATACTACACTACAAAAAAGCTTCGTGACAAAAATACCCACTACAAAAAGAAGAACAACAAAATTGACTACTATAAAAGAGCAAGCAATGTAAATACCCGCGACAAATAAACGGCTATAAAAGTCGGCGACGATTTACGCGCGATGAAATTACTGGACACCATATATATATATTATATATATATATACTATATATATATATATATATTTGGGCTGTTCTTATTTTTCAAATGTTTGAAATGTTAGCAACATTGGGATTTTCTGTTTCTTGGTGATAAAAGAAGACGACATACAAAGTTTGAACAAAATCGGTCAACATTACGAGGTCGCGCAACGAGGTCAAAGTTTTAAAAATTTAGTAAAATATAGTTTTTCCGCAAATTTCTTCAAATGGTGGACGTTACAGACTTCAATAATAATTATTAATTTAAAGGAAATCTAATTTACTACCAGACGTTGTTATTGATGTTTTTTACTAAAACAAAGTTTTCAGTAAAAACAAAGAAAAAATGGAGTGTGTAATGTTAGCATATTTCATAGCTTTTTTGTATCAATTAACTTCACTCGCCTGTAGAAGATGACTTGTTCGCTTCAGAGTAAAATAGTATTTTTAAGTTTAGTAACCTTTAGATGATAAATCCAAAATGACCTTGGTTGCATTCTATCAATTCAGAATTCAGTACAATCTGAGTTTACATCATATGATTCAGAGCCTGTATTGACCTATATGAAATCGATTATGAAAAAAATAATAATGTTTTTTTTTAGATTTGCGTCAAGGTATCCTCTCAAATTTTACTTTGTCTCTGACGCATTTATAATCCATTATATGCGTCATTCTGTACGCGAAATAGGTTTTTTTATGTACATATAACTCTCTACTTATTAAATTGACATGATTTAGTATACCAAAATATTAAAGCTGGTTTACCAAGCTTTCATTTGATATATTTGGTGTTCTAAAAATTGCTATACTTTAAGAGAAATAAGCAAATACATTTTTGCACGTACTCTCCCAAAAAAAATGATCTTTTGATATGAGAATATACGATTACCGCTTGGTAACCACTGTTACCTGGATAGAAAGAGAAAGAAAAGAGAAGCGAGGGATGTGAGGCAAACTACTACTCTCTCGCTTCTTTTTTTCTTTCTCTTTCTATCCAGGTAACAGTAGGATCGGATGAGAGGAAGTTCACCGCCCAGTTCCAAATTTCGGCCGATCTCCTTCAATTTACCGCCCATGTAAAGATTGTGAAGTTTTATACAACACAATACTTCATGCCTTTGTGGACTGCCCCATGATTAATATTTTAAAAAGTTTATTGCCCTCAACGTAAAAGGCATGGAAGACATCAAGGCATCTAAATAAGCAAAGCCACAGTACTCTTTGGTCTTGGAAAACGGGATCTCTCCGCAAGGGCGAAAGCAATAAATTGTGCCCTCCTCGGGCGAAAGGATTAATTGCCCGCAGATTGACCACAGATAGTCCAATTATTCCATCGGAATTAAGGCCAATTCTAATATCTGCCGCAGCTCGCTACGCAGCTTTGGACTTAAAAATTCCCTCAGCATCTGACTCTTCATGGACATTAGCGGCATCTGTAATTAAATATTATCCCGGAATATCACACTTTCTTAAGTAATATAAAAAGACTTTTAAAATATTTTAATAACGCCCCTAAATGTTTTTAATTTTTTGTAATCATGTGATCTTTTAAATGTATTTAATTTGTTTGTTCAGTATCGATGATAAAATTTTAAGCTAAAATGCTTTATTCATATAGTTTTACTATCTATTATCATCGATTTTATATATAATATTATGTATATACTTTTTTTGAACTGTGAATATATAAAATAAAATAAATCTAAAATTATAATGCAATCCTCACGTGAAGGTGCACATGAATAAGTATTATAATTTAAAAAAACTAAATATTAAGCCTTTGA
The DNA here is from genome assembly GCA_013387185.1 of Caligus rogercresseyi. Classification (NCBI taxonomy): domain Eukaryota; kingdom Metazoa; phylum Arthropoda; class Copepoda; order Siphonostomatoida; family Caligidae; genus Caligus; species Caligus rogercresseyi. The sequence continues at coordinate 20,328,430 of CP045900.1, read as the reverse complement.
GATAAAACTTTATTATGACATAAAATAATATCATTTACAATGCTTTAAACACTTCATAATTGCTGATATCTTCCCCTTGTAGTTTGAAGACAAGAGACGGAAATATCTTTCGACGTCCAAGAGTCTGTCGAAGGAGAGAGGGTATTTTGATGCACAAACTGCCCACTGCTAGCGGCAGCTGATAAAAGCTCTGGTTTAATTTTAACTTCCTAATATCACTAATATATATTGTGCCTTTTTATAGGATATATAACAAATCCGTTGAAGTCCTTTCTCTCTCTGATTTAATGATTCTTTCATGGATTATTGTTGTTGTTATCCTTCCTTCCTTTGGTTTGTTTGTTCGTATTACACACAGCATATATACGAAAAGATTCATTTAGTAAACAAAATGCTATTATTATTATTGTTGTTATAATAATATAGAAGTGGGACCAGTTCTAATAGTAAGAAAAGAAGAAGAAAAATAATAATATATAAAATGTGAGATTAACTCAAGAAGAAAATATAAAGATGATGAAGAATAAAGTATGTATGGTGGATTTGTATAGATATATATTCCATTTTCTTCTCCTCCTTATATCTTTTATAATAATATACATTATGTTTTATATAAACAAGTTTTAAGAGAGAGAGAGAAAATAGACGGGGAGAAACTAAATATTATGTATGCCTAAATTGGGCAGCCATGAAATTTGTTATATACATATTCTAATATAATAATCATATGAAAGAGGCGGGTCTTTATTTACATACATTCTTTATACAGTAATAATGATGCATTTCCAAATAATGGCTCCTGATATATGTAAATCCTTTCATCAAATTACAAATAAACATCATTTTTTGTATTATATCTATAATCCGAGGGATGATCCATTTTTCGTTAGATAAGGCCAAATCAGAGCTGGGATTCGATAGAAAAATCTACCCGCCGGTTTCCGGTATTCAATATCGGTATTTTGTATATTTTTTATTATATCTACAGTATCCATCGATATTCGGTACTGTAGATAAGAAAGAGAGGTAATATTATTTATGTATCTGCTCAGTGACTTCTTCAAATGGATTTAATATCGGACAATTTATAACAAAGGACCATTAAGTACATTATTTGTTATAATTGTATTAGCAATTATGGGTGTATTTTTTTTTTTTTTTTTTTTTTTTTTGCCTATATGGTTCGATAGAATTGGCATCTGATAGGATATAATAACATTATAGCATTATAATTAGTCTATCGAACCTAGGATCTTATCAATGAGGTAGACCAAAATGGCCATCCCCTCTCGGGATTCGAACCTGCGCCCCCAACATTGAGAGTGTAACACGCCTTAGCACGCACGGCTATCGAGCTCCCTTTCAGTATTTGAAATTTATCGTCGGTAGTATCGAATATTGATTTACATTCGTAGTCGCAATCTGGGCCAAACAAAATAAACATTCATTATATCCTGCAATTAAACGAATGACTGATACCTTCATTTATCTGATCGAAGATGTATTTCACTAAAAGGGAATTAACCAGGCCCGGCGGCATGGGCGGGCCTGAGGGGGGCCGGTCCGCCCACCCACTGAGTGACGTGGGCCCGATTTTTATAATGCGCCAACTGTTGCCCCCCCCCTCCATAACAACGTAGCCCCCCCCCCCCCCCCAACAGACGGGGCTTGCTTACAGGCTTGGAATTAACTATATTATCCAAAGGCTCTTTGTGAAAAAACGAAGAAAGCGGTTCTTCGCCCCATCTGTGTTGTGTTTATAAATAATTAAGAAATGAGAGAGGGATATGAAACAGAGAGGAAGAGCTTGACCGCTATACTCTAGGTATTTATCCTTTTTTTGGTAACGTGGGAATGACTATATTCAAATAATTCATAAATAACATGGATGTAGGCCCATGGGGAGAGATATAATTATTGTCCTTAGGGATTATATTCTTCTCTCTGAATACATTTTTCTCATCTCAAAAGCCACGAGTGAAGTATGCCCTCATGATACCAACTGCTTTTATATTTCACTCTTCTTTTCTATGAACCAACACATTTGAGAGAAAAAGCTTACAGACTGTTATCCTTGATAATGATTATAAATCAAGGATAAGCGTTCATTCTTTCCGTGCGCACTAGGAATTGCTTAATGATAGGTAACAACGAATGAGACATTTCAAAGGATTCATACATGAAACAGATCCCATGTGTTGTTAGGAATGATACTCGTATCTCTCGAGTTAATGTTCACACATGTTTGTGAAATAATAACATATTACTTCATGATACCAATATTTTTTTTTTTTTTTTTTTTTTTTTTTGACTTTATTGATATTTTGTGTAATTTCATATGATAACATATATTAATAAACATTATAGTTTAAAATTACTACACAAAATAAAAGTCATATCACATTAATCACAAAAATAAAATAAACAACGGTAAAACATGTAAAAAAAAACATAACAAAATGGACAAATAAAATAATCAAAACAATGAATATCATAATTTTCTGTAAAAACGTAAAAGCATTTTGAGGTCCTTCGTTGCATTCACATAGCAGGATGGGTAGAACTTCACCACCTCTCCAGCAAGCTTCCACCGCTCTCCAGACGTCCATGGAATCTTGATGCTGAGGGCCGAATACCGAACTGCCCCAGATATTAAGATCCTCCTCAGATCTTCTTCCCTGATGAGATCCCCCGAGGCTAAGTGCTCGGCCAGTAGGCTTTTACAGCTGGAGAGAGATAATTCCATAGCTCTCGTCTTGGCAGAAGCTTTGTGAAGATTCGAGGTCGAAAGACCGAAGAGTAGTATAGGAGCTATATGTGCGTCTTTTATATGATTTATATTAATTTTTATATATTCTCTCAAAATCTTGAGGAAGGGACAACCATAAAATGCATGAATAATTGAATTAAAAATCTTTCCGCAATCCTTACATGGAGTATAGAAGAACAAGGATCTAGAGGATATTTGGAATTGTGCCGTAAATCGCTTTCCGGACACAATTTTAGAAATAGAGGACAATATTCTTCTCCTCCAACACTCAGACAAATTTAATTCTCTCATGTAGAGATCTGCAATTTTGTCCGCTTCCTCACTTGCATTGGACTCAAAGTCCATCCTCACGTGCCATGGGACGGGGACAAGATGATTTATAGCCGCTCTTTTCAACGGAAAGATAAACTTTCCGCAGTTGAAAATTGAATCTTTTGATAAATCATGTAGAGAGTACTGGTTTGATGATAAAGCAATCTGTTCCAGTTTTTGTGGGGCATCCAAATTCTTAAAAAAATATTTTTTATTACTATTTAACCGAATGATGTCAATAATTGAGGATTGACAATAACTTGGTTTTCCAATCCAAACGATCCTCTGAATTGTTGCAAAAAAGGGGGAAAACCTTTCTAAAATGTCGTTGGAGAAATCCGTGCCAATACAAAGTACATTGTATGCCCAACTTGAAGATATAAAAGCCCTCCACTCAACGTCGGGGTTCTTTGATAAATCAATCAAAACCTTTTTATAGATTTTGAGGATAATTGTTGAGAGAGCCGAAAGACCTCCTCCCAGTAAGTTCTTGGGTCTTTGTAGTGCAGGTAAATATTTTTTATAGAATAATTTTTCCAACCAACCATTTTCTTCTTTGATAGCTCTCTCCGCTAAACTAGGAATGGCTGAAGCTTTGTACAGTATAGTTGGTATAATTAGATAGTTATAAATATCTATTCTCTTTTTAATATTTAATTTCCTCCATTTAGGAATGTTAAAACTCATAAAGTTCTGAAGCTTTGTCCAATTGGATTCCAAATGACCATACCTTCCCCATGAGATGCCCAAAATTTCCACACTGTCCTTTACGTACAAGTCGGCTATTTTAATCCCTGGGTCAGGATTCCATTTTCCTAGTGGTAACACCACTGTTTTTTTATAGTTGATGAGCAACCCCGACTTTCTTCCAAATCCTTTAAAAAAATTCAATAAAACTTGAATTCTTTTTATTAGTTGGATTTCTGAATTTGCCTCAATGTAAAGCGTTACATCGTCTGCATACATGTCCATGATCAACTTCGTCGACCCCACGTTGACTCCAAAACCCCTGTATTTTTTTGCAATGGTATTACTGAGTTCCCACAGTCCAGCCGCAAAAAGAAGTGGAGCTGAAGGACAGCCCTGACGACAGCTTCTTTTTAATATAATGCTATCACTTTCTAGGTTCCCCATAGTAATAGTGGAGGTGCCATTAAATAACAAGGATCTTATAGGGTTGAAAAACTTTTTGGGAAGTAGTTTTCTGACTGCTCGCATAATATGACCATGAAGAATGGTGTCGAAAGCTTTTTTGAAATCAACAGCAATTAAAGCCCCAAAAGTTCCATTGGCATTGACAGCTTCGATGGCACATTGAATGTTTCTTGAAATGTCTGATATTTTCCTGTCCTTTAAAAAGCCTTTTTGGTGTAGTCCAAGTTTGCCATTCAATATGGGTTCTATTTCGCGTGCAATTACTCCCGATAAAATTCTGTAATTTTCGTTAAGGATAGTAATAGGCCTCCAATTGTTCATGTCTGAAAGGGAGCCTTTTTTGGGGATTAAAACTATTCGCCCTTTTGTTATGTCCTTTGGGAGACTACCTTTCATTTCCATACCCCGTCCTAGAAGTAGAAGGTAAGGTACCACTTCTTTGATGCAGTGTGAGTAAACTCTGCCTCCAATCCCGTCAGGTCCCGCGGCTTTGTCGTCGTTATAATTTTTTTTGATATGATGATAAATTATTTTTTCTGTAAAAATGGAGGGGACTCTTTTTTTGGAACGAGGGAAATTGGTCCTTTCAACTCCTAAGATGCTCTGGAATTTTTTATGGAAGCAGTCTAAAATTTCTTTTCTATTTGTAATTTCTCGTCCCCTGTCTAAAATCCTGGTCACCATAGAAGCTGGCTGATCCTTATTAGCAAAGAAGGACTTAACTTTTTTGTTGACATTAATCTCCGAGTCTCTCTTTTCCTGTATTTCAATTTGTCTAATTTCAGCACATTGTTGAAACATAGCTGTGTCGGCAGTAATAGTTCGAGCAAAGAGAGAATTACTGTTGAGAATGGAGTCAAGATCCTTCCGGAGCAGGAACTCAGTTCTTCTATTCTTTTGTATAAACTTCCTGGTTGTTTGTCTGACGATATACATAAACTTTTTAGCTTGCTTTTTCTGCCCAGCCAGAGGGTTAAAATTAAATAAAAGATTTCTTTGTAGTTTGTGTATAAAAGAGGCATCTTTAAAGATCCATTTAGGGGTTTTAAAAGGCAGTCTATACTTAAAATATTTCATTTCAATTTCGATCAATTTATGATCAGAGCCTGGTCTTGAGCAATACTGGGCAATTCTTATTTTTGATAAAATAGACGGAGATGCAAGAGCAATATCAATCCGGGAAGATTTCCGTCCACACCTCCATGAAATGTTGTCTTCAGGGTTGAGAGTTCGAGTGACGTCAATAAGATTAAGTTCTGCTATTACTCTTACAAGACTTGTTTTATTGGGATATTGGATCTCTGATTTCTTGAGATCGACGTTGAGGTCCCCAATGACCAGGAGAGGAAATAGATCTCCTTTACAAGAGTCTATCATAGTCTGAAAAAACAAAGGACACTTAATGTTTGGGCCATAGGCGTTGAGGAAGTAAAAACCTCCACTCTTATTTGGGACAAAAATTTATGCCAGTCGCTATCAGCTGAGTATTCCTTGACGCGAATACAACCCTCCATTTTTTTAGCTACAAGAGACAAAACTCCCCGTCTATTTCCAGAACCGGTGAAGAAAAAGTTATACGTGTCAGGAATACAGTATTTGCACTGAAGAGAGCAGGAAGCTGAAGTTGGCGCTTTTACATCTTGAAGACAAACTATGTCTGGTCGTCCACTGAGAATATGTTTCATTTTTGCATGTCGAACAACACGATCCTTTCCCCCCCTAGTATTCCAAGAGATTATTTTTCCCAGACCTAAGTCATTTCTTTGATCTATTCTTAGAGGCCGGACAAAAAAATCATCGATTTTTGTTTGCCCTCCCCCACTCATATCAGTTTTAAATTCGTGTACAGGGGTTAACTCTTTTGAATTTTATTAGGATTTTCTTTTTCAGAAGGAGATAGCTCTGAACTGGGTAAATTTCTCTTTGATATTGACCCTGACCTAGTTCTCGCCCCCAAGATCAAATCAGGGTTTATATGACGGTTCGTTGCTTTAATACCTGATGGCTCCACAATAATGGGGACTGCAGAACCCTCGCGATGATCAACAATCAAAGGGGAAACTGAGGGTTCTTCATCCCGCTCAGCCTCTTCGGGGGGGTGAGGGGAGTATGACGACACAGGGACCGCTTCAATGGGGTTGACATTCAAAGAATGGGGGGCTTCTGTTTGAGTGATAGATGGGTGAGCACTGGCAGAACCATCCACCTCTTTTTGAAAAAACACACTATTGGACTCGTTATCCTCCACCTGTATAACCTCCACAGAGGGTTGCTGGGAGTTGGACATATCTGGCGTTATTTCTACATTATCATCAACTGCATTTGAGTTAATGTTCTCTGAAAGGATCGAGACGTCTCCAGTGTCTATAGATTGTGGGTCAAGAGTCGTATTGGAGTTCAAAGACCTTAGCGTCTCTTTTAAGGCCTTATCGTAGTCTTTTAGTCTTAGTCGGAGGTTGGGGCACTCCTGTTTGAGATGCCCATGACTAAAGCAGTTTAGACATTGAAGTCTAACGCCTCTGTATTTTAACCTTATGAGACAACCTTGATAGGGAATCACTTGTGGTAGAGTGGCCGGATCAGCTATCAATTCTACAATATAATCGCAGTCTCTCCATACGTCCTTATATTCTCTAAATTTCTTTTCCGCTACCTCATTCGAGGGATTTTTCTTCGGGTAATGGGAAACGACTTGTCCGAATTTCTTAAGATAGTCTACTGCTCCGTCTTCATTTACTCTTTTAAATGTGTTCTCCAAAGTTATCACCATTTTTCTCTTCATGTTTACTTCTATTTTATCAACTCCTTTTAACTTTAAAGTAACGTTGACTAGGGGACCTCCAACCGACTTTACTTCAAAGGTATGAGTCTTTTTTAAGTCGACGATTCTCGTACGCACATCAATAGGATGCTTAGTATAAAATCCCACTTGATTAATACCGAATTTTGTATTAGCTCCGGCTAGCTCATGCTCCTTGAAGCCGAAAAGTAGAGCTATATCATAAACGTCTATATGTTTAATTCTTTCAGCCCTAAACGACTGGTCATCTTTTAGTTCCATAACGACAACAAAAACTTCCCATTTGAATTTCTTTTCCCAGTCAAGGGATACTCCGTTGTTATTATTCTTCCTCATCCCTTGTTTCAACGCTCTTGAATAGAGCTGTGCACCCTCATTGCTACTATGCTCCTTTTCTTTCCTCACGGACACGCGCTCTTCTTTTTCCGAAGGAGCCCTCTCCTCTGCAGGTGATGTTGCATTATTATTATTTTCTCCTTGCCAGTCAGGAGGCCTATCAGGCGGTACTGAAGGCATGACGATGTTTATACACACAAAAGAGTAAGAGAGACCTTACCTCAGCGTGTGCTCCTTGATGTTTTTATGAAAAAAGATTACTCAATGTCCCAGCCCAAGGATCCAAAATAAATAATATGAATCCTTGAAATCCAAGACGTTCCGGAATCCCAAGAGAATAAAGGCGGTTCACTGGGGAGATGACATGATTACCTCCCTGTAGACCCCAAAATCCTTATTAGAAAGTCACTGTAACACGGTTTATTTTGGTTTTGTATACACACAAAAGCAAAGAAACGTCCACGCGCGACTATACATAAACAAACTC
>CP045900.1:20270196-20320470 GCA_013387185.1 Caligus rogercresseyi | reverse complement strand
GAGTGTTTTCCATTTGCTGAAATGAGCCAGAAAAGGCCCATGTCCCGGTGTAGGCTTGAACTAGCAACCGCAATTTTTGTCTGTCGAGATTAACAATCTTCTTGTTGGGTTTTCCAAGCAAACCACGCGTATGAGCCATGGTCCGTTGATTCAAATAACGTCTACACCAGGCTTTATAGAATACATCATATATGGACTTCTTAACGAAACTTGGAGATATGCCAACACATTTTCGGTTTTGAATCGTTGTGCCACTTTTTGCAAGAAAGTCCGCAAACTCATTTCCTGTCAGATCATTGTGACCTTTGCACCATGAAAGTTGAATAGTTTTTCTGACTTTTTGCTTTCAATAAAGTTTATTTGCACTCCTTCACTACAACACTCGTGGTAAGGGGATTTAAAAATTGCTGCAATAGCTGAATGAGAATCCAATAGAATTTGACATCACCTGAGGGTTTTCCTAATTGCAGAACAGCCTCAACTCCTTGAGTTATAGCAAAACTTCAGCCTGAAACACCGTAGCTTCGCTGTTCAGGCATGCAAATGACTGATTAAGTGATTTGTCACCTCAAGTATTTGTCCATCCAGCGCCTGTTTTTCCGTAATCGTCTTTAGATCCGTCAGTATAAATAATTATGTCAGAGTCGTGAACATCGTGATTATCTACCCATACACGAATGCCTCGAATGTAGTCACTTTGTTGATCTATTTGGGTCCTTTTTATTATTGTGTCAGACTAAAAATGGTGTCCTCGACGCTTAGGAAGAGCTCCTATTCCATCCCATGTATCTTTGAGAAAGGGCCTCGTTCTCCATCCCGATTTCGTTGCAAGGGATTGTATGTATGTATAAGTCCAGGGGGGTTATACCCAATACTGACTCCATCCCCGCCGTCGGTGTTGATCGAAGCGTGTGAGTCATTCCTAGAAGTACCTTTCTTTGGATCTTATTTAAAGCTCGTATTGCACTCTTTTTTGTTGCAATAGCATGCCCCCAAACAATACACCCGTAAGTGTTGGCTTAATTATTGCAACATAGAGCCAGAGTATTTTATCTGGGGTTAATCCCCACTTTTGCCCTATTGTGTCTTTAGCAATATTCCAAAACGAGATGACTTAGCAGCCTTTTCAGCTAGATTTCCCTTCCATGTAAGTCCCTGATCAAAAGTTAGACCAAGGTATTTCATTTTGTTGAGTATTCTAATGTTCTTCCATTCATATATAGTTTTAATTTTTTGACATAAATCCATTTTATTTTTATGGATGTGTTCAGACTTCATGTTACCAACTGATATGTTCCTAAAATGGTTCACTAAGCCAAAATGGAAAATATTGTCCACCAAATGATGAAGTCTAAGTGCGCCAACAAAATTTAATAAAGAGAGTATCAAGACCTTAGACTTTAGGATTAAATATATATAAATTGAAGCAAGACATATGCATATCCAATGCAATTTCAGTAGTAGAATCAAACACGTATCCCACAGAGCGTCCTTCTTAAAGGATCATTGACTAAAAAAAACACAAATACAAATGAACCCAGGGTTTTATTCACAAAGGAACAAAATGAAAAATTGTTTAAATACATAATTGAATATAAATAAGGGATAATAACTACGTATTCTCAGAAGCGTTAAATGTAAACAAAGTTTTTGCCGGTTTTCTTCAGCATAAAAGATCTACTACTCTTGGAATAAATACGGGTTTGTTTAGATTAAAATAATAATAATATTGTGTGCCATAATAGTTAATAATAAAGGAGTACATTTTGTATATCAGTCGTCACAAAGCTATAGGAAATTCAAGCGAAGGAATACTTAGGTTTTTGTTGTTGTTGTTGTTGTTTAATATATAAAATACCGTTGTTGAATAGGAAATAGAGAGAGTAAAAATATATTGGGATCAGATCATGGGGCTGGTAACTTTATTTTCGAGGGCTTCGTGTGACTTTGCGTGGGATGATGGAGGGTTACCACAGCCCTCTCGGAACAGAGGCGCCAAATGCCGCTCAAAGGACGCGTAGTTCTTCTGAAGCTCCTTTTGGTATTCTTTTTGATCATGGGTTATTAGCTTCTTATTGCGCTCCAAGGCGTCACGACATCTGTAGAAGGGAAAGAACATGAAATAATTGTATGGAAAAACGGTCATCAATGATTAAAAATATATATTCACAAAAGGGTTAGTTCAATTTTGTAGTTGAGGACTCAGGTGCGACTCCCGCGAATGGGAAAGGTTGATCACCCTAATTGAAAAAGTACTAGGTTCGGCTGATTAATTTCAATGCTAAAATATCCTCCCAGATCCAACACAATTAAATCATATACAACAGGATGTGTGAACACAATTTTACCGCTTAATAAAATATAGATTATTTTATAATATTTATTAATAAATAAAAATAAATATCTATATAGGATAGAAAGCAGCTATCTATTCAATGCATCCTCCGTCTGCGGTCAAGACATGATCAATGTGGCTAAGAATCTGAGAACAGACATTTGATCTGTCATATCTAACTGAATTTCTCCTTGATGCAGGAGATGAGAGATTGCTAGATGTTATGGGAGGAGCAATTGGTCATGTCCTCTACGTAGAACCAGACAAAATACTCCAACGAGTTCAAATCCGTTGATGAGAGAGGCAAATAGGAAAAAGCTACGAACACGCAAAAAAAAACATTGCTTTTCAGCTTTTCTTGAATCTGCCTAGCTTTGTAGGTCGAGTCCTGCAGCTGCATCCATGCGGCCTTTCGCTGACAACAGACTTGATTCTCGGCCACACAACGTCCTCGAAGACTTGCAAGTAAGTGTACGTGCTCCCCTGAGGCCTGTTTTGAAGATGATGGGGGGTGGTATGACATGACACTCACTTGGCACGATCCCAAAGACTATGAGCGTGACCAGAAACTTGGTTTTCATGACAGTGGGAACGTATCTGTTGTTCACGACAATCCAGCAATGGTTTTGGGGGTTGTGTGTTGCTTAATGTTATGTGATCACTAAGAATAATCTGAATGGCGGGTGGAAAACAATAAATAAAGCCAATGATCCGAAAACAACACCGAAAGCTACCGGATATGACATGAGCTAATGTAGTAATGTCGTCGTTAAAATGCATCAGATTTTGTCCACACACCCTGCTCGTTGATTTGAATATAACTATAAAAGCTATCATAAATAATGGATAAAAAATAATAATGGATAATAATGAAATGTTTTAAATACTCTCTAAATGAGCTGTTGGACCATATTGATACAAGTATTTCAATGTAATAGCCGTTGTTGTGGATATTTTCCCCGCCCAAATTGTTTGATATTGTATTTGGTCCATCCAACTTAGTGTATATTCAATTATATTTTAAAAAAATTCCTTCTGGGGAGCCGAACCAACGTCCTCCACATTGAGATTTGAGCATCCTTCTACAGAACCAATGGTTTCCCTTTATTTAGTGATATCTTTACCTGAAGAACTATCTCCATAGTTAATCTCTATATATAAATAATATGCAACAAATGAAAACCATAGCAAACACCTGTTAAACCTATGTAAAAAAAAACTATATACTCACGTAACAACAAACAAAAAATTGGAATAGCTTCATTATAGTCGTCTTTGTTTCCATTGTGTCTCTCATATAACTTTCTTAGCAACCCTTTTATTTCCTTACGCCTTGATATTGTAAAGTTTATTGTTTTTAACAGTATTATGCATTAGTAATATTGTGACTTGAATTGAGTAACCATAGTTCCTTTCTCTCCACGTTAGTTCCAAGACCCATTTACAGCTCTGATTAAATATTATTGCAGAGATTTGGCCTTTAAATATTAGGTTTTTATATGTTTAACAATAATAGAAAGCAAAAAAGTATATACCTACATTTGTTTAAAATACTTTCGATATTAGACAAGAGTAAATTATGATGGGAGTACCAAATGAGTACATTCCCTATTTGAATATGCCAAGAAGATATTGCCAATATGAATTCATATGCACTTTTTGTTTTTATAATGAAAAATAATTGAAGAAGGAGGAGGAATCTATAAAAAAGTAGAAAACTAAGGTCTTGATATGTGTTACTACTTACTTTTTCGAAAAGTCTTTGAAGCATAGTCGGAGTTTATTTTGATGCTCAGTGGGTCGGGTGAGGGGATTCGTTTCAAAGAGATCCTTGAGGAAGACGTTAGCCACTTCCATGGGCCCTTGATTCACCGTTGTCCCAATGCATCCCTGAAGGACCATCTGAAGGATCTTGGGGTCTGGAGGGTCCTGATTGACGGCGGCTTCCAGCTCTTGCGTCTTTTTTCGAATGTCCTCAATCGCGACTTCAATCGGAGTCAGAACAAACTGTGTAAAATAAAACAGGGGTGAATAAATGATCTTCCTATGAAACTCTTCAGCGCTGACTTTTAATAAAATATCAGAATACTTAAAAAGAATATAGATATTTTAAAATTTAATCAGACGAAAATCGCATAAATGGCTTTTTGACTGGTTTGTTTTGAGATATTTATGTTATTGTCGCGAATAACATTAACAAATAAGATTTCCATTAGCCAATGTTTACAAAGATAGCTGTCATGAAAGTACATCAACATAAATTATAACTCAGTAAAAATAACTTTTGCAAAATGGAAACTCTATTTTCTTTCTTTTTCTACCTGTTATCGCCAGAGTTGTGCCCAAATATCGTATATGATAAATCAAAATAAACATATATCATTTCCCTAATTGCCAAGAGTTGTTTTTTTTTACCAAGGTAAAACTTTATTTACATGATATTATATCTTATAATATTCATAAAAATACATTAAAATGTCGTGTTGTTAACAATATGATCAACCAGAGAAGTAAAAAATTTTGGTAAAGGAACTCGAGTAGATCTCATTTTATATATAAAATATTGAGATTAGTGGTAATAAAATTAATCTCTTCTTGGTACGGTCCAGTATAAAAGTAAATAAAATCCTTACTTCGTAATTGTATATTAAAAAAATCATCAAATAACAATTTTAGATATTCTAAAATTTCTACCACATATATGCACTCTAATAAAAATGTTTTGATGTCTCCAGCGAATCCCCGCAAAAAAAGCATAATCTTTCCTGCGCTGTAGTCCCATATATACTACCAAATGTCAATGTGTTGGTAAGTACTCTGTATTTAAACCAATAGAGAGAGTGATTTAACATTTTTGATTTTAAACCATGAATTAATATATTTACTGGTGTTCTTAGTCCGTAATCTTCTTTTTTCCTCTCAATTTGACTTAAAAAATGACTTTTTGAATTTTTATCAACTAAAAAATGTCGGAGTTCCTTATTACTAATTAGTTTATAAAATTGTAAAAACTATTTCTTGGACCGAACTCCCTTTTCTTAAAATTAACCCATTTAAAACATTCATCCTCTCCAGTTTTTCATTTGCTGTAAAATCATTTATTTAATTTAAAAACATCCCCAAGGCAAACGATTTTCTTCCCAATAGAAGTATTTTTTAAAAAGGATAACCTCCCATTCCCAACAACTGGTTCCTGCCAGTTCATTTTTTGTAATAATAAAACTGCTACCTCTTTATTGATCGCACTGTTCTGATACCAAAAAGGACTAATGTTTACGGCTAAATCTAGCACAGAGTGTGGTCCATTACCCTCTTCCTCCTCGAAGTGACGTCCTACCCTTTTCAAATATAGTCCCTTTAATGCTTCCGTCCAAACAGAACCACTCTCCAAAAGTATTTCAACCATTTGAAGAGTATTTTTTTTTTTTTTTGTACCGACGTACAACAAAACTTTATTTCTGTGGCAATTCACTTCAAACAATTATAAGTATATATAGGTATACACGTATGTATATAAAATTACAATATAAAAACAAAAGACATCAAATATAGTCCCTTTAATGCTTCCGTCCAAACAGAACCACTCTCCAAAAGTCTTTTCAACCATTTGAAGAGTATGACTTTCCAGAAGCATTCAAGATCCAACAGACCTAAACCACCAAACTTTTTTGGTGTTTTGACACGTTTCCATGATATTATTTTAGGGCGACCCTCCGGAAATATAAAAACTCTTCGCACAAATCATTAATTTTTTTACATAAAATCTGAGAAAAAGGTGTTAGTCTTAAAATATGAATAGTTTTGGGTAAAATAAATGTATTCCATATAAGAGTTTATTATTTGATTAATAACAATGGGTAATATGGAATATATTCCAAATATTAAAAAAAGCCATTGAATACAATTAAGTATGTCCATAAGATGATAGTGTTAAATTTAAAAAAAGGAAGTGAAGTGTGATGTCATACTTCATCATGTTAACTGATTTTTATTATCCATATCCTTTTCTTGCAACTAATCACGTTAAAGAAAAAAGTTCAAGAGTGGTATCCTGACTAGTAAGATTTTTTTTAATATCTCACCAACGACTCCTCAGATTCAAAGTTAGCTGATGCTTTTCTTCCTCATAAGGGTATTATTTTCTAAATTAGTAGTTAAATTTTGACAGAAATTATTTCACGCTTCATACCATCTGCCTCCATAACAAAGACAATTCAACTAAAGTTCAAGTAAGTCCGATTTAAAAAGAAAATCTAAAAGCAAAGTTCACGAAAATCATCATAATGTTTCCATGTTCCAATGATAAGCGCCTGGAATGTAGATATTTGATAAGATGGATGTCATCTCAGAGGAATGGCTTGTATTGTGTAGTCAATTGGTTTCCGTGTGGAATAAAGTGAGCGATAAAGGATATTTTGTAGTATATTATTAGTTATAATAAATTGTTATAATTTTCGTCCCTGGAGAGAGAATGCTTTCCTTCTTATTTATCGTTTATGTTATTGCAATGCAATGTTTCTTATCATTGATCGCTTATCGCAAGTTCGAGTTTTGATTTTTTTTAACCGTTTATCGCAAGTAAAAAATAAATTTATAATTTATGCTAATTGCAAGTTTTAGACATAGAGATATAAAGATATAGAGAGTTATTCCCTTCAATAACACAGAAACATCGTTCAGCTGTATTTTTGTGTCCAATATAAACAAAGTAATTTGATTACGTCATCGTAAGATGATCATAGAGATAGAAAGATTGGTTATATTGGACAACAAAAACGTATTCCTCTGAAGAATCCAATAAGATCTCTATGTATTTATATCTCTATGGTTTTAAACAGTTGAGTCTGAAATCCCTGCAATTAGTCATCAGCTAAAACCAAAAATACATACTTAAATATGATTAAAATAGAAGTGCCCCATCAAAATGGCAAGTCCCTGGATGATTATTGAACGTGATTAGGTCCGAACCGCCAGTGGGGGATCTCTTTTGTATATTAAGTGTGTATTATTCTAGTTTACTTATAGCTAGTTATAAATACTGTTAAGATGTAATGTAAATGTGACTCACTTGTTTCCGTTCCTTTACGCGGATGCGGGTTTTGACGTAAGGGAAATGGTTCTCCACGGTTTAAAATGGTTTTTCGCTTATATTGCTCGTGAAGTTCTCCATGAGGTGAACCGTCGGGAGTGAACGGCGTTGCGAAGACAAAGCGACCTAGATAGAAATATTCATGTTAGGCCTCAATCAATGATCTTGTGACCTCCTTATTATCTACTCACTGATATTAAAGTTCCTCTCAAAGATGGTGACTCGGTCTCGGAGCTCATAGTTATCAAAGTAGGGCTCCACATAGGTGATCTGTATGTAGGCTTTCTCGGGTATCAGCTCTGTGGTATCTACATTCTTGGAGTCCTTGATGATGATCAAGTTATCCGGACCGAACTTGTCACCATAGAATTTCTATTGGAAGGAGAAAATATGGACAATATGGTAAAAAAATGTCTCTATAAATAAATGAATTGTACAATTTGAATATTTAGTTAAATAGTAAGAGAAATTCCTTATATGATTATCTCTTTCAATGTTTATTTTGTTTGTTGTTTTAACATGAGTGATTAAAGATACGTCGTTTCGCCGTAAAAAAAAAATACATATTCTCATTCGGTATAAAACCTTGAAGCAAATTTAAAATGACAATTTTTCTATAGAATATTTGAAACATTTAAAACTTTCTTTTTTTAATATATCATCTTGATGATGATGATCGGCTCTGGTCCAGGAGTCATCAAAATTAGATATAATTTATATGTCAATGAGTTCACACATTTTTATAAATACGGCCAAAAACGACGCAGTAAAGGTTAGTAACACTTGTTAAGAGCGCATTTTTCACATAATAATATGTGTTTAATAAACACTTCGTTTAATACCTGTATGACAGGGCTCTCTGATGAATGTATATTGAAAGCGAAGAAAATGATAAATATATTTGTGAAAAAATATTTTAAATATATTCATTTACGTAAGATGCATTTTGAATTATTAATCCTGAAGGAAATTAAATAGGATATACAGGCAGAGCTTTACTTCTTATAGCATATTGACATACATAATTGACTTACTTCAAAAAATTTAAAAACTAACTGATTGTTTAATAAATATTTTTATAGTATAACCAGTTTTAATAAATATTTTTTACGCCATATGGACCTATGAAACTATTAAAAAGTAACTTTCATTGGTGCCTTCCGAAACGGCCAATGCGGCTAGAATTTTCAAACAATATTCTTTCATTTTTTCAACCTTTTAGAAGCAGAAAATTATCTATTAGAATGTTTTCTTTAGAAAGAAAAAAATAAGAGGTTTAAACGTATATTAAGTGGTTGTGTTGGTTCTTTTAAATAATGTTAATTAAATAATATTTCTAAAATTATAAATATAAAAGGCTGTAAAAGAAAGGGGGAATGTTTAAGCTTCAGGTATGCTTTCTTCTTTTTTATAGTTAAATTGTTGAACATTTAGAAGCAATTGAGGTATAATAAGTTTATCATTTCAAATAATTCACAACAGATGAATAGAACCGCTTTAGCAGTTTTAATTTGGTAATCCTTTTTTGTAAGATTTAAAATGCCATATAATACTTTAAAGGCTGTATATATTATTCGAATTTAGAAAAAAAGAACAAATAAATGAACAAAATGGCAAAGAAATGGTTAAAAGGAAAATAATTAATAAATAAATAACTATATTGTCAAAGTCCTCAAAAAAATCTTTACAATGATGAAAAGATTAGTATTTTAATAACAGAAAATATCCACAAACATGGCTTTAAAGTAAAATACTGAGGTCTTAATTGCTTATCTCACCTCTAGTCTCTGAGCGATTTCGGGTAGTTTTGCAAGAGCCTTTTCCTTGTAGATGAACTCCGCCTTATCCAGGTCCCAAATAGCCGCCCGCCATAGAACCCGACCCGGAAGTAAGTCGCAAATATCCGTCTCCCCTGAAGGCGATCAATGTTCTTAAATGCCTCATGAAGATCCTGATAGATCTCAGAGAGCTTTTTAAAGTTCCGATTGTGTTCCGCGATGGGTATGCCAACTTTATATATTCCGTGTACGGTTTCATACATGCAGGCCTGTCCCAGATACTTTGCAGCCTCGTCCAGCATGCTCATGAGGCCGGCCTCTGTGAACTTGGAGCCCGTGCAAATCCCCTCTTCGTCCGGAGAGACCAAGTCGTCTGAGGCGGCAGATTCCTCCAGGGCGTTCGGGGATATCCGGCTAAAAGTGACAGCACCCGTGGGCATATACTTTCGGTCCTCCAGGAGATGGAGGTACTCCGAGACAAGGGCGCAGCAGTGAATCTTGCACATACCAGACTCTGCAAAGTGCCCTTGCTGAAAATAATTAATATTCATGAATGTGAGAAAAACATATTCCATAGGGCTACTACCTTGTTCAGGATGGAATAAACCAATACTGAAACATTAACTTATAAAAAATCAAAGAATAATTGTATAATAAGACCCTAAGGCTATGTTATTGATTTCATATAATCCGTAGTAAATTGTAGACGAGAACGATTAGAGAGAAGAGAATATAAACAATCGACTTGTCATTAACTAAACTAAAATCTGAATAAAAGAAATCATAAAAGGTCGCGTCCAAGACTAAGCCAAGAATTTGATATTTCAATATCATAACTATACCAAGATAATTACTTTTAAAAAGCTTAAATTGAGACTGAACATTAATTAAGGCCACTTAGTTTCGAACCTAGAACTTGAACCTTTAAGAGGGGGGATATATACAAAAGCTGAAAAATATTGACCCTTTTTTTTTGGTGTAATAATAATAACCAAATAAATCATTTTGTATGAACAATTATGATTTCATTTAAATAAAAGTTGGAACTTAAGCGCATAATTAAAGATTCTTAAAAACTTGTGAAAAGCGTGTATTTCTTAGTAAAACGTCACACACGGAAGCAATGTGATTCCTTAGGCTACTGACAGATTTGACTACTTTAAGTGACAATTATTTTTGTATATCAATATAAACAAGGACCCAAAAAGACTTAATTTATCCATATTTTAGTACAAAATATTTCACTGAATATAATCAAATAGACTGACTAAATATTCTTCATTGTCATATCACCATTTCCTACATGTGTGCTCAAAAAGACTAATGCTGTGATCCACAGCTCTTATTGTCTCTTTGATCATCTAACAATGTTTTTGGAAAATGTTGTCATTTTTAGGGGGGGTCACTTAATAGTTGAAAAAGTAAATTTAAGGACTTCGAAAAATATTTATCAAGAACATAATAAAAAAGACTTTACCCTGGCTTAACTCATATTTTTTTTAATATAAAAAAATTGGAGACTAAAAACATACAAAAAAGTTAAAAGTAGCTGCCTTTACCATCTCAAGACCAAACCTAAGAGGCCACTTTGAATATGAGCCTTTCGTTCTTTTTTCACCATATATTTTTTTTCATGTTTTGAGCTCGTTATTGTCATAATGACAATTATGACATTTCAATAAAGCCTTATAATTGCGCATATAACGATAAATTTGATTTTTATACACATGAACCGCTTCTTTCAAAAAGTATCAATTAGAAAGGTCATTATTTAGCATTTGTGGATCCTTGCAACCTCTGACCAAGGTAGCAGCAGTAAGACAATTTTATTGCGGAGTCACATGACATTCATGAGTTATTAAATATAAATGCAACTCGCCTACAGCTCTTGCAAAAATAAACTATAGCCTTTAATCGAATTGAAGGGAAGTTGTTTTGCTCTGTGGTTAGCCACAATTATATCTAATCCTTGTTATAGAAACAAGGAGAACTAAGAGTGTATTCCACTTTATTTTATACAATGAACTGAATTATAATGATAAGTACAACCATAGTTTGAACCGGCAAATAGGACCACTTATGAAAACTGAAATGTAGAAATGTGGAAGCTAATTCAATTTGCTAATAAGTAAAATGGAGTTTTTTCAGTTGGTACTCATTCTTTTTTGTATTATTTATCGTTAAATTTGACTAACAAAATAAAAATTATTTTCAAACTTTATACATGATATTTTTAAAGTCTCAAATATGACATGTCAATATACATGCAATTTATATGTTTCTTTTAACTTGCTTACAAATTCTGATCGATATATCTGATCAATGAAAAGCATGGAAAAAGTAATTTGCATGGTATGACAAAATATAACTTCGTTTTTAAATAAATCTTGATATCATATTGTAAAAGCTTCTTCACCACTGATTAGAAGGTTCAAATGGCTTATACTTTTTTCGTCCTTCAGCAAATGTATTTCCATACTAGGGATCTGAAGATCTATTAAGGCCACCAAATCTTTTGAATTGATAAGTTGGGAATAGTCGCTTTAATGTTATAGGGATGCAAAATTATCAAAACCTAAATCAATTGAATCTGCCAGCATCCGGAATCACATGAGTTGAGGTCCTGCTGGTCTACCGAAGTCATGTTGCACTTATTTAAATAAAGCCGCTCTACCTCTTCGTGTTTCTTGGCCATGGACTCCAACCAAGTGAGCCTCAAGTCCGGAGAGTTTTGATATCCTTTAGCGATTCGGTACATGAGATCCAAGAGCATTTCAGGGTCATCCTGATACTCCTTCATTTTGACGGTGTCCGAGAGGATCATGTGGAGATTCGAGACGAGTCCCTGGACCTGATTGCGGAAGGCCGTGTCCGAAAACTCTTCGTCCTCCTCTGCGTAAACTAGGATGGTCTTCAGCGAGCGACGGAGGAAGTCCTCGTTGAAGTACTGGAGGTGCCCACGAGTTGACTCAGGGACATGGTTACTTGCATTTTGATCTTTGCGAAATACTGGAGAGAGAAAAAAAGAAAGGATATTTTGGTTTGAAATTACTATAAGTTAATATCATTAAGTCATTATTTAATCTCTTTAATGAATGCTTAAAGAGACTAATACAGTCTCATTAGCGGGTTCGTAAGTATTCAGTTTAAATCTATTTTTTGTATTCGGCATTCATCGTTATAAGAATTCTTAATTTACAGTGTTTAATACCTTCTCACGTCAGCACAGTCTTTTTAGATAATCAAAGCTTGAAACACTGAGAGTATTTTTACGGATAGAACTTTAAACAAATCCGTTACGTTCATTCAGCTTTTCTATTTTGTGTTTCCATTGTCTTCCGATTTTTTGAAAAGAAGAATAGTGAAATATAAATAGAAGGAGATTGCTTTCAAAAAAATATGCCGGGCTCCATTCAATGCCCAATTCAAAATTATTGTCGTGATGAAGAAAATGTGGCTTTAAATGGTAATATAAATCGTCTTCTAAAACATTGGGAATGAACTGTTATTCTTCAATCTTTAAAAAAATAAGGATATATTAAAATGATGAAAAATGAAATATATTATGAAGGATTTAAGGATATGATTTAAAGAAAGAGTTACTTTTATTTTCAATTTATTTAATCACATAACCATGAATTACTTAATGAATTCAAAAAAAAAATAATGGTATATAAAAATGGTTATTAAAAATGCAAAGTACCGACAAGAACTTTGAACCCCTGAACGTTACATAAATGATTTTTCTGGTAATATCATAAATGACCTATGGGTTTCTTTTATGTGAAAATAACATGTAGTGTAATGTGCGAATAATTCCACACAATAATCGCACCAGGGGTTTAATTTCATTATGGTTTGCAAATTACTGCATGTTTAGGCATATGAATAATCATATACAAACGGTGTAGAAGGCAGTGGATATTAGTTAGCTTGAACCGCAGTTACTGCAAACTACATAAAGCCAACAGGCTTATGTTTTGCATAATCAAATTGTGGTTAAATGTTTAAATACTGACAGGATATTATTTCAAGCATATGGGTAGCATATAGAATCAGGCGTGCGGACATACTTTTTATTGCAAATAATCATTATGATCATTACAATTCAGTTAAATAGTTTAACTTTGTTTAAAATATATATCCTTCACTTTTCTTTGTGATAATTAAACAGAAAAGGGGGGAAAATTAGTTATGTCGATGAAGGATTTGAAAGAGGCACTATTATATACAAATTATATATATATATATATATATATATATATAATTATCCTAATCAATTACTTGTAAATGGTACATTAGAAAGTGTAAAACCTTTATGTCAGCTTCTGCAATCATACAAAATCATGGAAATATTTTGTGTATTTAATATATCTTCTAATCATTATTTATTTCCTTCTACAAAAATCAATGGCTCAACTGAAATGGATTTAATAGAATATTTTTCCTTTAATCATTTGCTTCTGAAAAGAAAAAAAATGGCAATGAACAAAATATATCCATAAAAGGAAGCGCTTTAGCTCAGTGCGTAAACGTGTTCAGTTGTATATATTGAGGGATTTTACTCTATTTCATCGTGACCAAGGAATACTAGAAATTACATGGAAGGGTGACTTTTTTTCGCACGCCGGGAAATCAATACGTAAGCAAGCCATAAATTCTACCTATTTTATAATATTATGTGCTAATGCATATATTATATTTTTATGCATAAGTGTATTATATTATTATTAAATTAAAATATTCAATATATCACTGCAACTAATCTGAGGCAATTACCACTTGATTGAGATCAATTTCGAGAAAAATAATTGATGTTTAAATACACACGCTTCACAAAAGAATAACTACTGAAAAGGAAGTACCTACTATTTAGTTTAAGAGTCACCCTTCCATGTATTTTTAGTATTCCTTGCTTTGACTGACTATAAAAGTGCAAGCGAGGTAAATACCCTCGACAAAAAGGTCTACGAGGAATTTGCGCAGGATGAAATTACTAGACACCTGTTTAGGGTAGTGGTTCATCTCGCGAGAGGGCAAACTTTATTGAATATACCCTTGGTTTGATGAGTAATTTTATTTCTAAAATGCTTAGTTATATCCTCACGGATACTCCAAGGGACCATGCACACACAAAAATGGTCAAAATTTAAACATAAAAATAAGCCACACATTCTACTAGATGTCTAACTTACGTTTCCGATTTCAAAGTTTTGCCTCATGAGTATGTAGAGTGAAGCGGAAGCCTGGCTTCGAACTGAGGAAATGGATGAGGAGCAATGCTTGAGGAGTCGAAGGCATAGATCCGCGCAGTGCTCCGAGGCTTCGTCGAAGAGAAGGGATGGGAACTTGAAGACAAAGGACCGCTGGAGCGCAAAGAGTCTTTGAAGAAGGCTCGTGGACTGATTGGTTCCCAGGGCGTGGAGAAGGACTTTGAGAACGTTGGCCAGGAGGCCCTGTGACTGATCCATTTGAGCAACCACCTGAAGAGAGGAGAAGATGGAATATCATGAGCAGGGATTCTTAGGATATTAATCATTATATCGTAGCAACCCCAATAACTTTCGAGGGACTACAATATGAATTGATATATTTTTGTAATTAATTATTATTTGTATTCTCAATAAAGATTAAATTTACCATGGCCCTTTAAAAATATTCTATATTTTATTCATCGGGACACCCTATTGTTATGTCTATATCAGTTATAAAACAATAAAATACTTTGACAAAGAAGTATAGAGAAATAATTTTCTTATAAAATACAAATATTTTGTTTAATCGCTTATAGACTTTAAAAAGGAACCGCACAGTATTGTAGAAGCAAAGATATCTCTCATTTGTGGCTGTGATGTTTACTTAAGTTTGTATATGTATTTTTATGTTCATATTTATTGTAATCAAGCTTTTCACAAAAAAGTTTTTGAAATAAATGTGATGAAATTATTATTTTCTTACTTGGATAATGACTTCAATGGCATCCAGGACAAGATTGCTTGCCTCAGTTGATAGGTTTCCCTCAATGTGTGAGTGAATGTCAGGATCTAATAGATAAGCATTGATATGCGAGTGCGTCCCGGCGTAGAGAGAGGAAGACATGCCGCCTGAGGAGGGACTAGAGCTTCCACCCCCAACAGGAAGGGAATCCGAGGCCTGAAGGGTGTTCTTCATAAAGGACGTCTTGTGCCAACGGCGGTTACCATCCGGATTGGGCGACGGGGGCAACCGATTTTCTCCTTAGAATAAAGGGGGAAAATAAGGTAATCCGAGTTGAAAAATGTATAACAAAAGAGTAATCTGATAGGGTATTGAGTTATTTCATCTTTATTTCTTGATAAAATTGTCAATTGATGTTTTAAATAATTGACAATGGATAATCTAAATAAAGGAAATGTTCATGGGTATTTTAAACAATAGGAAATGTCAATTGATATTATAAAAAATAGAAATTACGAATTCAATTTTAAATTATAAATTTTTTGATATTGAAAAAACATTGTAATTACACAAGACTAAAACTAATAAGTACTTAAATAGCTTCTTTTTGTGACTAATTTCTTTCTCATGGAGGCATGAAAACTGCAGACCCCAATTCTATTGATAAGTCATCACATAACTCAAATAGTATTGTTAGTTTTATATGTCCAATATATTGTTAAAGTCCCTTCAGCCTCATCCGGCAGGGCACGAAATTCCCTTGCCGACTCTACAAACAGCATTCAAGGTATTATGCACCATTTGTATGTACTCCTCCATAAAAGTTTTATATAAATAGCTTAAAGAAGATTAAAATATATTAATGTATACAATTAAATGCGTTATTATTTTAGAGTAAATATAATTAGTAGAGGAGGTAACTTTTAAAACGGTGTTATTTTAGTTGAACATGTTCATCACTTGTGAGACCATTTACTCTCCATTTTCTCCATGTTTTACAAGATTGAATTGATATTCGTTTCCTTTAGATCAGTTCATGTATTAACTTTAAATACAAACTATAATGTGCATCCAATTAACTTATCTGACTCCCGGGCATCAATTTTAAAAGCTTATAATTTCAGGCATCTTAGAATAAAATAATCGAAATGCATCCATAAAGTCATCAACTCTACTCACCTCTCCTTGCTCTTTGTATCATGTCTTGGCGAGCAGAGCCTTGTCCCATGATGAAGTCCTCTAGACGAGACTTGACGTTGTCGGAGCTCTTACGGAAGCCCAGGCTTGCATTCTTACGAATGATCTTCTTGCCCTAAAAAGAATAAATCAGAGTTATAAAAAAGTCGAAAGCAGTAGGGAGTGCGATAGCCGTGTACGTTAAAGCGTGTTCAACTCTCAATGTTGGGAGCGCAGGTCCGAATACTCCCGAGAGGGGATGGTCATTTTTGGTCTACGTCATTGATAAGATCCTAGGTTCGAGTGACTAATTTTAATGCTATAATGCTTATTTATATCCTGTCGGATACTGCAATTCTATCGAACCAGTTAGTCAAAAAAAGCAGTATAGATATTACAATCCTAGTATACGAATTTATATTCAGCGTGACCTCAGATGCAGTTAGGGTCATTTAGGTTCCTTTTAGGTTTTTTTCATGAGCTATGATATCCGGGAAGTAAACGAAGACACTCTTCATTAAATAGCTAATTATATACTACAGGATTTTATTGAAATCATCATTCACACAAGAGTCGACAAGAAAAAACCCCAACGTCACATCAAATAAATTCACATACAATGAGATGTAAATCCTACATTTTCAGCAGGACTAGAGTCAATATATATTTACAAGGAATAGGAGACTGAAGGATGTCGATGTCCCAAGGGGCCAAGTTGAGGTACTCGTCAACATTCTTAACGTTTTTCGGTACAAAATATTTAATTAGTTTCGAAAAATGCAATCCTAGGATCGAAAAGAAGTGTCCTGCTTTTCAGTTTTGAATGATTGTACAAGGAATCACTCAAATATGACGTCAAAGAGTAGCTCTAGGGAACCTTAACCTTTAACTGACTCGTTTAGAAATATAATTTTATAATACAAATAAAACATTGGGTTCATTCAAATTTTAGGCACAGATCGATTCATATAAAATTTGTAAGTAAAAAAGTGATGTTTGATAGCGAGTGCAAAAATTATATTTATTGAAAAATAGAAATTACAACTTATATAACCATTTTCGGTATGATACCAATATATATATATAATATTCAGTCGAATGCAAAGCTACTAAAAAATAATAACTTAATCATTATTACCATGATATGGTTTACTTTTATCAATAGCAGATTGCTGTCACTCCTCAAAAGAAATATTCCGAATGAAGTAAAATAGCAATCAATAGAAAGAAACTAAATATTATTAAAATACTTATATTATTAAACATTTTGCATTGTATTTTACTTATTGAATTAAAGTGTCAGATAAATAAATCATAGTAAGACGCTTAAAAAAATCATAAAAATAAGCAAATTTTAATTATTCAAATCGACTTTAATAAAGTTTTATTGGAACTTGCTTTCGATCAGATTATTTTCAAAATAAGGATTGAAATATTAACATCCCTGCTGGTAGACAGACTATAAGACATATATGTATATTAATTTGAAAAGAACTTTAATAATAAAAATGTTTAAGGCGGACAGCACAAGGTTCTATAAAGACAAGTAGTTTTAAAGGGTTTTTTAAATAATTATATATATATATATATATTATTCATGACGTAGAAATGCATTGGACAATATAAGAATATAAAGAGAGGTCCCATTAAAAAAATTATTAAGCATTGACGGCTAAAGAAGGGAGGCATTTCATGCAAAAGGGGATGTTTATTTAAATTTATTGAAACACCATGAAGAGTTTGATCTAAGAAGCCCTCGCTTAAAATGCGAATCGTTACCTTTTTTAGGTCGGTAATTTAAAATATGCATTTTTAATTTCCATAAACTGATATAAAAAATACTTATGTTTATCGTTTTCATTCTTAAACTGAGTGATGTCACACATATTGAACAGTTATATTTACATTGAATATCTTTGACCCAATAAGGAACCTCCTTGATTCGGTGACCAAAATGAAATAATCAAATCATCTTGACTTTATTCTCCAACTATTTTCGTCAATTCTTGTCCTCTATCGCCTAGATTTGATTTAAATTTAAATAGTTAAACGATAATTTCCTTCAAGTGTTTTAGATGAAGATGATGTCTAAATGAGAGACAATGAATTGAAATGGTGGTTCTGAAATATTATTTTTATGACGTCATATATAAAATCGTGTCCAAGAATGGCGCATCCAAGATATCTTAAAGCGATATTTTTCATTACTTAATTACGGGGAAGGAAATCGACAGCTTTCAAAATAATGTTAGATGATGATACCATTTAATCGATCCAGAGAGGGACTCCATGATTGGAATAATAAATTGGAATATCTATTTATAAATTGTGGTATATACAAGGACTATATTTTATTGGGGTCTTACGAGTATCCAATCTCACTGTAGTATGAGTTCATGTTATGTGGCGTTAGATTTGATGACAGTTTCTCCTGATCATTCAGTTCACTCTCTAAAGAGATCCGTGAGGGATCACTCAGTTCGTAAGAGGAACAAGGATATGTCTAGTCATTGGACCTTAACGGCCTTAAAACCTCATTTGACGTCATGTTGAAACAACAACAATGTGATTGGATACCATTTTTACAACAATAAGGAAATAGAATCAATGTCTTGATTGGATTCTTTTTTTAAATTCATAGGTGTAAAAGCCAAGTTCACGACATGGGTTTGTGCGGAATATCTAAGAAGTGAAAGCGTGATGTCATAAAAATTACAGTAACAATAATAAATCAAATGATATCTATCGATGTCCAAATAAAGTTATTTAAATCACTATTTTATGCTACTCCATACATGATATGTTCAATAATATATATCCTTTCACTTTTCGTAATACTCACCTAATTTTAACGTTTTGGGCATGTTGTGTTCGTTTGTATAAAAGGATAAAAATAAAGGCCTCCACGGAAGAAAGCTCAGAAAATTAAAGTTTATTTATTAGCTTGTGACTTACTCGGTTTCTTAATTAAATCAATTGGCTAGGATTTTAAAGTATTTTTTAATATAAATTCAATTTTGCAGCAAATGAATACACCATTTTTAATGTTTGAATATCCTAAATAGAGACTTATGCTCGTCCTTAAAATTATAGGTTAAATATCTATTTATTTAAGGCTGAATAATAATAAATATATTGGATTAATAATAATAGCGACCAACAAAGACCTTAACGGTTTGTTGAAGCACAAATATATACTTGACCAAAGGGTTTTCAATTTATTATATCAACATCTATTGATATTTAAAATGTCTTATATAATAGCTTCCGTATTATTTCTCAAATCAACCTGTCGAGTACGAAATTTAGGTTAATTGTGAGTTTCTTGTAGACTTTTCCCCCTCAAACAAGTGACTAGTTTATCAAATTGATTTAATTATGCAATTATTTTATTTGGACATCCCTGATGATAATGCATATAAAGTTGTACATTATGGTAGTACTGATATGGTATATAAAGGTATTTAAAATGGCGTCAGATATTTTTGTTTTTCTCTAGGGTCAATGTTTTGATACAATTGTTTAAGTAAATGCCCAGAGAAGAGACTGGAGTACTTCTAATTAGGAATGGAAATCTGGAGCTTAGCCTTGGTGCTTACAGATTCTATGACTGTTTTTGGCCGTGAAAAAGAGAGGGAGAGAGAGAGAAAAGAGGAGGAAAGAGAGGGAGAAAGAAAAAGTGAGAGAGAAAACTTCTCTCTCTCTCTCCCTTTCTCTTTCCTTCTATCCCTCTCTTTACCCCTCTCTCTTTTTCACGGCCAAAAATAGTCAGTGAATCTGTAAGCACCAAGGCTAAGCTCCAGATTTCCATTCCTACTTATAGTTAACTGGCTGGGTAACAAGGCCGAAACATATCTGACGTCACGGAAAATAAATCATAATATTAGAGTCATAAATTTTAGCCACCGACCTAAATAATAATAACTGGATACACAAATGATTCAATAAAGGATGAGGAAAAAATAAATTTTAAAAAAACTTGTGGGAGCCATTTTATGAGCATTTATGACGAAATCAAGACTAATAAGAATTCCGTTCGTTCGTTTCCCTATATCCCAAAAAGCATTCATTAGATCTTGACGAAATTTTCAGTTAATTATTTTAAGAGCTATGGGAGTGTTGTTTACCGGAAATCCATTATCACCACGATTACCTGTAATATAGTGGTAGATATAATTTTCGCGCACGCCTTAATCGCACGCTTTAATATCATATGCTTTTTTTTCGTATGTTCCTTTAACCTTTGACATCGCACTCTTTTTAAAGCGAGTATTATTAACGCGATGCTCCATTGTCGTTGATGCTTATAATCGCACGCTTAAACGTCGTGAGCTTTATCGTTGAAGATTACTTTCAATGCGTTGCTGACTGAAGTAAAAGAAAAAAGAAGAAAAACGAAAAGGGGGCTGAAGGGAATTAATAATCTCGAACTCATGGATTCTCATTTTTGGCTGTTATGGCTGAAATGGATATTATTTTTCTGTTGAGTATCTAGTTATTATTAAAAAGATCGGCAGTTTTAACGTATGGAAATAAAGAAAGTCATTTAAATACCATATTATTCTGGAAGAAGCAAGTAACAGGTGCGTAGTAGAGTACCTTGAGCTCAACTAAACTCGAGAAATCCTTGTCTGAGCAAGTTGAGTCAGTGGGACTGACTAATGAAATGTCTGGATTTTTAATGGAGAATACCAGGGGACTCAGACTTCTCTTTTTAGCCAGAGACAAGGCTCAGAGCTAGCAGAAAGTAATTTTCTTTTACTTGAGACCCCCAGAGGCCGCGAAGTAGTCCGATACCTTTGCTGCTGCAGCTAAAAGGAAGGATACGAATGGAGGAGGGGCGTGCGTCAACAAGGTTACTCATAGAAATACGAATATAGAGATTTGAAATCATTGTGAAGGGCATACGACTTGCTCCTCTGTTGGTATTGCTCTATTTTCCTAGGAATATCGTCCAAATATGTATAACATACTTAAGGACTTGAAATAATTAGTATTAAATATTGCTAAAAAAGTATTCATATTTTTTCGTTCTTACTTAGACGAATGGAAGTCCTCACACAATAAGTTGGCAACACCTATTTATACATATTATCGGCAGAAAGAGGATCCACTTATCGTCCATGGCGATTAAAAAACTTTCATTTTTTTCTTAAGAACGAGAAGCAGCTGCTATATTTCATAAATATAATTAAACAATATTGAAGGAATACATTCAAAGGATTCGTAAATAGTATGGACTCATGAAAAAAGAAACTTAGGTTATTTTCTTCTTTGATAAACCTCAAGAGCCAAGAGTGAAATGATACTTTGAAGAATACGTTCAACTAGTTTTTATTTTTATATTTTATCTGCTTTTCCTTCAATTACGTTCGAGAAAAACGTCAAATGCTTCAAAGTTATTGAAATGCTGCTCGGCGAATATATTTTTGTTTAAATTATGATAAAATGAATACTTTCAATGTGCAATTATTAATGATGTCCTTAAAATAGACTTTAGTTATTAGTTTTAGACAGGGAAAACTGTTGTATGATTAATGATACTTAAGTAAGGTTATTACTTAAGTAGTACATATTTCCATAGTATTTCCTTTCTTCACCACATTCTAGTTATTAGGTAGAGCCCTTAACAAAAACATAAAAGCTAAATACAGTATGGAGAACGATATTTTAAGAATGTAGTGGCAATACCAATAATAGAAGCAGGTTGTATAATCCCCAGTTTACTTTAACTTTACTCATTTCTAATGTAGAATAAATTATGCACTTTTGCAACAAATATATATATATTTGCCTATCATTATGATGATAAGAATTTTTTTATCTCCGTGTACACCCATAAGATATATAATATATAATTTTCTATGTTGAAGCATTTTAATTTAACTATCAATCAAAACGTGAAAAAATGTATTTTCCCCTAATTTAATAATGATTTTATGTTTCTTTGTGAGGACGACATGCAAAGTTTGAACAAAAAATATGCTTATTCCGTTTTTTCATACTCGGTTTCTTACAGGCTGATGAAGTAAAACTCAGATTGTACTGAATTCGGAATGGAACTAATGGAACTAATCTTTTAAGATTCAACTAAACATATAACCCCTATTTTTCTTTTAAACGAACAAGTCATCTTGTACAGGCGAGTGAAGTTATGGAAGATGCAAAAATTATTCCCTCAATTTTTCTCTTTATTTTAACTTTGAGTTCGTTGAGCAAGTTCGCAGCATTGCCGATTTTTTTTTTCAAATTTCGCATGTCGTCCTTTTTAAAGGAACAAAAAATGAACTTAGTAGCCAACAGTTCAAACATTTGAAAAAGTAGAACAGCCTTTATGATGAATATTTATCATTTCTTGGGCAGTACTGGAGAGTCAAAATGGCTAGGTATTGTGGTACTACTTTAAATCACAAAACTGTGACTTTTTGTTGTTCAAAACGTGCTTAATATTTTCTACTCTCAGTAATACTAATTAATTTTGAATTGCACATATGGTTCGATGGAGTTATATACATTTAGATATACATAAATGAAGGAATTATAGGAATCAAACGAGGGTTTTACGATGATGGCATATACATATATTTACGTCACAGTAAATATATCGTTATATCGTCGAAGTCATCGACTCACGGGTGCAACAGCACCGGTTGGATGGACATGACGGTATGGCGTGGAGCACGAAAGGTTTCCTAGCCTACCACCACCAGCTCTAGGAGCCTCTTTGAAAAATTAAAAGTTTTAATATTATGTATTAGAGCTTGAATTTCCCTGCATACGATAGATAACCACACGTGTATGTATGTAAAATATGTTAAGTCTCTGTACAATTGATAGTAGTTTTTTTTTGTAATACAACGAACTTAGATATCTGGAATAAATTTACTCGTGCATACATCTGCCCATAGTCTAAATATACAAGATGTCTCATATCTCGAGAATCATAGTCATAGTCCTCAAAGAGTGATATATTCCGTTGTATATCCCTTTTCGAAACAAATCCGGGAAAATATGAATAGTTGATATTGGGGAAGCCCATTCAAGGAATTCTTAAAGGACGTCGAATGAGAATCATTAGAAAAGATGTTTTAAATGAGGAAATTATTATCTTTCAGTTGAGAGACGCAAGTTTCCCAATTTATAATGTCAATTTTTTTGTTATGACTTATTTCGCATTAACGAGAAAAAGGTCCCAGTTTGTAATCCTTATCAATATTATAATACATAATTGCATACCAATGGATAATATTCCATCGAACCAGGAGCTGAATTCCTACTATGAATAAATAAGCATATTTTTACTTTGTTTCCTTACCTTATATTGAAAGCATGAGAGTGTGATACGTAGGAGTTCAAGAAGAACCTGAAGCCTTGGGCAGGAGAGCTCCGACCACCACTGCCTGAGCGTCCCGTAGTCTACATTCTTAATGACCCAAAGGAAGCAAATGAGGAGATGCCGCGTGGTTTCCTCTTTAAGGACCATGGGCCCAGATAGGTTCTTCGAGGAGTGCGGGAGGTTACTGGAGATGACGTTCAGGATAAGGTTCAAATTGAGGTTTTGGCCATGTCCGAATATTCGGCTCTCTCCGGGCTCTGCCCAGGCGTAGAGCTTGAGGCAGTTGTCCAGAATGATTGAGACGAGGGGAAGGTAGAGTGATGCGACGCGGGAGCGGTACATGGGTTCTTGATAGCGGCTGTCCAGGTCGTGGGATGAGAGAAGGTTCCTTAGGGCGTTGACGGAGCGGTACTGAATGTCGGAGCTGGATTGTTGTTCCAGGGCTTGCGCTAGTTGGGAGAGGACTAGGCCTACGAGGAAGTGCTGTCGACGAAACTCAGTTGTGAGGTCGCTCCAATGGCTGTTGCTTTCCTTTGAGGAGACGAAGGTAACGAAGGAGTTTTGGCTGTCGTTGGATCGAACTGAGGGGGAGGGGGATACAGATCGGGATGGAAGGAGGAGGGGGTCTCGCGTGGGAATGTTGAGGGTCACAAAGTGCTCGTGGGAACAAATAATGCGAATGAAGTCCAACTGGAGGGGAACATGAAAAGATATAGACATTTGAGACCATTGGAGAAGTAAAAATCTTGCAGGCAATGGTGATGAATAACTGGTCAAAGAAATTGATTCCATAAAAATGATGAGGTTCGAAGAATATAAATAAAAATTAATTAAAAGATAATGATTTTAGTGATGGTTATCATTATGTAATTATATTTCCATGAAGTTTGCCGATCCTGCAGATTCAAAATGCATCATTGAATGATGAAAATATTAACTTCTTTCCTACCTGAAGATTCCAAACGATAATGACTTCAGAGGAGTTGTGATTATTCCGATGAATGGTGATGTCCTTAATATACATTTTGATGAGAGAAAACACGAATCCCCGATCCATAACGCTGAGCAAATCATGCAAAAAGAATGCCAGAGAAGCATTCAACTTGTCCACTTGCTAAAAAATATATTAACAAAAATGAAGAGCAACTAATATAGGTATATAATTGATTGTCATTACTCACATCCAGATTGGAGGTAACCCGGGACGTGATTTCGGATGTGATATTAGCCACGAGATTCGTAACGTCCTCATTGAACTGCTCGGAGAATCGCGTCTTTCGATGTGCCCAAAGCAGGGACATTGTGGCAAGATGCTCAATCATTGCCTTGATCATAAGCTCAAAAAAGAACCATGAGCAGTTGAGCGCCATTTCACGATGCTTTCCACTCACAACGCTGAGCTGAAGCGCTATTTGCTCGTAGACTAACTTGACGTTGAGAGGACTAGAGTTGAGAGCTTCATTGTCTGAAAGGTAATAATGAGGATATAATTAAAACCATTAAGTTTCCCTGATTATCTATGACAATATCAAATTATGTGGAGGCTTTTGATCAATATTTGAGTCGATATTAGTCCCCCACCGATAAAACGCCATCGACCAGCCTACAATTGATTTTGAGGGCTACATTTTGTAATTATATCACTTCCAGTATTATTTCAACTCTCAATGTTGGGGGCGCAGGTTTGGTCAATTTTGGTCTACCACATTGTTAAGATCCTAGGTTTGGTTGACTCATTTTAATGCTATAATGCTTATTTATATCCAGTCGGATGCAATTCTGTCGGACCATAAAGGCAAAAAAAAATATCACTTCCAGTATAGAGTCAAAAATCAATACGATTAAGTCAACATAATGTCTTCCATTTTATATCGACCCATATCATAATATTTAGCCAACATGTAGGCCGATATATTTAAATGAAATATCGATTTTATATCTCAAAATATCGATACAAAGACTCATATATCGTTTGAGTTATATTATTAGATTATATAATAAACTAAGGCTTACTATTGCGAATATTTCCTTGACCGATGATCTTTCCCACTTCATCGTCTGCCATGAGCGACATGTCACCAGGGGCTTGCATGTAGGGCTTTCGCTGACGGCCCGTGTTTGTCTTAGAGGGCCGGAGGTTGGGATGAGGTAAATGAGCTTGGTAATGAATATAAGAGGTTAAAAGACTATTCCGTCCGTGACGGTCGTTGGCATGTAATAGTTCTCTCTGTAATGGAGAAAGAAGAAATTAGGGAAAATATGGCTTCATTTGAACAGAGCTGAGTAGTAGTATATATATATATGTTTGGTTTTGAACCGAAGTAGAGCAAACCCCATGAGTTTTAAGAAGCCTTGCAGACATAATGGCTCAGTAGCATCTGGTCCTAATCTTTGATGTTTTTGATGCTATGGGTTTAAATAGTTTCGGACCAGTGTTTTTGTAATGGGCTTGGTACATTTTATTGGAACTGATTGTTAATCGCTATTTCGATATATCGGTACAGCCGGTAGTGAATTTATACTATCGATTTTTATATGTTTAAGCTATCAGATTGGCTGCCTGATACAAATCAATCTGTAGTGGTAAATATAATGAAAATCTTAATTTCGCGAACAGAATATTGCACCCATACATAATATTTTCATAATCTTGAAATCCATTCATACTGACACCACCTCCAATCCGTAGTAGATTTGAAGAAGAAAAAATACCGACTGAATTACTGATACAGGCGGTTAACTATGTCTACGGAATCCCAACTCTATATATTGAACAAAATCCTTATCAGGACTATCAGAAATTATAAAGCCCATGGACTTGCTCACTTTATGAGTCCACCATTTTTTGCTTACCCTTACAAATAAAAACTATAACCAATAGGGTTATCAAAAAGATATGTTGTCAGTCTCAGTACATTTTGGATTTAGAAGAAGTATTACTTTCGAACCTTTTTGAATAGAGGGTCCTAAGCAATATCATCAAACCTCTTTTTAATATCCTTAACCAGTGATAAATTATCAACAAGAGAAACAAAAAAAAAACTTTCATTTATTGGGGCTCACGTTTCAGTAAATAAATATTCTGCCTTTTTATTTTATACATGATAAGCAATACTACATGATAATATCATAACCAAAAGGAACTGGATTTTATATATATATATTATTGACTCTATAAAATCTTTTTTATTATATTATTTTCTATTATAAATCATGTGTAAAAGAAAATGTTATTTAGGTCCATATGAGACTATTTATTGAAAATTCTTCTACACAAATGAAAAGGTTTTGTTGATGTTCTATTAATGTTGTTGATCCCGATTTATTTATACCAGCCTTAGAATTAGAAAGCCCGTTGACGAAAGAAAAACCGCCCAGCTCTGTCTTTTAATAATTATCTTCTTCTTACAGCTGATGATATTTTATGAACAATGGCGGCAAGAGAGTGAAATGCCATGGCTCCCAGGTCAAAGTCCCCGTTCTCCGACGGCTTTACGAGGAGAAGAAGAAGCTTATCTAGAACCAAGGGAAGGAACTGAACGAGGGGAGTGAGTCTGGAGGCGCTCAGGGTGTTGAGGGTGTACTTGAGGTCTTCATCACTACTCGCATTGTTGCTTTTGAGGAAGTCAGCCCCGAGCTGAAGGGAGGCCGTTAGCCTGCAGAAGGGGTCCAGGTATTGATCCACGGGGTGAACCGTGGAGTAGGCGGTGAGCTCTACATTGAAGATGAGCTTCTTGTTGTCGACCCACTTGGTGCCGGGCGGGGCGGCCTCGGTGGAAATGAAGGAATATCGCGGTGGGGGAACGTCAATCATGACGGGAAGCTCAAAGAGACCCGTTTGAAGGCTTCCGTTCTTGAAAATGGGGATCCACTACAAAAAAAACAGGGGGGAAATGAAGTGATACAATGAAAAAATAATTATGGACAATAATAATTGATAATTATTGACCATAATTATAAATACGTATTATTACTGCCTAATGTAGAAAAATAAATTTATGTATTAATGTTGCTTTCTATTAAAATTGGGGGTTAACTTGTATGAATATATTAATGTGACTTCAGAATGTTTTTTATCTTTCTAATAAAATTGAAGTTCGGGATACTCCTATTGTCCAATCCTAAAAATCCATTGTCCCTAAATGTTACTCCTTAATCGAGTAACCTCTCTTGAAGCAAACAAGAAAAATGATATATATATTCAATTAAAAATTGCAGAAAAATAAAGCAATAACTAGCAATTAAATTATCATCTTTTGTGCTTGACATTTTTAATTTACTTAAGGAATCATAACAATAATTGATTGCATCAAAGGCACAAAGAAGGGAATGGAGATTAAGTAAATTATATATATAAATGTAAAAGTTTCATTTAAAAAAATGCAGGCTTGTGAGTGATCAGGAAAAAAAATAGCGATCCGATCAAAAATAGAGATCAGAAATTATTTGCGATATAACGATCAGGGATTTTCCGATCAGCGATCCGATCAATTTAATTGCGATCAACAAAAAAATTACCTATGTAATACTAATTCTAAGTAAAAGTTTAAATGTATATACAGTCGAACCTGTATAAGTATTCATCTTTATATGGCAATGGAATGACAATGAGCTCCAAAATAACGACTTCTCCATAGGCGCCTGTCTGTATATTTAGGACAAAAATATCAGAATGATTGTTCTCATAGCTATGAGCTCCAACACTCTGGCTCCACAATTGACATATGTCTGCCTATTTTAAGACAGGAGATACCAGAATAAATGTTCCCATAGCCTATGAGCTCCAAAACAATGACTTGTATATTGTCGCTTGTCTGTATATTTTAGGACAAAAATATATCAGGATAGCACCAGGCCCAGGCTTTTGGGGGGCCCTACAATGTTATGGGGGGGCACAGTTGGCAAATTCATAAAAATTCGGGCCCACGTCACTCAGTGGGTGGGCGGGCCTGGCCCCCTCAGGCCCGCCATCCCGCCGGGCCTGGATAGCACACACTGGCTTTTTCCATTAGTATTAGTCTGTATTTTGTGTTTTCTAAACAAATATTAGTTGTTGGAATGGATTTTGGTCAATGTGACAGCTAGTTAAGTTTAAGATATGTAGGATTTGTCTCAAAAATCCTTATTACAAACATTTTTTCTTTTTTAGTTATTTTATACAAATTGATCAGATCGCTATTTTTTAGTGATTTTCTTACGATCAAAAAATATAAAGATCAGGACGTTTTGCGATACTCCAATCAGCGATCAAATATCGCTATATCGCTATTGATCGCCGATCAGAAGAAACTCCGATCAACAAGCCTGAAAATATCCTTCATTCCTCATCGGCCGTCCTCAAAATTGACTAAAATTAAATATCAAATTCAAAAACAGGTTATAATTTATTTCATGTGAGCATAGAGATAAAAAGATATAGATATTCATCTGTATTTTGTGTCCAATATTAACAAAGTAATTTGATCTATGATCATTGTAAGCTGATCATAGAGATATAATCTATCTCTATGATCAGCTTACGATGATGTAGTATAAATTACTTTGTTTATACTGGACACAAAAATACAGCTGAACGATGTTTCTCTGCTATTGAAGGGAATAAGCTCTCTATATACGTGTATTTATATCTCTATGGACGTGAGACGTTGAAGCAGGTTAACTCATAGAATTGTATCAATTACCGAGTATCCAACAGGGGTGTCCACTGACTCCTGTTCTTTCCGCTGCCCTTGGCAAGAGATGTGATAAAAAGTAAAGAAGATGTGATGATGATCCCGGATGTTGGAGGGCAGCTTGACTTCACCTCCTCATAAAAGTCTGGATATCTACAAGAAGCAAAGAGGGATAAAGTTATGTTTATATAATAATAATAATAATCAAGCAAGTAGTAGTAGGCCTTGCAATCTTACTTATTGTGATAGGTAACGGCAGTGTAGGCCTCAGAGACAAATCATGACTGGAGGACTTTCCAAAAATGTTGTTTAGAGATGAAGCCTCATCCTCGCCAGCTTTAAACTGAATCCTCACAGCTATGTTTCGAGCTCTCTCTAAGCAAATAGAAGAAAAAAACAATTATAGCCTCATATATTTATGATGTTGAAGGATCGTACCTCCAGATCTATTCGTGAAATTGAGATCCTGGGACAAATGTAGAGTAGATTGCGGTACTGATAATTAGGCTGTAGAACTTCTCGAGCAGGGAACTCCAGAACTTCTTTCGTGGGACGAGTCTTGTATCTGAGGGGGAATATATAAATATATATATGCTTTATAAACTCGTGAAATAAATATATTTTATTAGTGTGGCCATAAACCAAAAAGCTTGCTCACCAGACAAAAAAAAATCCATCATACTTCTTTCGAATTTTCTTTTCAAAAAGAAGTGTTCTTTAAGTCTTAAACCAAAAATCAACCACTTCACTTAAAATAATTTTATAATGGAGTGTCATGGAATCTGAGGATTTGTTTTTCTACACCTCAGGTAGAACATTGGAATTAATTTGCTTAATTGCTTAATTTACATCAGATCAGACAGAGTGTTCCTATCTTCCTTAATTAGACACAATTGGAATAACTAGAGTAAAAAAGAAAATGTGAAAAAACTAAATGTCGAACAAACTGAATTATTGGCATGTTATGACATGTTTATAAACACTAGTCTACGCCAAGGGATATTAAAAACAAGGAACGCTCATATTGCTAATAAAGCTGACTTTTTGCTTGCCAGCAATTTGTGACGACGTCATACCGGCAAGCTGGAAGAAAAATATTTTATGTGGCTAATGTCATCAAAAATTTAATACTAAATAGATTTAGGTAATGTCACAAATTATTATAAGAGTTTATTGAAATTTATTTTATTTAATAATGAAAACATGAAATAAACATTACTGGTATTCTTAATATCTAAGTCTACGCATGTGATTATAATAAATCGTAAAGACCTGCCCAAGAGTTCAAATTTAAAGACATTTTGCCTTTTTTCAAATGAATTTGGACTGTCTTTTATCTTAATTTTCATTGCATGCGTAGACTGGTATTAATAAACCCTGGTTGAATGAGACAAAATAAAACTGTATTAAAATTTTATACGTGGGTCTAGGTCAGGGGTCGGCAAACGCGGCTCGAGAGCCGCATGCGGCCTTTAGAGCTTTTTTCAAAAATGATAGAAAATGAAAAAAGATGGAGGAGGAAAATATATAGGACCATATGAAGCACCGTTTGAAGTTATGTAAACAATTATTTATTTTTTGCGTACTCTCCAAAAAATTGATCTTTTGATATGAGAATATACAATTACACTTGGTAACGCTGTTACTGTTAGCTGAAAGAAAGAAAAGAAAAAAAGAAGGGAGAGAGTATTTGCCTCACTTTCTCCCTTTTTTTTCTTTCTATCAGGTAACACTCTGCAGTTACAAATGGTAATTGTATATCTCATATCAGAAGATCAATTTTTTGGGGAGAGTACGTGCAAAAATGTATTTGCTTATATCTCTTAAAGTATAGCGATTTTTAGAACACCAAACATATCAAATGAAAGCTGGTTAAACCAGCTTTAATATTTTGGTATACTAAATCATGTCAATTCAATAAGTAGAGAGTTATATGTATATTAAAAAAAGCCTATCTCACGTACAAATGACGCATATAATGGATTATAAATGCGTCAGAGACAAAGTAAAATTTTGAGAGGATACCTTGACGCAAATCTAAGAAACACATTATTTTTTATTTTTTCATATCGATTTCTTATAGGTCAATACAGGCTCTGAATCATATGATGTAAACTCAGATTGTACTGAATTCTGAATGATAGAATGCAACCAAGGTCATTTTTGGATTTATCATTT
Source organism: Caligus rogercresseyi (assembly GCA_013387185.1). NCBI lineage: Eukaryota > Metazoa > Arthropoda > Copepoda > Siphonostomatoida > Caligidae > Caligus > Caligus rogercresseyi. Next base: position 20,288,969 of record CP045900.1, on the reverse strand, counting down.
AAAGTTTTACTAAACTTAAAAGTACTATTTTACTCTGAAGCGAACAAGTCATCTTCTACAGGCGAGTGAAGTTAATTGATACAAAAAAGCTATGAAATAAGCTAACAGTACACACTCCATTCTTCTTTGTTTTATTAAAAAACATCAAAACATCTGTCTGGTAGTAAATTAGATTTCCTTTAAATTAATAACTATTATTGAAGTCTGTAACGTCCACCATTTTGAAGAAATTTGCGGAAAACTATATTTTACTAAATTTTTAAAACTTTGACCTCGTTATGTTGACCGATTTTGTTCAAACATTGTATGTCGTTTCTTTTATCACCAAGAAACAGAAAATCCACAATGTTGCTAACATTTCAAACATTTGAAAAATAAGAACAACCTATATATATATATATATATATATATATAATATTGTTATTCTTATATATGAAAAAAACTGAAAACCTTACGGCTTATAGTAATTCTATAGGACATGCGCAAGCAATTAATGAGAAAATGATTCTAAATCCTTGTTACCATAAAAAGGAATGATTTTCGCCAGCTCTGGCGTCAGACAGTACTTGCTCTGCTCCGGAGCCACAGAGATATCCAGCTTAAGCGTTCCTCGTATACATTTAACCTTTTGAGAGCAGGACTGGGACGTTTTAGATCCTGTAGAAGCTTATACAGATCCTCATCCTTCAACTTATCCCCTTCTTGCTTCAGGAAGGAGGAAACGGTGAGCGTAACAGGTGGGAAACTGTCCAGGGAGTGCTGCGGCGGAGACTCCTCCACACTGTTGAGACCATAGGCAGAGGATGAGCTCCATGAGGACCGCTTGCTCATATTATTTGCAGCTGTTCGCTCTAAGGAATTCGAGGAGTCCCGAGCACGGCCACGGAATTGATCATATGAGGCAGAGGCCTTTCGCTCAAGGCTATTTGACCCGGAGGTGCACTCAATGTCGGATCCACCGGAGTCCGCATGTTCGCCTTGTCAAAGTCCTTGCCCTTAATAATGTTGGGCACCCAAATGGCCGTCCAGGCAAAGGGCATTCGATACTTCCCAGACGAAAGCAGGCCTCTGCCGCGTTCATTTTGACTTTTTGAAGGACTTGTTCCTTGATGTAGGGCTCGGCAGCCTCGTTGATGTCTCCCTGGAGGACTTTCTCCAGCTTAACAACGAGGAAGAGGTCGTTGGTGTTGTGGTTGAGACGCCGAAGATGCAGGAGCGGGCTTGGGTCGTGTAGTCGATCTTGGTGTGGCCATGCCCAAGAAGCATGCCTCGCATTTCCTCGTTGTTCATGTCGAAGTAAAAGTTCTCGGAGACCTTTTTCTTCTCCTTAGCATCGTAGAGAGCCATGGAGGCAAATAAAGGCTCGAATTTGACGTTGAGTCTGGAAAAAATGAAACAGCCATTAAATAAAAATAAAAATTATAAGTCATTCAAAAATGTTAGAATATTTAGATAGCCTGGACAACAAATATTGAGTCAACTTCCTAATTAAACAAGTAATACTATTTCTTATGAAATCGGACCCACTGAATACAAAGTGGGTCTCAGATTGTCAGATTTTTTCTTTATACTTTTTTAAATCACCATTTTCTTGAGGTAAATTTAATGTGCTATTTTTATAAATTTATGAATACTAATGAAATATTACTTAATTAATTAAAATTGGTAAAGTATTACACTGCAATGAAGATGGATAATTTAAAAAACGAGAAAACTAATAGATAATGCTATAAATCATCCAAGTGTACTCATGTGTTTTGGTAAGGATGTCTTTTGATGTTGGAAAGCCTGCTATTGTTTCATATTATTATTATCCTCTTGTTAAACACCCGGTTATTTAAATAAAAGTATCTCAAAAATGAGAGCCAATCAAAAAAATTCTATGTGATATTTGAAATCAGCGCAAGAAAAAACTTGGTAGGAATTGGCTAATATGAAAAATTGCTGTCGATTTTAAAAAACCGAGAAGTATATGCAACTTACTCCAACTTATTGCACTGTACAAGGATTCGATGTTTGATGTTTCCAGGGGAACCTCGGCAGGAAGGCGTCGCTCTATGATTTCTTCTTCACTTTGCGGAGGGTTATAGAGAAAAGAGCTCCGTAATTCGATCTTCATTTGAGGAATATTCTCAAGAGGTTCTTGGAGTCGTTCGAGAGGAAGGAGTAAAGACTCCGGGTATGGTGGCGTCCGGAACTTGAGCTCCGAGGTCAAAGCTTGCCCAACTCTGCCGCGTTGGAGTATCCCCGCCGGAATCTTGATCCTAGTTAGGCAAGTATTGATAAATATATAAATAAATTGATTTTGCATACGGTGATTCATTAGAGTGGATAATTAATTACACAAAGGGGTAAAAGCTGCCGAATCCTAAAGGTGTTTATAATAAAATTGATGAAAAAAAGAAAGGAATACATGTAACTAATATTCAATTGATGTCATTTAGATCACACTTTTAATGCTTCCAGATGAGTGCATTTAATCTCATATATCGATGTTTATCAAACAAAAACACTTCAATGTCGTAGTTATGATCAAGGTAGTCCACCATAAATTACTTAGCTCTATTTTGCATAAATTACATTAGTTTTATATGTTTGATGTATGTCCAAATTGCATTACCATGGCAAATTTATCGAGTCATCCTTTTCGGGCATTGGAAGAAGCATTTTCTGATTTAAAAATAGAAAGTATATAATGTAATAATTATAAAGAAATAAATCTTTAAACTTGATAATTAACCGCCAAACTAGTCATAAATTACTTTCCTGTGGTTAAGTAGTTTATCAAACAGAATATTAATATCGACTTAGTCAATGGATAAAACCTTCATGGATAATACAAGGTCTTTCACAAGCTATTACTATGATAATGGAGAAATACATCTTCTTAACAATGAATTAAGTAATCTAGTCGCAGCCCAAAAAACTCATATGTTTTAAAACCATTTTTTCAAGTGCATCCTTTAACAATAGAAAGAAAATTATCTTCAGAGCAACTTACAGTATCTTAATAAAAATCAAAAGCTATTCATTTTTTAGAGACTTGTATTTTATCATTTAACTTTACCATTAGACTATTGCAATAGCGTAGTTTATTAGTTGAAACTAAAGTGGTAAAATATGTCTCAAATAAATGACCTTTGATTATATGTAAGATACAACGAGGCTTTAACAATTAAAATAAGGATTTTTATTTAAAATCTTTCTATCATAATATTAATCCTCATTTAGTCATTTTTTCGCGGATGGAAAATTAAAATATAAAGTAGATTGTTGTGGCTTAACCTCGGATTAATTTTGAACCATAACAATTATTTGGTTCATTTATTGTTTTTGTAGACCTTCTTCTAGTGATGGAATATTACTTGATAACTTTGAGTAGTTTTTACATTTTTATAACTTTGTAACATTAATTAAGTATCTTTCAATTGTTTTTATAGTTTATCCATCATTATCAATTGATATGAGGAGAAGCACGTTTTTAAAGCATTACCGTTCTAAGAATGTTAACATGCAGCATCTTATCAAGAGCATCATGGGTACAGCGGGATCAAGTCTCCTGGAGGGAGTTTCATTTGTAGGGGTCATGTCCTAGACAACAACGTAATGATCAACATTTTAAAAAAATCATATACAATCACATTCAAGCTGGACTAAGCACTTTGTATTAACCCCGTCAACGTCATCACGACCACTTCAACAACTTCCGAGGTGGAGGCCAGAGTTAGAGTAGAGCGTGAGCTTCGAGAGCCAAAGGATCGCCCCATGCAACTATGTCGTCTCTTGAGTTGGCCATGTCCCGGATCAGAGTATTTATCCAAATCATTCAGAGATGCGATGGAGTCCCGACGAGAGAACTCAAGGTTTGGATGAAGGAGACTCGTTTGACTACTGCATCGACTGTTTTGAATGGTGTTGCTATACCTAAAACTACGGCTATACCAACTTCGACGTCGATTCTTGACATTCCTCTATTGGGGAAAGTTGCTTGAATTAATATAGTAAATATTCTCCGAAACACAGTTATATTTGAAAAAGCATTTGAATGATTTAAATCGATGCAAATGTAAGTGGGTATTCCGTGCGTTCACACTTTTTAAATACGTGTATTTTCTGTTATTTAAACTTCTGACTAAATACTTTCCTTTTTAAAGTATGGATCACGCTGATGTGACATAAGTTATTCTACAAATTAAATATAAATAATACGTCAATTTGAACGTAAAGTATTTGAGAATAAAGATAGTTTAACAAAATGTTATTTAAATTTTTGCTCAAAATTAAGTAAGACACTTCTGGACTTCTATGTTCGAAGAATATCAAATTTCGAAATCATTCAAAATAAGTACGTCTATTAACAAAATATGACATTTTTACAGTAGATTTAGTTAGCATTTACCATTTTATAAGTGTAAGGACGATTTCGCTTGAAATATAAAAGTGCTTTTTACGTAAAATAGCCATATATAAAAATATTTTGTTTAAATGAAGTGATTGTTTCTTAACATGTGTAGGATACGTCAAGGATATAAATGAGGTGGTTCAGCAAGAAATCAATTATAAATGAAAATAGTGAAAATGAGAACAATTTTACTTTATAAAAATGACGGCCAAATATTTCAGAAGCATGTTAAGACATGTGCGCACGTTTTTACCCATAAATGTCATTTTTATTTCGATAAGTTAGAATGATTTTCTTTTATTTAACTTATTTGTTATAGAATTCAATTCCACATGGCTCCGATATGATCCCTCAAAGATAGTTCCTTTTTTCATGGCCATAAGAGATTTATTCCTTAGCAATTATCGGAGCCTGTATTCAACTAATCGAAATATTTTACTAATACAAACGAAGGAGAATTTACCTACTATATACTAGTGTGATGGTAACTCATTTTCACAAAATCCATTTAAACTTGGAACCTCAGAAATGTTCATAGTATTTACTCATGACGAAAAGTCATTAGTCTTCTTAATAAGGGGAGTCTATTTCGACAACGCAATTCTATTATTATGATTTACCGTTCCTTACACATTGGTTCCAAACAATCAAGGCTAGTATGACTCATTCTTACGTCAGTGGTGGTGTCTCCTCTGGGGTGAGAGATCGGAGGCTTCATCTACCTCAAACTCCTGTTTGACGGTACTATGAAACGTATTTGTCACGTCGTCATAGTAGTTTCGCGTTTGAACGGAAGAGCTGTGATGCTGATAGCGTCTCCGGGTTACGACCCAATCGGATGTATAGCACTCCACGGCATTTTGAACAAGAGGGTCCAATTTCTCCCTGGAATAAAAGTTGTTTTCGTATATTACAAATGACTGTCAATGTCTATGCTTCTAGTAAAATTATTAGTTATACAAAACTTTAGTTTATGTTAATAATTTTTTAGCAGTAAGTATCGAAAATAACGAATTCTCAAAAGTGGCTTTGATATATATACCTATTAGAATATAAAAGAATAATATTTGATTTTTGTATTAATCAGCATAAAAATAAATGAAGAAAAAAAAGTCATGTAATTTATGGATAATGAAAAACATATATTTGGATAGCGTGGAAATTTTTAAATGTGAATGTTCACACTTGTCGTCCAGGTGTTGATGTAGAAAGTAATTGTGATATTACCAAATCTAACTAATGAAATATTCAATACGCACTGAAAATAATAATAAAAATACTTATAATTTATACATATTTAATTGATATTTTTTGAAATATATTTATATACAAATATGTTCACTAATGATATATAACAGAGATAGGACATTTCTGAGTCCACAGTTGCGGAGCCAAAAAACCAAAACTATTTGAATTATAATGTTATGCCATATTTGTATGTACTTGACATACTTATAGTTTTATATGGATAAAGCAAGTAAGTTGGATATGTTCTTACAGGGGTTCTTCAGGGACGACATGTCCAAGTGTCCGTATTTTCCGAGTTGAATGGAGATGTCAATGTCATCGGTGGGAACTCCATGAGATGTGAGAGGGGATCCTTGTTGGCGGGGTCTCCGGGTATGCCAACGGAGCGGCCCTGTGAGTAAAGGAACTCCTCCACGTCCAAGGGGTCCACAAGGTAATCATCACAGCTGGAATGACCCAGAGATGCAGAAGAGGGGGCTGGAGGCAAGCCAGAGCCTGAAGAAGGAGGAGGAGGAATAACAGAGGCGGAGGTCGCTGAAGAGGATCCAGAACGGGGCGCCAGAAGAGAAGACTCGAGATTCTTAAGACCCGCTGCTGTTTGACGGCGAATATCCGACGCATTCGCTCTGAAAATGAATAATTGATTAAATAAATGAGCAAATGTGACGAAGTTGTTTAATACTTAGTATGGTTACGCTATTTAAAATCCCTGAAGATATTAACATAAATATTTATTTTTTCATATTTAATACGGAATCAAATTATTTTATTCAAGGTAAAAAAGCATAGTAAGTATAGAAAAATATATGAATAGAAATCGATGCAAATAGCGCCGAAATGTATTCGCATATCCCTCTGAGAATGGATTTCAATATCTGAACCAATGTGACGAGGTATTTAATGTTTACTTATATATGGTCACGCTATTTTTCAATATTGAAGTTAATTATAATATTATTAGATATATATATATATATATATATATATATATATATATATATACTGTATGAAAACTGTATGAATAGCAAGATGCAATAGCGCAGAAATATATTTACAGCTATTGTAGTAATCATATCATATTTTTTAGAAAAGAAAAAATGTGTTTTATACCACTAAAACAATTACTTATGAGTTATTAAGCTGGTGAAAGTAATAGAATAATATTCTTCTTATTATTATTTCCAACTTCTAATGAACCAAATAAATAAAACTTTATATAGGGTTACGCTATTTGGAATCAAAGTTGAGAAAATACATAGGTAAATGATACCATGAGTGGTTTCGCTATAAGTTTGTTTAAACTTACGACAATATAAAAGGATATTTTTTCAATTTTTATAAAAAACATTAAAGTTTATACAGATTGGAATCAATTTAAAGAAAATAAAAAACTTAATATAATCATCAGTGGTTTTCTACAAATAAGTGTGTTGGTTTTTGACTAGTAAAAATGATAAAACGATAACTTTTCAACTTCTGATAAAAGATATCAATACAATATTATATTAGACGAAAAAATATGTTTGGAGAATAAATTACATTTATATTTTTTTATTTGCATTAAAAGATAAAATCATAACAACCCAACTTGTGATTAACGATAGGGATAAAACTATGAAATGGCAGTAATATGAACATCAGATCACAATATTATTTTTCACTTGCAATAAACTACAATGATAAACTATGAATGGCAGTAATATGAACTACAGATTCTTGTATTAGGTTGATGGAAAGGCTATTTACTTTTTAATTTGTTCCTCATATTTTGAGGGGCAAGCGAAAATGATGAGCGATATAATTTTAAACTTAGAAATAAACGATAAAAAATACTTCAGCAGAAAATATCACACATTTTCTCACATGGTGCATCATCCACTGATGAAAAACATATAAATAAAAAACTACACGATTTTGGAGAAGAATTTCTCCAAAATAACAAATACAAATCCCTGGATTTTCAACAATTAAAGAGAATTTCTATTAAAGAAACTCTAGTTCATTTCAAATATTTGGCATTAATATTTAAATACTCTTTAACGATCTAATCAGCCTTTATTGGGATATATTTGTCCTTAACAATTTATTGTATTTATATTCGTCATAACTACTACCCCCAGGGAACAGATGAGGATATAATCGAAAGCAATAATCCAGTGACGTCATACTTTGTTGTAATTTAATTCCTAATATTTATTATATGTAAATAATGACGTCACTGGTTATTTGTTGACATTAGTTATTTTTTCTACTCCCTACTATATTTATGCAATAATAAATAGATCTGCAAGCAATATATATATCGTTTATTCTCAAGCGGAGGCTTACTTGGGTAATTTTTGAACAAAAGGCTCTGGGCTTGAGGTAGAGGGACGCATTCCTCCCTCCCATGGACGAAGAAAACTCTCCGACAGATGAATGGAGGAGACCCAAAAAATGGTCGGAAGAGAGATATCCCAGGGATTGTTTTTGTTTGGGTCTGCTGATCAATCACACCCACAGCCACCACTACATACAAAATCCCTATTCAATGAACGTCTCTCTTTCTCTTTCACCCAATTTACGTAAGTCAAGCAGGCCCGTCCCGGCCGGCTTCCTACAGAAATACCAACTTACCTAACAATTGCTTCTCAACTGAACACTATTTCAAAGGGGGGATTTCAAAGTGACCCTCCCACCAGAGTCAATATGATGTGAAGAATAAATGAATTCTGGGGTTGACAAAAATATATACATATATGTATAGATAACGCAAGTATTAATTATATTAAATAGTAATATTATAAATAGCTTCAGAAAAAATGTTTCCGGTATGAAGGAAGGTGATAAGAGGAGAAGAGTAGTATTTCCACACATAATTTTATGTTTTTTTGTGCAGACTTAGAAATGCAAAAAGTGATATAATGTGTATAAAAGGTGGTGATATTTTGAAGTATGAATATGATAATTAAATTACGTATTTATATCATGAAAAAAAAGTATTGTCCAGGGAATAATAGCAATATAATTTGAACTATTTGAAGAAACACAAGTTTTAGGCAAGAGTAATAATTGCAACGTGTTTTTATGATGATTTATTTGAAGGTTAAGTATATTAAGTTGTCTTAAAACATATGTACAAAATCAAGAACATAAGGAGAGGATTCACATTGGAATTTTTGAATATATACAAAACCCAAGATATTTCATTTGTTTATAAAAGGAAATATAATCTACATATGTAATATAACTAAGAAATTGTTTGTTTACGGACTGAGATTATTCTCGAATCAAGAGAGGTGGGATTCGCTAAGACGTTATTTCTAGAAAATCAAATAAAGGATTAATATAGATATTGCCGTCGAATTGATTGCATTTATTTTATAATCAAATAATTGTTTTTCACATAGTAGATCATAATATTAAAAATTGAAGTAAATAAGTACCAAAAGGGCTACAATTGATAAATGTATTATTTCCTCTATGATAACAACTATAATGTTCAAATAATACCAAATGGATTAATTACAAAAAATGTTATTGTAATTTATTCTCCAAACATACTTTTTTGGTCTAATATAATATTGTATTGATATGTTTTTCAGAAGTTGGAAAAATTGGAAAAAAACGCAAAAAACATTGAACGGAACGCTAATTTTTTTTTAAACGCTGAACGCAAAAAAAGCTGAACGCTCACAGCCTGATATATATATATATATATATATCAGGCTTGTGAACGGAACGCAAAATTGAACGGCGTTCAGCTGAACGCACGTTCAATGAACGGAACGCTATTTTTTTTGAACGCTGAACGTTGAACGCAAAAAAAAAGAGGTTTGCGTCCAGCGTTCAATTTTTCCAAATTTTCACTTTTCGAAAAAAAACGTCAGACTTTTTTTGGAAATTCTTTTCCAAAAAAAAACGTCATCACTTATTTTTTTGGAAATTATTTTCCAAAAAAAAAAACGTCACACTACGCAGTACTTTTTTTGGAAATTATTTCTAAAAAAAAAAAACGCAATCAATACGCAGTAATTTTTTTGGAAATTATTTTCTAAAAAACGTCATCACTACGCATACTTTTTTTGGAAATTTTCTTACAAAAAAAAAAGCAACTAAGCTAGTATTTTTTTAAATATTTGAACGCTGAACGCTAACGGCAAACGCTGAACACAAAAACATTGAACGGAACGTAATTTTTTTTAACGCCTGAACGCAAAATAAGCTGAACGCTCACAAGCCTAATATATATATTATATATATATATATATATATATATATATATAATATATATATATTATATATATATATATATATATATATACAGGGTTTGCAGGTAAATCCGCACAAAATTCAACTTTGTCCAGATCCATAAGAAGTGCAAGTAGAGCTTAGATATTGCACATGTGGGAGGCTTCGTGAAATGTACTGTCGAATGGCGCCCGAAAAAACAAAACAAATACACTGATACGGAGATGGAGCAGACCCGGAAGGACACGGTCATCGAGTTGATGTGCGCAGGACACAGTCCTGCAGCTATCATCAAGTTGCTCAAGTACCCAAGGAGGACGGTCTACGACATCACCAAGAAGTGGGAGGAGTCAGGGATGTCCAGAGGAAGGAGCACAAGCCCAGGAGTGACCGGATTTGCACGCCCACATTTGTGGCTGGTCTCAAGAGGTCCATCGAGACCAATCCGGGGACGCCCATGTCCATCTTTGCCAGGAAGCGTGGGGTCCACATACACATTCCAGCAGGACTCGGCGCCCCCACCAAAAAGGCAAACTTGTGCAATCCTGGCTGAAGAAGAATGTGCCCAACTTCTGGGACTTCAACACCTGGCCCCCTAACAGCCCCGACCTGAACCTATGCGACTACTACTTGTAGGGGAAGCTGGAGAGGGAGGTGTGCACCACACACCACAGCAATGTGACGTCCCTGTAGGCCTCCATGAAGTCGGAGATGAACAAGCTGGATCCTGCAGAGGTCTTCACGGCCTGTGGGAGGTTCAGGCGTCGGTTGGAGGGCATCCTGGGGCTTAGGGCGGCCATATTGAATTGTAATCTTGTTTATGTCTGATAAACAACTTTCTTATTCAAAAGAGGTATCACTTTTGTTCCCATTTTGAATCTGGAGGATATTGAACTTTGTGCGGATTTACCTGCAAGACCCTGTATATATATATATATATATATATATATAAATATATATATATATATATATATATATATATATATATATATATATAATATATATATATATATAACAACTTGGTTTATTGGCAAACCTTTTAAATAGATTAAATAAAAACAATACATAAAAGGTTTTTTTATAAATGAACCAATTCAATGTTTTCTTTGCAGGAATAAATTATATCATTAAGAAAAAATTAGCGATCCTTAATAATATTTTTAGTATTCGATGACATTTGTTTCGAAATATATTCAGATAGTACCTTTTGTTATATAAAATATCGATGAAGGGTATCGGGCAATGCTACTGATTCCGAGTGTCGCACACATGAAATATTGGAGCACATCAAATAGAAATCATAGTTACATACGTTATGTACAACCACTTTATTAGATATTATTTATATCATGAAATATATAATTGTGTGAACAGAAGTACAACACAATGAGATCAAATCCCATATGTTGAGGATATTCTTCTTGAGCTCATAAAAAGTTGAACACAGAAACGTGGATACATTTGATGTATTGTAAGGAAGTATTATATCAATATAATAGTAATAATAATACAAAAATGGACAGTTTTCTTGAATATAATGAGATGAAGATATTTTAGTAAACACATTCTTTAATAATAACAATAGTTAAGTGAAAGAATGATATTTATCGTGTGGAAAATATTATCTATATAATTGTTATTTTGATACAAAAAAGTAAAGGAAATGGCTTTAACTTGTGGTAGATAGAAGAAGTAGAAAATCGGGATATAAGTGGAAATTGGCAATGCCGAAGCAGACATTAATGATTTCCATGGCAATGGCTTTCATATTTTCATCCTCGGGGTCATGATTGAGTATGCCATAGAGCTGAACGATTGGAAGGAGTTGTCCGAGGGATTCTTTGGGCTTCTTGGGAGGGGGTTCATCCTCCATTTTCTTCCGTAGTGTGTCGGTATAGAAGCAAGAGAGTATTTTAGGGCGCTTGCGCAGGGCCGCGTTTATGTAGGTGGGGTGGACCCAGAAGACGCTTTTGAGTATAGAGAAGTAGAGGCATAGGATCCAGTGATTGAATATCTCCCGTGCCTTGATTTATCTACGTTAAAGAAGAATCCCAGCTCCTCAAAGTCCTTGTTGGTGCGTAGCTTTATGATGTGAGTGAGGAACTCCATTTCTGGGGAGAGGAGTGAGACCTCCGCGCGCTCTTCCTCGAGGTGCAGGCGGGTGAAGAGGTCCTTGAGGTGGTCATGAGATGCAAAGCCTGTGTAATAGTAGCTCATGGCGGAGTTCGTCTCCACGTCCGCGATGGAGAAGCCGGGGATAAGTGAACGATGGGTTCGAAGGGGTTTTTTCCTCCAGATCCTCGTCGGGAGGTCTTCCAGGTCGGAGACATCGGTACAATGAGTTGGAAATCTTGCTCCGCTTGCGGGAGGGCTTTGGGTCCTGGAGGGGCTCTATGGGGGTGGAATTGTGAATGTCGTAGGCTGAGGGGCTCTTCATTAACTGAATCTTTTCCAAAATCGCATTCTGCTCCAATTGGGACGAGGCAGCTCGGACTCTAAAAACATATAATAATTATGCACAGATGTTTAATTTTGATAACAATGAACTCCTACTTTCATTTATACATTAGGTCTATAAATATATTATTTGAGATAAATTGTATCCGACATTTGGAAAAATTGCTCAGGGGAAAATGGAAAAACGAAAATAAATGAGAAAATAAAATGTGAAAATGGAGGAATTTTGATGTATTAATGTACAAAAAAGTATACCTAGGACATAAACAAAATAAAATATTTATCTCTACACTTAGTTCATGTTCATTATTAATTTGTAGGATATCAATTAATTTTATTATTCATATTTCTGATCGATTATTAATGATATATAATTTTTTTATTTGAAGCCCTTAAGATCCTCAAGCATCATTCAAAAATCATACACCGAACTCATTATCTTTTTTAATGGATATTAATTTATCTCCTTCAGATTTGTAGTTTCCGATGAAATGTATTTATCAGGTCTGCATATTAATTTAAAATGGGATGATTGGACTTTTGTCACTCTACTTTTGTTAATATTTTTTTATTTTTTTCTATTTCATTGATCGGATAATCGCAAGAGATCGTTCTATCTTGAATCGCAGTGAATATCGGATATCAATTTCGACTAATAAAATAATCGAATTGTTGTGTTAATAGCATTACGAGTCTGAGGACGCGTCTTTCTCGACTGTGAGACGTGCAAGTTCCTCTGCTTGACCCTGAGGCCTCCGACGTGGGAACGAGAATGAGAGGAACAGAGCCGCCTTCTCCATTCACGGGCTTCAGAATCAGTGTGGACCCCGGAATGATCTTCAAGGGATCCTCTTTGTTTTCGGATTCTCTCATAGTGACGTCACACTGATGATCTTGAACTCATTCAACACGGCCCCCAGGGAGGATTGCAGGAGCCAAAGAGAGGCTCTATGTACTCAGAGAGTCTGGATGTCTTGAGATTCCTAAGGCTTGGTTAACTAATTTGGCTCTGCTGGGCTGAGTCAATGACAATTCAATCCTATATGACGTAAGCATGACGTCATGAAAATCACTTTCCTGGATGTTATAAAGACTCAGGTTTGTCTAAGGGGAAAACTTCCACAGTTGGCTACGAACCCTCATGGTCTATATCTCTTTGTCCCCTTATACTATTAATATATTATACCAATATGTAGTTTTCAAACCCTCAGCCTCATATAAATCAGCTTTTTATTTTTGTTAAATGCAATTATTATTTACAGTGGTTTCTTTTCATACGTTTACTTATTTCTTATATAGAAAAACGATTTTCAAAAGGATCTTGCAACATATTTATTATTGTTGACGCAAGAGGAATAAAAAAATACTGATTATAATATCTAATCTCATGGCTTTTTTATAAATAAAAAATGAAGTACTGATTTTTCGTTTAATTGAATTGTTGAGAGTGATTTCTACTTGCATTTTCTTTGAATAATAAAAGAGAAAGGAGGTTTCAGCAGCTCATTTGAGCACCTATGCATGCTTCGGAACGTCTTAATCAGCCACCATCATCATGGAATTGATTCTCGAGGAACTGGGTGGGATTCATTTGCACTGTGCGACCTGCATTAGCTTTGCCAGATGCTCTCAAGAAGACGATGCCTGCGACAATATCCCATGTCGCCTATCCTGTTCTCAAGTAATTTGATATTGTCCGGATTTTTTTTTTGTAAAAGGATTGATTATTTTGGTTTTTTGATAGGTGTTTCATGCTTGCAAGGAATTTGAGCACATGGAGTATCTTTGTCCCAATGCTCGTGTTCCTTGCCTCAATGCCGGATATGGCTGTGAGCTACAAATCCCTCGAAGAGAGCTGGCCTCTCATTTGACGGTGTGTCCAGCGAGTCTGATTGTCTGCACGGCGGAATGGCATCGATGGCCGCTGTACTCCTCTACTCGATCCCTTAAAGGGGAACTACTCAACATTAATCCCTTGCCCAAAAAGGGACAGTTAGGTAAGATCTCAATGCAAAATAAAGTCTTATGCAACATAACATTATGAGAGGCCTTCAATTCCCTGCAAGCAAAAATTAATAGTCTATGCAATTTATTTGAAAATTTAATATATTGGTTATGTATTTGTAAACTTTACTAGATATTAATACATAGTAAAGAGTTCTTTAAAAATACATGAAAATACGTTTGGAAACCTAATTATAATTAAACCTTTATCAGACATGCATTCAAATAGTTTAGTAGAAATGATTTGATTTCTCTAGATATTAATGATCTAGTGAATAAAAAGCGGATTTGGGGATCAGAGTTTTTCTGGTCGATGATCAATTGTGATACGTGATATGATAGCCCTGATCACAATATCGTAAAAAAACACTAAAAAATGTAATCCGATTATTTTCATTTAAACTCTACATGAACAAACTAAAAAACGTTTCTCCATAAATGATATCGGTTGAGTAATTAAAAAATCCCTCCAATAATAATTTGAATACAAATTTCATAACGTAACTTTCGTCAATTGTTATGTTCGAAAATTTGACATTCGATAACCTCATAGATAGTTTTTGTCCCATCATATATAACTTATAATAATAGCATTAAAATGAAACGAAAATAATTATATTTTGTAATAGTTTTTAATTTGTTTTGATCGCGATATAATTGATTTGATCGGGCTTAGCTTACGGCTCTGATCGTTACATTTATTTATCGAAGTGAATATTGGATCATTTTTTTAATAATCTCTCATAAGTCAATAAAATATTATGAACACAAAAATGATTCCTAGCTTTAAAAAAAATGCAATTCATTTGGGACAGAAAAATAAAGTTCTGAAAAATTGACTTATGCTTAATATCGACCGAAAATATGTTGGTTTGCTTTTGAAACAACCTTCTTTTATGAATGTGCAATCCTAGTTTCTATCCTTTTTACAGACTACGAACTGGCCATGAGGGATCAGAGCATTATCAGCAAGGCCACAAAAATCCCTCGTCCTCCCTTGCCATCATTATCCAAGCTGAGTAAGTATATAAGTCGTAAGGAACCCTCTGGAGATAGCATGGAGTCGGATCCTCACATGATCAAGCAATTGGAGCGATGGGGCGAGGAGCTGAAGCGCCGTGTGAAGGGTATTCCCCCTCCTCGAAAGTACTGGGAATTCCCTGAGCGCGAAAAAGGGAACATTCACCCCCGACATTGCTCGACCTGCGTCCTCAAAGACTGCTCAGGGGACCCGGATAACTTCTGCCCCATCATTACCTGCTCCTGGGGTTGCAAGAGTAGCTTCCATGCCTGTAAATCCTCGGAGCACAGTCTCATCTGTGAACACTATTGGAACCAAATGACTCGGATTGGATATATCGAGGCATGAGTCGAGTTGTGGATCGGAAGAGCCTTCGCTCATGTAGGAATTCGGCTTCGCTAAAGGGTTTGTTAAAGCCGCATCAAAGATCTTCGTTTACAGGGTAGATTTTTAAGATAAGATATTATTAAGATAAAGATTAACTATTGGTAAAACACCACTGATGTCGCTGTCTGAAACAGATCTTTTTACGTAGAGTATGTGAAGTATATTTGCAATTACTGTGTTAATGATATTTTCTTCTACTTTTACGGTTACAATTTTAGGATTCTTTTTATGGGATATATACAGGCTTGTTGATCGGAGTTTTTTCTGATCGGCGATCAATAGCGATATAGCGATATTGATCGATGATCGGAGTATCGCAAAAAGTCCTGATCTTTATATCTTTTGATCGTAAGAAAATCACTAAAAAATAGCGATCCGATCAATTTGTATAAAATAACTAAAAAAGAAAAATGTTTGTAATAAGGATTTTTGAGACAACCCTACATTTCTTAAAACTTAACTAGCTGTCACATTGTACAAAATCCATTCCAACAACTAATATTTGTTTAGAAAACACAAAATACATACTAATACTAATGGAAAAAAAACCAGTTTGTGCTATCTTGGTATATTTTTGTCCTAAATATACAGACAGGCGACTATGTAGAAGTCATCGTTTTGGAGCTCATGGGCTATGGGAAACATTTATTCTGGCATCTCCTGTCTTAAAATATGCAGACATATGTCAATTGTGGAGCCGGAGTGTTGGAGCTCATAAGGCTATGAGAAACAATCATTCTGATATTTTTGTCCTAAAAATACAGACAGGCGCCTATGGAAAAGTCGTTATTTGGAGTCATAGGCTATGGGAAACAATCATTCCATTGCCATATAAAGACGAATACTTATAAAGGTTTGACTTTATATACATTTAAATTTTTACTTAGAATTAGTATTACATAGGTAATTTTTTGTTGATTGCAATTAAATTGATCGGATCGCTGATCGGAAAATCCCTGATCGTTATATCGCTATATCGCAAATAATTTCTGATCGCTATTTTGATCGGATCGCTATTTTTTTCCTGATCGCTCACAAGCCTGGAATATATATATATATATATATATATATATATATATATATTATATATATATATATATATATATATATATATATATTATATATATATATATATATATATAAGGGATGCAAAAGTTAATCGACTAATTTTTAAAACGATAAAGTTTATTAGTGCAATTAATCGGACAGATTGCGCTATTTGAAGTTAATGAAACTATTAAGTGTATTAGTTGCAATCAAGGAGAATATAAATAAGGTGAGGCAACGGGAATCGACGTACGCAATTGCAGGGCGACAGCTGACTATTTGTTGTGATGTCACAGGTGCTACGCTTGATTTACAGTTCAGTTTGTATTGTAAAGCAAAAAATGTCATATTTTCGAGGAAGTTATCGTGTTTGTGTCATCCCCTCTTGCTCTAATCCTCGATATGTACAATATTTTGCACTTCTGACGAGGGATATCGATATCCAACGTCTGTGGATTGCACGATGCAGAAGATCCGATAGGATTGGCCTAAAGAATCGTCATTTTACTCCAGATGACTTCAAAAGGAATATTCAAGCTGAGCTTCTTGGCATCTTTGCTTGGAAGAAGCTTAAGTCTCAAGCTGTTCCTTCACTCTTCATCCCTGGATCACCCTCCTCAAGTGTGTCCAAGTTCTTCAAACAGGTCCATCAAGAAGCCCGTCAACGAAAAAAAACTGTGAGTTACTATTGAGGAGGAATAAGGAACTCTCACCCGCGAAAATGAAGCCATCCTGCTACAAAGCTAAGTGCCTCAAACTTAGCTAATAAAGCTTTAAGGAAACTTTAATTAGAACCTCATTCGAAAAGGATTACACAGCGATTCAAACAAAAAGCTTAATGAATCCTTCGACAAAGTGGCTACTCAAAAGAAGATGTAGCTACCGCCCTCATCCTACGGAGCATATGTACCGGGTCTTTGAGTACTTGCGCTCACGGAAAATCCTTCCTGTGCCCAGTCGGCAAACACAGGAAAAATTCCAATGACTTTTCCTACGAGGGTCTCTCTATATCGTTGGATACTTAGCCAGGAAGTTGAAAGACCTCCACACAAATTTGGGGAAACACACGAGTAATATTGAAGGATTTGAAGAAACTCCAAGTCCTTGGATTGAATTATTACAGCCCCTTCACCCGATATTTGAAGTTCTGCCACTTTTTAGAAAATCATTTCCATTTTTTTTTCATAATAGCCATGAAGACGCATTCGATAAAGACCCCATATTTTTCAATGACTTTTTAAACCACTTGTCAATTTATATCCAAATTGGCCCAAAAAAATATTATTGCTTTTGTAAAATAATAATAATACGGATTTGAGTCAATTTTCTTAATAAGCTACTTCAAATGCTAGTAAAAACTTAAACACATAGGCCAGATTACTAATTAGCGTAATTATATTTATATTGTTATGTTTCCCTTTTTTGTATGTACATATGTATAATTCTACTATTGTGATTTATAAATTTATCAAATCTTGATTGTAAAAATTATTTTATTTGCTAATTATTTAAAATAATTAATACTAATGATAAATCGTTTACATAACAATTGTTTCATGCATTAGAATAATATCTTAATTAAATATTTCAATTGAGATATAAAGTTGAGAAATAATTTCCATATCATAGCACTAATAAATAATGTTTTTTAATTGTAGCATACGTGACGTCACAAATTTTTCTCTTTTGAACAAAAGCATAAGTCAAAGATTTCCTCTTTGACTCACCTTATTTATATTCTCCTTGCAATTAATCGACAGATTGCGCCTCTATTGAAGTTAATGAAACTTTGAAATGAAGATTTTTTCCCATAAAAATAAAGATGCACTTACCCACACCAAATCCACAAGATAAACTGGTTCCTTAATGTGGCGCTGTTAACGATTAATCGATTAAAAGTAGACTAAATGAAACAACTAACGATTAATCTATTAATCGATAACTTGCATCCCTAGTTAAAATCATGGAGATATAAAG
>CP045900.1:20223871-20260605 GCA_013387185.1 Caligus rogercresseyi | reverse complement strand
AACTATGTATAAATAATTCATATGTCTGGTTCAGTACTGCCCTTTTCAATTAATTTTTCAAAAACTTTGAAGAGAGTCAAGCTTTTGGAGAGAATGAAATGTAAACTAAAAACTAGAGGCATATATAACACTCAGAGAGTGCAAACCTCCGCCGTCACGGGGTCCTTATGAGCTTCCGAGGCGGATTTTTCACGACTGGTGCGGTGTAGAGGGCGGGGGAGGGTTTTCCCTCGACGGAAATTTCGAGAGGAGACGCTCCGGCACCCGATTTCACAGCCAGCAATATCTATTGGCAGAGTAGGCCAACTTGAAATATTTATTAGTATTTCGCTCATTTGCATCTTAATTCTGCACTCAGAGATGCCAAAATTTAATCACTTGTGCTTTTGGCATTTCGCCAACAACTCCACAAAGTTTCATCCGAATCCGTCCCCGTACTTTTAGGGTTCTCCTGTAACAAACCAACCCAAAACGCCAGTGAAAACAATACCTCCGTCGGCGGAGGTAATAAGAACCTGGCCTTTAAAAATCAGTTGCGTGTCTTAGCTACAAAAATATATATCCCCGTCATATTATTCGGTGCCTCTTCCGGCACAAAGAGCTTAATAAAAGTACAAATCAAAAGTCAAAATGGAGCTTGGGCATGTTATAATAAACATTAGGTAGGTTTTTTATATGAAATATAAGGCCAACTTAAAAATGAAAATTGTAAATTTCATTAACCTATCTAACAATATTATTAAATAAATCAAGTTGTTTCATAATAACAAGTATATGATATTTGCAAAAAAAACCTAAGAAGTGCTTCTATTTAAATACAATCACATATACAACACATAACTCAATTAAGAAGTATTGTAAGAATTGAATTTGAGTTAAAGTTATTCATTTACCAAAAGCAAGGATCAAATATATTTCAAAGTCAAATATTTAACAATACTTTATCTTTTTATATTATATATAGAGTAAAAATATACGTTAGGCATTGTTTGAGATAATAGTAAAGACCATGAAATTTAATTAAAATGGGTAAATAAATATTATTTATATTTTGATATTATATATATTTTATATTTTATATATTTATATTTTATATTTAAAAATAATATTTATTTTATATTTAAAATATATATTTATTTATATAAGAAATTAATTATATGTTTTTTTATATTGTTCTCTTTTTAATTTGAACGATCAACTAACCAAAATCATATAAATAATTAAGTCATTTTATTTGTGAGATTGATCGTGTATCCTTTATTTGATTACTTTTAAGTTTAAAAGTTTTACTGGAGTTTTTGTATATCTGTGTTACTTTTTCATATTTTATTAATTTTGACCAATCTGCTGCATTTTTTGTGAGAGATAAGAGTAAAGTACCCATAAGTTCTAGAAGTTCCTATACACGTCGTCAGATAAAACAAATATAGAGATTGCCCGGGAGTCAAAAGAAATGTACAATGGATAATTATAGAGTGTCATTGTTTGTTGTACTATTGGGAGCATTGTCTGGGTATGTTTCCAACATTTGTTTATTTGAAAAATATGTTTTCTAATATATATGTAAATTAGTTCTTCATTCCCTGATTAAATTATCTGATGACTCACATTATCTTATAATTTGGCATAAATAGGCCACACAAACATTTTACACTAAAACTTATTTACCTGCATACCATATATTCTAGAGACGAATTAACATATCACAGCATAAATGAAAAAGCCTATATATTATATATATATATATAACACTAAGTTCAATACATTCCGATGAGAAGAAAATGATAGTTTTAACATTAATATTAGCCATACCCAAATTGAAAAGTATGTAATACATTTATAAGGGTAAGTAATAATTGGAGAGCAGAAAAAAATGTGAATCACATTTTAAAAAAATCACATAATTTCCATTTTTTTAACAAATAAAACCATTTTTTGGAAATTTAAGAAAAAACACATTTTTTCATAATATCCCTGAAATAAACACTTTTTCTCTTTTTTTGCTAGAGAGATTTTTAAAACTATGTTGTATTTCGTTGTAAAGAAAAATCCTGTCCTGTCAGCATTGAGACAGGTACAAGATCTGCTGCTAGGCAAACCTGGAGCTGCTCTTCCAGATGGGATGAGCCCAATGGATGGAGCTATTCTAAAATACTGTCCCATTACCTCGGTAGATGTGAAAATATCATTTTAGAGGTTGAAATGATTTTATCCGACCGTGACCAAAACCTCACTGAGAAAAATTTGGCAGAGATTATTGTATGCCACTGTTTTTATGAAATAATAAATTTACAGTAAATCAAATTTTAGTCTACATAATTAACATAAAAAACATTTTTTGACAAAAATCATCACATGGTTTTCCGCTCTCTAGTAATAATAAGTGATTTTCATGTTACATATAGAATGATTCAGGGAGGCCATGGTATCAGCTTTTAAAGGAAGACATCCTCAATTAGCACAAAAAAATTAATCTTGATGGGTGTTACTTATTATGCGTTATATTTTTAAGAGGTTTTTCATCAGTTCAAGTAGACGAACTTCAAAATATATATTTCCAGGTAAAAAACAGAACATAATGTTTTACGTCTCTATGAACCCCCCAGAACGAATACGTCATAATATTAATCTTTCCACATCCTTTACTACTCATTCTTCAGTATAAAAATAAAAAATCCTCATAGAAGTTAGGCGAGCCCTGCAATTATCCTTGATTATAGGACCATATACAACAGAATGATCTAAAGAAACCATCCATTTAGGTAAGTATCTTCCTTCCCGCTACTACTTTGTGTTACAGGTTAATTTTTGAAAACCATAGGCATCAGGAGACGCTTACAATGGGACTTATAAGCATAGCTCTATTTCTTATACACTTCGTTACTACGCATTGCTCTGCTCACCATTTGTCTCACTCAAAAGCGTTCTCTCTCTCTCTCTTGGAGAAAAAAGTAAAAGTTAATTAAAAATTGAATGGGAGGTCGTAACGGATAGAGGAGGAAGTGTTTATTCCTTGCAAATATTCCTTTGAAATGCCCACAATAGACAAAAGAGGAGGAAAGACCATATAATTATAAAGATCTTAGGGACATGCCGAGTCTAAGGAGTATCTTAATCAGGCAGGCTTATTGGCTTAGAATATGTCCAGATTCAATCATCTATACTGCATTTTGGAATATCATGTCAGCCACGTTCAATCTCTCCTCAGAGTCCCGCCAATATGGCCCTGTGAAACGCCTTTTCGAAATATGCGGAGCATCCATGAAACAAAAGGTCATGATGGTCCAATATTATGATGACATTCTAGTTTAAAAGTATTTTTCTATATATTTAATTGATTTTAGCATTTTTAATTTTTATTCAATATTTTTTAAATATCAATATTACATATTTTAGATATTTATATATGTCTTATTTCATATCTTTGTAAGTATATTATGTTTTCAATAAAGATTATACTCATTAGTATAAAAAATGCCCAAATAAATACGAAAATAAAATTGTGATTCAAACTCCCAAATCACCTTATATATTGAATTCAAATAAATGCTTCCTACCTCTGATTTTTAATAAAATTATTAGCTATTACACTCTGATCCCTTTACAAAACGGAAAATGGTTATTATATTATTATTGAAAAAAGACAGACTTTACCCTTGGAACTGTCCCTAAAATGAAGATAAAACAAAGGGTTCTCATTCATAATACCCTTAGATAACCGTTCATTGGATGGCTTGCATTATACATAATGTGTTTTCAAGGTGACTTGTAAGTCAAATTTGGCGGTAAAGTGATACAGTACATATTTTTATTTTTATTTCGACAATGATATTAAGTTACGGAAGTATATACATATAAATTCAGATTCAGTAATGTAATCATTCAAGTTCAAAACGGTGAATTCAATCACTGTCTCGAAGTGAAAGACTGCCTCACTTAACCAGTGTTGGTCGAATATTACTTTGAAAGTTGTACTACTTTTTATTGCGATGTAATATTTTTAAAATGTTAGTTATAACTTCTCCAAAGTAATATACTACATACTTTATATTAGATATTACTTTTTGAGCATTCCGAAACAATAAGTAACGGCAATTCAAACAGGATTTGTAAAATCCTCTCCAAACCTAGTTTGCATTTTTATGTTCACTGGGTGACGTCACATACATTTACAGTTCATTCACTTTCATCAAAAATGCCTGTCGAATATTTTTTCACTAAAGTAATATGTAACTAGGATATTACATATTAGTTATTACTTGACAGTATTATGTTTGTTTTCTCTAGTTAGTCGCAGTAACATAACTAAGTAATATATTACTCGCACGCGCGTTAGGGAACAACACAGCACTTAACCAAGCAATATTTAATTTTTAATTAAAAGAGAAATAAAAGAATGGGTCCCATTTTGCGTGATAATAAATCAAGAAATGGCGACCTATGAAGGGAGTCTTTCATCATTATTAAAGAAGTTTTAGATGTATAACGAAAAGTAATTCCTTCCCTTCAAATTGTAAACCAATAGTATCTCAAAAGGAAAAAGTTTTTATGACAATCTCCTCCACTTTTTTCCTTTTGGGGTCTTCAATATCAAAAAAATCTACTTTTGGGTGCATTGAGCGTTTCGTTTAAAAGACAAAATACATCGTTAGTGACATTTTCCCTAATTTACGATTCGTTAACTGCCATGATTTTCGCTATTCTTATACATTTAGGTCCTTTAATGAGTTCCCTGGATGGCATCCGTAAATGGTCACGATTTACACTTCCTTATAAGATGGCTTTGAGGTGTTGAATAGATAACGCTTTCACTGTATCAGAGAAAAGACAAGTTATAAGGGCTTTTAGATGTAGATAGGGGTTCCACCCGAGATCATAAATGGTTCATTATTTCTATAGTGAAGTGGTTCTACTTTTAAGTATTATCTCTTCACCTCTAATTTTTATTCCAATTGACCAGTTTTTTGTCGAAATGGATTGCGATCATATCCATGAAAATAATGTGCCTAAAAAGAAACTATCGTTAAATTTGTCTCGTTTTCGAAGACCCAAAGGGTCGATTGTCCTTTTTCCTGCGGGCTCCTACACATTGATTCACATGATTTGTGACGATCTTATGAACGTCTTTTGAAGCTTTAATTATTTTTGCAACATGAACACCACCCTTCCTTTCAGAGTATGCCAAAATAAAGCCACTTTTTGAATTTATTATCTTATAAAAATTTATATCTAAATATAAAAAGCAATGCATAAATTTTGTATTATAAATTATCCTGGCTTACAGTATATTAGAAAGAAATGGCTGAGTGAAATACGGCGTTGGAATAATGAAAATTATAACGGATGAAAACAATGGCCTCTATAAATATTGCCAAGTCTAATAATAACAAGGAAATCATTTATATATAATAGCAAATATTATTTTTTACCCTTATTTGCTCAATTTATACGACAAATACTTTCTGTACAATATTTACATGTATTCCACTCACATACATGTTTACCAATGTAAAAATAATGGCACTTGAGGGAGAGATCGGGAACAACGTTTATCCCTCGAGGATTTCATTTTTAAATCATTTAAATGCTAGATCAGGCGCGTAGCATCCAGTAATGCAGCCGATGCATATGCATTGGGGCCCGAGGGATGAGGGGCCCGAGCCAACGGGAGAAAAAGAAAGAAAAATAAGAAGGAAAGAGAAAAAAAATCAACATGAAATTCATAATGAGAATAAATATATTTTTTCAATTCAATGACCGGTCTAGTGTCTGAGTCTCACTATCTCTGTCATTTTTTTGCTGGCTATAATGTTTCTGACTAGCTGAGTTACCGACCTATATAATAACAGGATACTCATTTCATAGATATACATATAGATATATAGAGTGCTTACAGTTGGAAAATAATGAAGGTGTCGATTGTGAACATTTTAAAGAAAGGTGGGGATCAAAACATTGAAGAACTTGGAATAAGTAAGGGAAGAATATTTAAAAGAAATCATATTCCTTGGGGTTCCACGGGATATTTAAGTCATCAGATTCGAGATACTCCAATTCCGAACCCCATTCCGGAACCCGAAGGCGTCGGGAGTATTTGCGTTTTGAAGGGGGATTCTTTAGGGTTAATATATGCTAGGGTTCACGGCCATTCCACCTTCTCCAATGCATAATCATTTCAGTAAATAAAAATTCTACATATTTTCGGTAAAAATTCCGCTTTGCAAAAATTCCTAGCGTGAAAAATTCATTTCTGTCAAAATTCCTTCTGTAAAAAATCGTTAGATAAATATTGATATGTACCCTTTATGAATGTTATTTATGATAACCATAATTAAAATTACCCCCATATTTTATCAATTTCGATTGCACGTCGTTTCAAACCTCTACTGTTAGGGATAAATTAATAAAATTAAGAACTATTTTTATATTAAGAGGTTATAATAAAAGTTAGAAAAACATTATTGCGCGTTATGGAATGATGTGATTGAAAAACAAATTTAAAAACATTTTCTCTTAATAAAATAATGAATAATAAGCAATTAAAATATTTAATAAGGATAACACTACATAAGTATCTAAAGTTATGATCCCCGGAGCATAAAAGACAACAGCTGACAGTACCTTCAGCTCGCCCCCCCCCCCCTCTTTATGAAGTAGGTTAGCACTCTATATATTTATATCTCTATGGATAAAATAAACCCCAGCCGAAGAAGGAAAGTAGTACAATAAATACCAGTGACGTCATGTTAATTCTTTAGAATATTTTTTTACTATTTATTTCATTACGATTGCGTCACTGGTTTTTTTTTTTTTTTCTTTAGCTACTACATAAGGCTTGGTATTTAGACTTTGATTGCTCCTGCAATGCACTTGCACCTCTCCCACGACGTGAAGGGGCCAGCCCTCCCTGCCCTGATGAGACAATTTACTTGGTACAAAATTCTCACTGCATGTTTAACTAGTTAGGAAATTATGTTCTGCAAACAAAAATAATCTGAGCTGACAAGTCCTTTATTATTCATCATGCCTAGCCCAGGAGGAGCGTATAAGCACAAAAGCGGCAGTCAGAAAAGAAAACAAAAGAAAGAAGAGGCTGACAAAATTGCAAAGTTGCCCAAATTAAATGCATTTTTTAAAGGCAGACAAACCGCTGTCATTGAACCCGGGGACCGGCACTCCCTAGCTGCTGCTGCCGATGAATCAGTGTTATGCTCGTCTAGCTTAGGCCCGTGTTACTCGCTCTCGGCGGTACATGAGGAACCAAAACACCCTGAACTGTCAAGCAGGTAACTTTGAAGGACATATATTACAAATAGGTAGATAAACATATTCATTTTATTTGTATTAATGCAGGACTAACGAGACCCTAGGCTTGGGGACAGTCGCGGCTTCCGTGTCAAACACAGTCACAGCCACAGGAGGATCAGAAGAACCTGGACCGAGTACCTCGTGGGCCGCTAACGCGACACAAGAGAATGGGAACACAGTGGTAACAACACATCACTCGCAGCGCCCCCTTGTGCCTCCGCCGAAGTACCCCACAGACAGGGGGCTATATGACGAAAACATCTCTGCCGATTTAAAACGGTATATTATAGTTACAGGGCCTTGTAAACCCAGCGGTCCATTCCCAATGGATGAAGGAAAAAGGCGTTCCTTTAATGTGGCACATTACCATACCAGAACAAAGGCTGGTATAAAACTCCCTCGTAGGTGGCTTTGCTACTCCCTTATATTGGACCGTGCGTACTGCGAGCCATGTTGGCTGTTTGGAGACCGTAGTTCACCATTCTTTAAGGAGGCATGGGTGAATGGAGTTAGAGATTGGGGGAATTTAGCTCAAAAGATAAATATCCATGAATCCTCCCAAATGCATTGTATAGCCTGTAACGTGTACGAGCAGTGGAAACTGAACGTTACAATTGATGCGGAAATGGAGAGGGATGTGCGTAACGCTGCTGCGTTTTGGAGACAAGTGCTAGAACGCATTGTCAATGTGACACTAATGCTGGCTACTTGCAACCTCTCATTCCGGGGGCACAGGGAACGTTCGGGACAGGCAAACAGCGGGAATTTTCTCTCCATTATCCATCTGCTGGCAACCTACGACCCTGTGCTTAAAGAGCTGATAAGTCGACCTGAAGGCTCAGTTAAGTACCTTAGCCCCGATATCCAGAACGAGATCATATATATATTGGCACAGCGAGTTAAACAGGACATAACAGCTGAAATAAACGAAGCACCGTTTTATTCGGTGATTATGGATACCACACAGGATCTGTCTAGGCACGACCAGTTAAGCCAAGTATATAGGTATGTAACCATAGTCAGGAATAAAATGGATGTAGCTGTTGATGTAAAAATAACAGAAGCTTTTTTGGGCTTCAAGGAGACAACGGATACGTCTGCTAGTGAGCTTGAAAAAGCAATAATAAAGAGCATTGAAGCAAATGGTCTTGATTTTTCTAAGTGTCGTGGGCAAGGCTATGACGGAGCAGCTAACATGAGTGGGATTTATTCTGGTGTACAGGCGAGAATTAAAGAAAAGGAACCACTTGCCACTTATGTACATTGTGCAGCCCACAATTTAAATCTAGTCCTTAATGATGCTGTGAATGACATTACTGAGCTCAAGAAGTTTTATGGCACTGTTGAAAATATTTACTCGTTCTTTGGCCACAGTATTAAACGGTGGGCCATGCTGGATGGGATTATTTCATCCGATGGTTCATCTCACCCTGGTGTCACGTTGAAGCGACTGTGCCCTACCCGCTGGTCATCTCGTTATGATTCTCTTGCAGCTCTGCGCTACAGATATGTTGACGTCATGAAGACGCTAACAAAAATATCGCTAACAAGTGATACAAAGGATGAGCGTACAGTAGCAGCGGGATTGAAGAAAGAGATGGAGAAATTTAATTTCATTTTTCTTGTGGTTCTCCAGACCAAGATATTGGAGAGTGTGAATGTCGTCTCCAAACTGCTCCAAGACACTAAAATGGACATTATGAGGGCAGTGGGTCTGCTGGAGAATGCCATAAAGACTATGTCCGAGTATCGAAATGCTTTCGAGGAGGCAAAAATAACGACACAGACTCTCGCAACTAAATGGGGAGGGAGAGCTCATAATCCGATCCAGCTCACTTTTGAAAATGTCAGAACAAGGAGAGTTAAACGTCATTTTGACGAGCTCGCTGAAGATGAACGCCTATCAAATCCAGAAAGTTATTTCAGAGTGAGCATTTTCTATGCCAATTTGGATATAATAATCAACCAAATGACCCAGAGATTTAAATCTATGCGTGCAGTTTCACACATGTTCGAGGCGCTGCACCCCACCACCCTACAGCTGGCAGGCGACGATGAGCTTCATGACAAGGCAAAACGTATCTCTGAACACTACAACAGGGACATAGGAAAGGCTTTTCCAGCTCAGCTCGTGTCATTTAGGACCTGTTTCAGAGAGAAGATTGCAAAGGAGTCTTCCTCCATGACTGTGTTACAGCTTGCTAAAATGCTACTTTTGGATAATCAGTCTATAACATCCACGTTCTCCGATGTATGTACTGCCTTGCTGTTGTTCTTGACAATACCTGTAACAGTGGCCTCAGCTGAGCGATCCTTTTCAAAATTAAAAATTATTAAGAACTATCTGAGGAGTACTATGACCCAGGAGAGGCTTAGTGGACTGGCTATTCTGTCCATTGAAAACATACGAGCACAGGAGTTGGACATTAAAGAAATCATCGAGGACTTCGCACAACGCAAGGCTCGCCGTGTGCCATTATAACAAGGAAAAGTAGGCCTACTGGAAAGGAAAAATGCAAGCGCCCAAACAGCGACTTAATAATATATATATATATAAAAAAGAGATTAATTTAAATATGCATTTCATTTATGAAAAGAACCCACTGAATAAATTACTCAATGATAAATAATTTCCCTTCAAAGATTAATACCTCAAAAAATCGCCCAAAACTTATTTAAAAAAATTGCTTGAGCTGTGATAGGGCCCGTCCTACATAATTTGCATTGGGGCCCGTAGTCACTGCCCTACGCCACTGGTAATATATAAGTATCACTACCGCTGATACCGGATTAAGTTCCGGTGAGGTGGGTCCGATCAAGGAGTTAAACAAACAGACATGTAAACCAATGTTAGAGATAGAAATCGAGGGATATTTTGGGCGTGTGAAGGGAGAATGTGTGAAGGGTGCAATTGAGTTCAAGCTCCTTGTATCACTATTCTCTTTCCTCTTTTGAGGAATATTATTTCATTTATGAAGCAAGTCGGCCAGAACCGAACAGCCAGAGGGTGGTGGTGATATACATAGAGCAGAAGCAAAAAACAGAGATTCAAATAAAAATAAAAATACCTTCCGTTAAGGCGACTTGGCCTGCTTCACTAATGAAATAATATTCCTCAAAGAGGAAAAAGAACAGTGATAACAAGAAGCTGAACTCAATTGCACCCTTCGCACATTCTCCCTTTCACACGCCCAAAATATCCCTCGATTTTCTATCTCTACCAATGTATTTGAGCCATGGAAATCCATGAGTAATAATTTTCCCTATATATATATATATATATAATGCGCCCATTTTTTCTGATCCAATTTCTCTGGAAATGCCATCCTCCATAAAACAAAACTAATCGCATAAATGTTCAAAAGTGTTATGAAAATTGGATGGATCTCTTTATCAGGAATTACTTAAAGAGCTATATGAAATAAAGATGTTTATGTTTATATATATATATATATATTATATATATATATTCCTCAAGTTATTTCACAAGTCTTTGCTAATCTTTTTACTATGTATTACGGTCTCTCTCTATGCTATAAGTACTTGTTGCAATTCGATTTTGCAATACCTTGGGTTCCACATGAAGCAAGCAGCAAGTGATCATTTCATATATATTATAAGAAGTACTATGTCTGTGGAAATGATTGGAGGGAGGATACTATTTGACCTATTCATTCCATGGCTAGCATGCATATGTTCCTCCTATTAAAAACCTTGCTGTAATTGCCATTAAGAGCTTTTTTTGTAGTTACTTAAAGGTACAAGAATATTAATGCATAATAGAGAACAATGTAAAAAAATAAATAACATTGTGTCAAAAAGTATAAATGTATTTGATATAACTACTTTATGCAGTAATATACAGGAAAGATTTATTGCTTTATGAAATAACTGTTTATTTATGTAAAAAGAGTTTTCAGGTAGATTTATGCGGGATTAAGTTCAGATGAGGTGGATACTATCTAGGAACCAAACAAAAAACAAAAAAAGTTGTCTCATAGCTTGGTATTAACTTACTTCTAATTTCTAATACCGTATTGGCCCGAATATAAGACGGGGTTTTGTTCTAAAAATAGTACTTTAAAAGGGGGGTCGTCTTATTTTCGTGGACTAGACAAAAAACATAATTTCATTTTTTTTTAGTTAACCTGAATGCGGTCATTAGGCCTATCCTTCACAACACCAAAACACTTAATAATGGAGAGGTCTAGTGATCGTTTTGTCCGTATCATTTCACAACGATTGTTTGGACTTAAAATAACAAAACTATGAATCGGCCACCGTCCCTCACAACAATACTACAACAAAAATAAAAAATGGAGAAGACAAGAGACTGTCTTGAACAAAGTGGTTCGAAATCTGGACAAATTAACCAAAGGCTTCGACAGAGTTATGATGCCAATTTTAAAATCTTAGTGGTGAACGAGGCAGAGTCATCAAATAATTGTCGAGCAGCCACAAAATATGGAGTCACCGAGTGCAATGTACAGCGGTGGCGAGCACAAAAGAGCGCCTTAAGAATGCTAATAGCCAAAGAAAATCTTTCCGAGGATCTCAACGCGGCCGCTTTCAAGAGATTGACAGCCGAGTCTTTGTGACGGAAAACGGCAAGAGGCAATGCCCGTAACCCGAGAGATAATTCAATTAAAAGCTTAGAGATAGCCAAGGAGCTGAATGTCCCTGCAAACGAGTTCAAAGCCAGTCTCGGTGGGTCAAAAGAATGATGAGACGCAATGGACTATCACTGAGGCGAAGAACAAGCCTGGCCCAGCGCCTGCCCTCAGACTTTGAGGAGAAACTGTTGACTTTTCAGAGGCATGTAATTAATCTAAGGAAGACGCACAAATACCCCTTCGACCAAATCGGCAATGCAGACCAAACCCCGGTCTTTTTTGACGTGCCATCTTCCGTCACCGTGAATAAACGAGGTGAAAAATCAGTTATTATGCGCTCGACGGGAAATGAGAAGAGCAGGGTCACTGTCATGCTGACATGTCTGTCAGACGGCACTAAACTCCCGGCCTACTTGATTCTGAAGAGAAAAACTATCCCCAAGGACCCATGCCAGCTGGCATTATTGTGCGTGTACAGGAGAGGGCTGGATGGACACGGAATTGGTGGTTGACTCGCTGAAAGCTGTGGGGGGGGCGACTGGTGCCCTGACAAAAAAACGCAACATGCTTGTCCTGTATGCTTTCCGTGGCCACCTGACGGTGAAACAGGTGGTGCAGAGCATGAATGGGGACCTTGTGATCATCCCAGGAGGGATGACCAGCCAACTACAGGGGCTGGACGTTGTTGTCAACAAACCATTTAAAGATAGTCTACGCAAGAGATACACGGAGTGGCTACTGTCAGATAACCACGCACTCACACCAACTAGAAAAATTCAGAAGCCTGCGGTGCGTCTCCTTTGTGAGTGGATCCTCCAGCATGGCGTGCCATTTCGCCAGAGAGCATCGCTCACGGGTTCAAGAAGTGCTGCATTTCCAAGCCTTAGATGGATCTGACGACGACGTACTGTGGGAGGGACTTGTGCAGCAACAAGAAAGTGACGACGATAGTGAGAGTGACAGCGATGCAGAAGATCTGTGTACTTAGTGGTTGTTGTTATGCTACATTTTGTTTCTTATTGCAGTTTTCTTGGGCAAAATATTTTTCAAATAAATACATTGCTGTTTGATTTTTTGTATGATTTTCCTCCCCAAAACATGAGCCTGAAAAGGGGGGGTCGCCTTATATTCAGGGTCGTCTTATATTCGGGCCAATACGGTAGATTGCCATCACAGTCAGATTTCCGCAAGTGCTGGCTGCATAACTGTCAAAGAAAAATTGGAAGCCTTCTAAATGGTATAGACTTTGTTCAAAGCATTTAAAAAATAACTAAATAATTCGTGAAATATTCGAAAGCAGTCTTAATATACAGTATGTTTAATTTTTGGACCATAATTAAGAATTTTATAATCCCAACAGTTATTAGAAACTATGTAGTATATATATATATATAATCTTACTAACATATTTTTTATTAACTTGAGAAGAACTTGCTTCAATAAGAGAATCCGGATTATACGTGTCTGGATTGACAAAATAAAATATCTCCATTATCAACAGTGTACGAAATGATCGACTGGTGATTTTTTTGTGTTTTTTTACGACAGTTCAATATATAATTTTATATTGAGATATTTTTGATTCTATCAAAGAAAACCTTTTTTTCATATATTGGTTTATATATTTTATAATAGTACATTAGAAAAGTTCTAAGGTATATATTCATACTGACTTAAGCATCATTAGTCAATGCTGAGTCTTAGTTTTAATATAAAAGCACTGTATCAAAGGTCTCATGGAATACTTTTTGAATACACCTATCGACTATAGTTAAGCTATTAGTTCATTAGCACACATGTTCATTGAGAGACTAAGGCAATAAATATAATTTTGTTTTATTCATTTATTTTTATTTTCCTCACCTTCTAGCTAAAATACCAATTAAGAAACTTAGATACATAACACATTTGAAGAAATCAATTAGTATATAAAAGGGTAAGCAACAGCTTCTATAAACCAGCACAATAGCTTATAAAACTCTTAATAAATTAACTATTTTCTCTCCAGAATAGAAGAACTCAAGTAATTTAATTTATGAAAAAAATATAATCTACTTTAATCAAAAACATTTTGCTTTTGTTTGTATATAATTATCTTACTTTTTAATATACAAAAGGAAAGAACGACTTTAAAAATGAATACATCACAGTAGTTTACGATGACGTATACATGTTACAATGTTAATAGTTGACACATAGAAGGTTAAACGAAGGTTCCTTATTAGTAAAAAACTACTGGCATGTGTGGTTTTTAAAACTAATCTAAAATGTAGGTTTAATTGTCTCTAAACATACAGGTTTTTAAAATATAGGTATAACTAGGGTTAAAAATGTATTTTGTTAGTGACGTGATTAGTTGAAAGATAAGAAGAGGATTAATAATAATAATAAATTGTTATCACTTCATTCATAGCTAATGATAAAGAATAACATCAAATCAGAAAGAAGAAACCCATCTTTAAAAATACTAATATTCTCTTCTTCATGGATCTACATCCATGACGTCATTGGCAATCCTTTGAATGGATCCTCCTACTTTACCTCATATTATTATTATTATTAATTACATTTAGCAGCAGAAGTAATGAATGTATCTATGCTCATATCTGTCGATAATAGAGCAGCTCAGTGACTATGGCATATAAAAGAAGAGAAAAACATTGTTACCAATAAAAAAGCATGGTTTAATGGTGTGTTCGCACCCTTTTTGATATCATATATACATATATCACTATAAATTCGTCTGAACAATCATAGCAAAGCCATTAAGTACATAGACATAAGGAAGAAATGCATTCGAAGTGCAAGGGTCCCTACTTTCCAACACTCTTTTGGTCATTAGGAAATGCATAAGTGTAAAGACCTATTCATATCAAAGGGTTTAAACATGAACATACTATAAAATATTATTATTATTATTATGTTTGTATATTTGTTTTGAGAAGAGATCTCTAGGTCAGAAGTCAAGCAAATCATTGCACACTTTCATTGTACACTATTAGGTACTACATTATGCTTGTAAACATTGTGTACACACGCACACTATATTAATGAATGGCTAAGCCTTATACATACACAATGTGTGTAGTAAATTATCAATAAATATTTTTTGTCATCCTTTCTTTGGAAAAAGGCATGCCCACTATTTTTACTATAAGGAAAGTTATGGATTATAATCTTTCACAAACCATATTTGTCTAGTTTTAGAGACAAATTAACACAAATATACAATTTTGTTTTTGGCTACTTTCTAATAAATAAGAATATGTACGCATTAGTATTTCTTGACCCTTTTAAATTTCTAAAAAATGTGGATTATTACCTCATCCGAAGGAGGTATTGTTACCTCCGCCGAAGGAGGTATTGTTTTCAGTGGAGTTTGTTGGTTTATTTTTTTTCACTGGCGTTTGTTAGTTTGTTGGTTTGTCAGCAGGATAACTCAAAAGTACTGAACGGATTCGAATGAACACTTGTTGAGTTGTTGGAAATGCCAAAAGGAACAAGTGATTAAATTTTGGCATCTCTAAGTGCTTTTTTAATATGCAAAATGAGCAAAATAATAATGAAATGGGGTCTCTATACGGGAGTAGGAAAGACAAACGCTAAAAAATATATTCATTGACGTATTATTGTTCATATATCAGCTCAGGACTATGTTAACCCAGTGACGTAGCTTAAACTTCTTCCGTCTTCCCATCTCTGAGTGCTTTTTTTAATATGCAAAATGAGCTAACAGAGAGGAAACATGATTAGAGATAGAAAATCGGGCGTGTGAAAGGAGAATGTTTGAATAGGAATGTTGTGGGGATCGGGGAGGTACACACTCTCTGAGTGTATATATGCCTCTAGTTATTAAATATATTCATTGGTAGATTATACCGGCGTGTCAAAAAAAATCTTACACTTATAAAACGTTATAAATCGAAGTTCCTTGAATCATTCCAAAATTTCGAACCCAAGCTGAAAGTAGAGATACTTGATCCTTTTTAATTTAAATATATTCTTCCTCACTCGTAGATGACAAACATCGTAACAAGATTGCAGGGGTGCTCTTTGCGGGCAGCACCCCGCGGATATCGCCTTCCCGCCCCAATGTCTACGATTTTAAGAACGCCCTTGTGGTCGGCAGGACCTTAAGTGGAGGGGGGAAGTCCTTGAAGAAGAGCCCTTACTCACTCCCAAATGATGGCAGTCCTCTTCTTCGCTGCCAAGACTCCTCATGACCTTAGTCTGCACCTGCCAAGCGTGTTATCATCTCAGTGACGAGAAGAACGTGGAAATGGATCCCGTGAGGAACAGGTATAACGAAAGCTACATTGCCTTCGGGACCCAGATGATAATGATCATCCTCCAAATGGTGTTGGTCGACACACCCATGTCCTTTGTGTTTGGCCCCCATGGACTTGCTCGGCTCGGTCTCCACGGACGTTTTTGACGTCCTTGGCAGTTGAGAATCGGGCTTCCGCTCAAGGTCCCTGCCGCCACGAGGGCGTTCTTGACATCGAATAAAGAGGGACGGGACAAGTTCATGTGAAGGCGATCTCCGTCGGGTGCTATCCGCAAAGAGCATCCCTGCATCTTGTTCCGATTGTTACGTGTGTTTGCTCACTTATTACGAGTGAGGAAAAAGATTTTTAAATTAAAAATGATAAACTGTATCTTTAATTTCAGCTTAGGTTCGAATTTTTGGAATTGGTTCACGCAACCTCGATTTATAACGTTTTTAGTAGTGTAAGATTTTTTTGACATGCCCGGTATAAAGTAATATAATAAAAACTCATCATATCTCAGAGTTTCCTAAATTATATATATACATAGTGTAGGAGACCGGGGGGCAAGGGGGGCAACTGCCCCTTCCCAAAAAAATATTCGGGGAGTTCTCAAATTCGGGCAAATTGGTTGAGTATTAGGGCATTAAGTTGAGAAAAAATATGAAATTAAAAAGCAACCAGATTTTGGAATTATAACCAAACTAGAGCATATATACACTCAGAGAGTGCAAGCCTCCGCCGTCAAGGGGTCCTTATGAGCTCCGAGGCGGGTTTTTCACGACTGGGGCGGCGTAGAGGGACGGGGGAGGGTTCCCCTCGACGGATATTCCGAGACGAAGACACTCCGGCACCCGATTTACAGCACAGCGACATCTATTGGCAGAGTAGGCTAACTTGAAATATTTATTAGTATTTAGCTCATTTTGCATCTTAATTCTGCACTCAGAGATGCCAAATTTAATCACTTGTTCCTTTTGGCATTCCCACAACTCCACAAAGTTTCATCCGAATCCGTTCCGTACTTTTTTGAGTTATCCTGTTGACAAAAACCAAACAAACCAACCAACGCCAATGAAAACAATACCTCCTTCGGCGGGCTAATAAATTAATTCATTAATTCATCATTTTGGAATGACTCCCCCAACATTCACATCATAAGGAAATTGAAATGCTTCCATATAAATCTCCATGGCTGCCTGTAGGTATCATCAAAGTCAATAATCAAAGATTGGTTTTGACTTAACCACCAATAGGGTTATATAAGGCTATTAATTGAGAGGAGAATTAATCAAAACATCTGAGAGTTGCCCTGGTGATTCTTCATTGTAATTGTACCCTATATGGTATATTAGTTTTTGAATGGAAAACGCTTGATATAAATGGATGAAGGAGGGAAATGATGCATTTAGAGTCTATTGCTTGGCGCATTTTAAACAAGGCTAAAAATATACGTTAAAAAATGTATATATGATTAATGACAAGTTTATGAAAAAGATAAAATACCAATTAGATAATGAGGAAAAAACATCAGAGGTGGATAAGCTTTATCGCTAAAGCTGTGATAAAAGTGTTCTTAAATATCAATGGAAGTTCAATAAATATATTCTAACTAGTGAATACAGTATTTTTAGAAAATATTTAATCAATTTAATAATCTTTCTCATCTTCTTCCTTGTAAGTGGAAACGTTCAGGATTTATTATAATTGGAAGTCTCACAAACTCATCCATAAACATATTGAATATCTTTTAAAAGATTCAAATATATAAGGAGATAAAAAATCTACACCATTGCTCTTTTGGTAATATTTTTTTTTTCTCTGCAGCAAGGCCTTTATTAGTCACATAAAAAACATATTAAAGCAACTAAAAGAGTGATAGAAAATTTTAAGTTTTACAACAACAATAAACATTATAGTTTATAATAAATTTTCTACTAAAAGGCCAAAATATCTTTACAAATACATACAAATCTAAATAACTAACACAATATCTAAAAAACAAAGAATAAAATTACGCAAAAAAAACATTAAAGGTCAAATTATTTTTTTTTAATTTTTTCCTTGCGGTTTCATTGTCCTTGGAGTAGATTTTTTTTGTAAAATCGTAGCACCTTTTTCAAAGTATGGAGATGTCGTGCAGATTGAGAAGGGTAGAACTTAGTAACTTCAAAAGCATAATTCCATGAACTGTCCTGGGTTTTGGGGATTCGTAAGCGAAGAGCACAATACCTCGCAGCAGCGAAAATAAAAATTGCCCTCAGATGGTCAACATTTACTGGCGTGTAGCTTGTCAAATTTTTGGCAATATAGGCCTTACAGTTAGAAATTGAAGCATTTATAGCTTTGCCTTCGACTGAGATGGGCTTAGTGTATGGTTGCAAACCAAAAGTAAAAATCCATTAAGGAAGCTGGGCCTAAAATTTTTGATAAAATCCTGATTCAATGTAATAAAAGATTTTAATAAAGCTAAAACTGGACAGTCACTAAAAGCGTGTACACTGTCATTATAAGTTTTCCCGCAGTCCTTGCAGGGGCGAAAAAATCGAAGCAGCCCAGCAGAGATCTGGAACTGAGAAGTGAATGTTCTACTGTCAATTAAACCCACCAGAGATCGCATAATCACCTTATCCCATGAGGAAGGAAGAAGAAGAACTTTTTTAAAGTTATTTAGGATCGCCCGAGCATCAAGACATTCATCTGTTTTGGTTACTAATTTGAAACACCAAGGAGTTAAAGGAAGATGATGGGCAGCAGATCTATTCAAAGGAAAAACAAACTTTCCAGTATGGAAGATGGAGTCTCTCTTCAGGTCATGCAGTGTAAACACACTTTCACTAATGGCAGTCTTTTCAAGTCTATCCGGACATGGTAGGTTTGTAAAAAAGGGCGCCTTTTGGAAGTTTTGACGAATAATGTCGATGATCCCGCTCGAATCAAAACAAGGTGTTAAAGACCAGACAATTCTCTGAGCTGCCCCCCATTCCTTTGATACTCGGTCTACTGAGTCATTTGATAGAGTAGTGCCGAACATTAGGTGTTTAAAAATACTGGACTGACATATAAAATTTCTCCACTCTACATTGGGTTTGTACAAAATGTCCTTAAAAACTTTTATATATATTTCGGTAAAATAACTTCTAGCAAGGATAACCCTCCGCCCAACTGAGCG
The DNA here is from genome assembly GCA_013387185.1 of Caligus rogercresseyi. Classification (NCBI taxonomy): domain Eukaryota; kingdom Metazoa; phylum Arthropoda; class Copepoda; order Siphonostomatoida; family Caligidae; genus Caligus; species Caligus rogercresseyi. Next base: position 20,241,244 of record CP045900.1, on the reverse strand, counting down.
CGAGGCCGCTTCAGCGCCGGAAGATAGCTCTGACTGAATAATAGCCTTAGCCAATTTTGTTCCTCTTTAATCGCTTTTTCAGCTACTGAAGGTATTGCAGTTGCCACGTATAAAATTTGAGGAATTAACTGGGTGTTGTATAGGAGTATCCTTTTTTGTAAATTGAGATTTCTCCAGGATTTGCACCATTTTCTAACTTTCGAGAACCGCTGTTCATAATTAGAGACAGATGGCCATCCCTCTGCCAATCAATGCCCAATATATTGACTTTGTCAACCACACAACACCCACAGATTTGAGTACATTTCATTGGGGACCAAAGACCTATTGGTAGAATTGAAGTCTTCTCTTCATGATTTCCAATCCAGATGCTTTAGAGAATTTTTTCTCAAGTTTGCTAAGATAAGGACAATGTCTTCTGAAATAAGGTAAAAATCTTCCCCTTTATATTGTCTGGACCAAAAGCTTTATTGTCCTTATATTCTTTTTTTATATAATCTAAAATGGTATCATGACTAAACAAAGAACCAGAATGATCTCTTATGCTTAGTAAGGAGTAAGGAGATAAAAAATCTACACCATTGCTCTTTTGGTAATATTTATTTTCACCCTATTTGTACGTCTTACAGATTAAATGCTGAGACAATAAAGAGATTTATGTTATTATTTTCCTGAATGTGATGAACTGCAATTTTATTAATCAGTTTTTTGAAAGACTTCGCAACGCCAAAACCATGATGGAAGCATATGTAGTAGCCAAGTCATGGAAAATGGTCCCTATAGCAGATGATAGTGTTTCTTAAATATTTTATTTTTTTTATTTTATTTTTTTATTTAAGGTTGCTTTTCTTTTCTTCGAAAAAAACTTTTGCTTTTAATTATATATTTATATTTTAGTATTTGTTTCGATAAATATAGTTATATATATATATTAGGGTTGTTCTTAATTTTCAAAAGTTTGAAATGTTAGCAACATTGTGGATTTTCTGTTTCTTGGTGATAAAAGAAGACGACATACAAAGTTTGAACAAAATTGGTCAACATTACGAGGTCGCGCAACGAGGTCAAAGTTTTAAAAATTTAGTAAAAATATAGTTTTCCGCAAATTTCTTCAAAACGGTGGACGTTACAGACTTCAATAATAATTATTAATTTAAAGGAAATCTAATTTACTACCAGACGTATGTTTGATGTTTTTTAATAAAACAAAGTTTTCAGTAAAAACAAAGAAAAAAATGGAGTGTGTATTGTTAGCTTATTTTGTGGATTCAATGTTTATTTATCTCTTTGTGACATCATTATATAAACAAAGGTTGGGTGAGGTCTACATGGAATGTTCCGTGATTTCATAGCTTTTTGTATCAATTAACTTCACTCGCCTGTAGAAGATGACTTGTTCGCTTCAGAGTAAAATAGTACTTTTAAGTTTAGTAAAACTTTAGATGATAAATCCAAAAATGACCTTGGTTGCATTCTATCAATTCAGAATTCAGTACAATCTGAGTTTACATCATATGATTCAGAGCCTGTATTGACCTATAAGAAATCGATTATGAAAAAAAAAAAATAATGTGTTTCTTAGATTTGCGTCAAGGTATCCTCTCAAAATTTTACTTTGTCTCTGACGCATTTATAATCCATTATATGCGTCATTTTGTACGCGAGATAGGCTTTTTTAATGTACATATAACTCTCTACTTATTAAATTGACATGATTTAGTATACCAAAATATTAAAGCTGGTTAACCAAGCTTTCATTTGATATGTTTGGTGTTCTAAAAATCGCTATATTTAAGAGATATAAGCAAATACATTTTTGCACGTACTCTCCCCAAAAAGTTGATCTTCTGATATGAGAATATACAATTACCATTTGGTAACTGCTGTTAGTGTTACCTGGATAGAAAGAGAAAGAGAAGGGAGAGAGTATTTTGCCTCACTTCTCTCCCTTCTTTTTTTCTTTCTATCCAGGTAAAACTTTGTTTTATTAAAAAAACATCAAACATACGTCTGGTAGTAAATTAGATTTCCTTTAAATTAATAATATTATTGAAGTCTGTAACGTCCACCATTTTGAAGAAATTTGCGGAAAACTATATTTTACTAAATTTTTAAAACTTTGACCTCGTTGCACGACCTCGTAATGTTGACCGATTTTGTTCAAACTTTGTATGTCGTCTTCTTTTATCACCAAGAAACAGAAATTCCACAATGTTGCTAACATTTCAAACATTTGAAAAATAAGAACAACCCTAATATATATATATATACATAGGTATATATTTACATTGTACTACTTATTTCTAAATTCCTGACATCCCAGACTAGCCGAAGTGCTAGGATGTTTATTGGGAAAATATAGACGATTACACACATTTAACGGATCCGTAAATTTCTATTGAGTGAGGCCCAGTTTAGCACAGAGACTAGGTGTTATTAAATATAATTATCTCATTTGGGATTTACACCACAACAGCCGCGTGTGAATTATGTCTTATTTCAACAAGGTAACTGTTTTTCTATAGTCCAATCATGTTTCAGAAAAAACCCCAATGTTGTAATAAGTAATAGAAGTACATAAATTGGTATAAATTTATTTTCTTTGCTGTGAAGAAACAACAAGGCAAGTTTTCAATCATCCCAACTTATAGGGATGTCCGCATTGAACGATCTCATTGCTCAAGAGGATGTTCGAAATCTTATTTTCATTTTTTCCTACATAGAAATGTGTTATGAACAGTTAAGATCAATTTTTAAGGCTCTGTAATTGCTAACTCGAAGATATCTTAAACTTATAACAGAAACAGCGTATACACAGAATAGCTGGTTATAACTTTCTTAGATATCATCAGTCATTGTAGAGTAAATGTTCGAGTAAGGCGACTTATCCCTCGTTGGCGTAGAGTGATTTCTTTTGTCTTGAAAAAGTTATTGCTCAAAAATGCTTTAATCAACATCCTTCAGGGCTAAAGCAGATTCCAGCAGTTCTTAGGAATTTGATTAAACTTTGGCTAGCTGTTTGGATTCTTCCCGAAGTAGAATGAGACAACAACATGGTTAAAGTAGTTGTGTGTTCTAGGGAATGGGCTAATATCGCTAATTCGAATCCGCATTTGATTCAAAAGTCAACTTCAATGCATACTCTTGATCATACCATCAAGCAAATAAACTAACCGAAACATCAATTATGAGTCATATCCATGTCCTATAGACAAATTAATAATTTACTTTGTTTATAATATCTTCAACCATCCAACATCTTTTGTTTACATTTATAAAGGACATATGCTCTTTGTTATTTAAGGCAGGTCAAGAGCAAAAAAACCAGAGTATTTTAAGAACGTTTGCTACAACAAAGAAGATAATTAAGAAAGCAAAAAAACTAAACTAAACATGGCACTAAAAATGGTTTACATTGATATGAATATGCATAAAAACAATACAACCAACAGGAAACCAACCATGGAATTAAATTAATCTTATTCCTTTATCATATGCCATTGAAAGTAAATAAATGCTGGAGACTCATTTCACGCAAACTCGGAACTGTCTACATGATCTAAAGATTCAAATCTGTCATTCATGTATTTGATGACTATTAAAATCTTTGCTTTTTGATGAAAAATATTAGTTTCAGAATTACCAACATAGGCGAAAAGTTTATATAAACATAAATTGGTTTCGACTTACCTCAATTAAGCAAGAGCCTCCCTAAAGAAAGTGATCATGAAATGGCTATTTTATGTTGATAATGCCGAATATCAGAAAAACTAGCTCACATCAAAATTCCAAACGTGGATTGCTCATCCTTGTAAAGTGTCGGACACAAAATCACATATTTCTCCTCAAATGATACAAGACTTTTCAACGCTTGTAATCATGATAGAATAAGAAACTGTTTAAAAAGTTTGTAAATTAAAGTTTTTATAAGATCTGATGAATTGTTTCGCCTGATTTGTATCCACTTGTATTTTTGTATAATTTGGTTGATAGCATATTTATTGTTTATATGTATATATATATGTTATATATCAGGAAACGACCAGGACACCTTTTTTCGCCGGGCCGGGACTTAATTTTTCAAGCCGGGCCGGGACATAATATATATTTTCGTTCCTTCGACATTCTGAAGTGAAGAATTTCCAAAAAGTGACGACGTTTTTTAGAAAAGAATCTCCGAAAAAAGTGACGACGTTTTTGTAGAAAAGAATCTCCGAAAAAAGTGACGATGTTTTTTTAGAAAATAATCTCCAAAAAGTTTCTGAAGTGAAGATTTTTAATCTTTTTTAATGACAAACGAAATATTGATGTCCCGGCCCGGTGTATAAAAACTGGGACACCGGAAGCTCAAAAACAGGCGGGACCCGGGCTGGGTACCCGGTCGTTTCCTGATATATATATATATTTATATAACTTAAGTTTGGAATATATTGTATAATTTTAATGGTTATTTTCTATGAATAAAATCACAAAGAAAACAATGCTGATAATCAATAAATTTATTTAAATGACGTATTATGTCTTTGAGGCAATTTTGTATTTAAAAAATAAAACCTTTTTCATTTTTTTCATCTAATCATCCACGAAGAATAACATTCGTTAAAATGATTCGACCCAACAAGATTTTATCACAAGATGGCACTTCAATGTGGTTGCTGAACTCTTCTTATGATTGGAGTAAAGTATTAATATTATACGAACTTCAACTAATGAACCATTCAATTCTTTTCGATAATGTTCTTGCATCAATATTCTAAAATTCACACGTTAAAGAAACTAGAATAAAAAATGAGGTTTACATCAAATGATCATAAAAACAGTAAAATATTAAGTATTATCAAAATAAGTTTTTTTGGAAAAAATATCTAATAAAACAAATCTATTTATATGTGAGTATAATTAAGTTGAATCGAAAAGAATGAGTCTTACACAGTAAACTTGGAGTTTTCATCAAAATCATAAAAACACTTTTAAATCAGTAAACCTAATCCCCTCCGACTACAATAACGTCGTGGCAGTGGTCCCGGAGCTTTCGGAGATGGTCGAACAGTGCTCGTCTTTTGCTGACCCTCTTCATTGCCCGCTGCACAGCCAGTGTGACGTCTTCGTGTCCCCCAAACTCGTCATTCCGGAGCAGGTACTTCAACTTTCGAAACAGTTACCGGTCTCATCGGTTCAGGTCAGGTGAGTAGGGGCTTTGTTTCACCTGTTCAACGTCTCTCCGGATCCGAAGTCCCTAGTATCACTTGCCACCTCTTGTTGTTTCATAGAACTTGTTGGGGGCGAGTACACTCTGGACGTTTTGTAGTCCAAGATCCTCGGTCAAAAGCCTGGAAAAGGTTTTCTGTGGTAAAGAAACCTCGGTGGCAACCTGTCGAGTGGTCATCCGGGGTTATCATTGATCAGGCGCTTCACAGTGGTGATCATTTCCGGTGTCCTCGTCTCCCGGGGTCTTCCTGATAACGTATTCTTTTCCAGAGCAAAACTGCATTATCAAAGTCCTTTCTCACTCTCTTGATGGTGGAGAGGCCAGAGCAGGAGTTAGGAAGGTAGAAATGTGGTCCCGTGGATCTCGTTGACTGTCTTGATCCGGATCAAGAAGTAGGAGCGAAAGTCGGGTATATCCATTAGAAGCGGCGAGTGAGGTAACATATAGAAGTGGCGCGAGTGTGACTATTTATACCTGAGTGGCGCCACATAGTCACTTCCCGCACAAGAATATAGGATAAAAACGCTCCCGTTGGAATTTTGAGTTATCTTGTTTACATTTCGAGATAATGAACCTAGCTCTTTCTTTATGACACAGCCTAATTCTATTAGAATTCTTAGCATTGCCATTTGCATATTCTTTACTTTTAGTAGTGATCACTTTTTTAAACATATTATTGAAAATACAATCTTGTAGCAAAAATGCATAATAAAATGGGTTAACGAAGCAGATCTAGTAAAGCAATTTATACATTAATTTTATTTCATATGCTTTTAAGGCAACTACCTTTTAGTCATGTCATAACATATTAAGTAGGTAAATGAGTGCAATATGATATTTAATTTGAATATGTTGATGTTGTACTAACTAATTAACTTATATAAGTTTGAAAGGTCTGAAGCCTTTTGAAATTACGAGCAATTTAATACCATATTATATAAATATGAGTGCGTTTGAAATAAATATGTTGATCAAATGTACACAGAGACACATCTTATGAATACTTTTTGAAAAGATCATAAGACTTGAGTGCCACCTATTTTTTTTAATAACCTACAAAGAGATCGCTAACCTACGTACAATCATCATTGGAGCAGCGGTACGTTACTGTGCTCCTTCTCTAAGAGTTCCCTAAGCAGGATCTTCTTCGTAGGAATAGGTTGGGGACCTAATTTAGTATGTGCCATCAAGAACCCTTAATTGTTTTAAGAGGATTTTAAAGAGACATCCTCGCTTTTTACTGAAGAAAAGCATTTTAGCATTATTTATAAGGTTATAATTCTTCTGCCCCCCTCTCCCCCTTTCCCTCCTTCTTGACACTTGATATTCGTAGCCGTCTAGAAAATCTAAAAAGAGAACATACACTGAAAATAAAAAACGATTATAATTCTATTGAGGAAATAACGTTTCGTTTAAAAGGTCTAGAGGGAATAACTCTTGACAGAAAGAAAAAACTCAAGATAACGTTACTCAATACCTTTAAAAGAGTAGATGAGTCCAGACTTGTTGAATTTTTGAAGCAGTTTGGGGACGTTATAAATCATTACCCACAAAAAAATCCCATTGACAAGATAGCAGAGGAAAAATATGTCCATTACAAAGATCTGTGGAGAGATAGCGACTATATTGTTGAAATTGTGGCAGACCCCGCTTCAATCCCACAAATTGTGCCTCTACAGGGAGTTTTGATTAAACTCAAATTCAGCGGTGTCAAATTACAGTGCCAAAAATGTTTTAATTTTGGCCACATGAAACAGTATTGTCCTAATGAAAGAGTTAAAACATTCCTTTATGAAAAAGCTCTTAAGCAGACCCTTCGAGAGCGTAACACAACTTCTACAAATGGCAATGACAATACCCCTCAGAAAGAAGCTATTGAAGATGAAATAACAGTTGTTTCCCATGTAGGGACTGCAAACCCCGTAGCGACTGCCTATTCTGAAGAACACACGGGCCATAACTCGGAACATTCTTTGGAAGTTATTGAAGATGTTGCCCCATTTGAAAAGGGAAGTAGCAATTATAAGGAGAACTGCTCTTCTGTAGAGCAAGATAAAAGTTCACCCGTTCCAGCTCATAATAGCCCAAATAATGTTGTTCTATCCTATGTTCAAAATAGTGCTGTTCCAGAGAAAGAGACTGGTCCCATTGTTCTACCCCTAAATAACTCGAATAAAGAACATAATATATATGTTCGACCTAATGCTCGAAATTTCTCTTCCACTGAGAACAATGAGCCTGAGAGTTTGCCCGTGGACACTAATGCGGAACTCCCTAAAAAGCCTTCTAAGTCCCATTTGGACATGACAAAAATTATAAAAGAGCGCACTAGATCTATGTCTGTCGGAAAAAGGAACAAGCCTTCGCATGACCTCTCTCCTCCTAAAGGAAAACAAGCGAAGAGCTTCGAATCTCAATGAGCTTGAAGCTTCTTTGGTTCTGAATATATACTCAGCTCATCACCTAAATTGTCTAAGAGGTAGTAATCCCTATTTCTGCTCAAAACAAAAATATTAATGGCTTTTTCTTTGATAAACCATAAATTTGTTCAGATGAACTTAGATTATTTTTGGCAGAGTTCCGGTAAAGACTCTATAGAAAATAAAAAATTGGGAATCAGGCGAGCCATTTCGCTCAATGTAAGAGGAGGAAAGGATAGGAAAACCAGGCATGCATTAATGAAGGTAATATTAAATAAAGGGCCAGATTTAATTTGTTTACAAGACATCCGTTCCAAAGTATCGTCCACTTGTCCTGACAATTGTGTTTCTTGTATGCCTAAAGGCTATGAATGTTATTTTACTGGCAATAACATTTCACGAGGAATAATCACCTTTGTTCTGAAGTCATTAGGTAGGTCAATAATTAAAAAAGAATATTGTTTCACAAGTGAATGGCACAAAATACTCATTTCATCTTCGAGTATTGACTTCCATGTAATTAATGCATATGGTCCCAATATCAAATGTTCTCCCTTTTATCAAGCCATTATTAATTGTCACAAAGAAGATTTTTTACCCTTAATTTTATTAGGTGATTTGAATGTTGATTTGGAAAATAGTCCAAAGTATCCAAATTCAGCTATGCTTTTAAAACTCATTTATGATCTTAAACTAGTTGATGCCATGAAAATGCTCAACCCGAATCGTGATATGGTTTCTTGGAAGATTGGTCTTCATTCTTCTCGCATTGACCATATTTTTATATCTTCGTGTCTTTTATCTACTGTTAATAAGGCTTTTTATAAGTTTGAATCATCGTCAGACCATAAAATTATGGAACTGGAATTCTTAGGTGTCCATACAAAGAAGAATTTTAGAATGCCGAAATGGATTTTAGATTCGGAAGATTTTAAAACGATTTTAAAGCGAAATTTAAAAAATCTTATAATCCGCATGTTTCTTGTCAAAAACTAGCTTGTATTTTTATTAAGGTTGTACGTGATACAACCTTGTCTTTTTTGAAAGGGAAAAGGGAAATGGAAAGGCACCTTCAGGAAAAAATAGAAAAAATAGCCAATAGTGGTTCTCTCTTTGTCCAAAATCTAGCTACGGAAACCCAAAATATGTTTCGTATTTCAGAAATCGCAGAGGAGGAAATGGCAAGAAAAGTTATGTTGGAATCTAGTGCTGCAAAAAAATTTAGGCAAAACTATTCTAACAAAGAAATATATGCACAAAAAGTTACAAAAATTATTGTTGGAAAAGATACAATAACAGACTCACAGTCTATTTTAAATATTTTCCATAACCATTTTCAAGAAGTGGTTGGTGGAACTAGAGAAAATTTCCCACGAGCAAAAAAAAATAAGAAAAGCACTGTTTACTCACATGAAGTTATTTCTGACTATTTAACAAAAAAAATCAAAAATGATAAATCTTCTGGTCCGGACTGTATAAAAGGAAAAGTGTTTACTTTGTGTCTTGAAGAGGTCATACCTTACCTACTAAGCTTCGGATCATATATGGAAAGGAAAGGAAGGCTTCCCTCATCTTTAACATGTGGACGGATATCCCTTATTCCAAAAAAAGGAAATGGAACTAAAATTAATCATTGGAGACCATTAACGATTTTAAATGAATCTTACAGAATTTTAGCTGGCGTTTTATCTAGACAAATAGAACCAATTTTAAACAAAAAGGTGGGACCAGAACAAAAAGGTTTTCTTAAGGGAAGAAACATTGCGGACATTTCTCGAAATATTCAAGCATGCATTGAATCCGTGAGAGAGAGGAAAACTTTTGGGGCATTGATTGCAGTCGATTTAAAAAAAGCATTTGACACGATTTCTCATACATTCATTTTAAAAGCTATTAAAAAATATTTACCTCGTCGTTTTTTTAACCCTATACGATCACTTCTCTTTAATGGTACGTCTGTTGTATCCATAAATGGAATACATAGTGAGTCCATCAGATTAGGGAGAAGTTGCAGACAAGGCTGCCCTGTTTCACCTCTTTTGTTTGTTACTGGAATGGATGTCATGTCTAGTATTTTACAACGAAAATATAATGGTTTTGGGATAAGACTTGGGACAAAAAAACATATATTGGATCTATACGCGGACGATTTGACCCTTTTTGTAGAAGCCCACTCAGAAGCTCAGTTGACTAAGCGAATTGATATACTCTTCTCCTTTTTGAAAAAATTTGCTGTTAGGTCTGGGTTATATGTAAATGAAGAAAAAACTTCAATTGTTCCCTTAGGCCTATGGAAACCATCTAGTTCTGCTAATGTCGGAGGGTGTAAAATGAAAGACAGAGCTAATATATTGGGGATAGAATGGACCTCACACGGACCCGGCCCTTCCAATTGGTTGAATTTAAACCATATGGCAAGGAAATACTGTTTCGAATGGAGGTCTCGCAATATTCTCGAGAGAATCAATATGTATAATAATATGCTTGTCTCTCGGGTAATTTATGTGGCTACTGCAGTTCCTTCTGTAGCAGAAAAGGCCATAGCAGAAGAGGATGTCTGGTTAGGGATTTTGTTCCATGGTAGATATATCTCCGCAGTTAAAAGGCCTCGAAAGCAGTTAGGAGGAGGGATTTCACTCCTGGGAAATATTCTTCCAAAGATATATAGTAAAATTCTTGTGGATCTCAACCAGAATCCTTTTTTGGAGTGGAGGAACTATATAACCCATTCTTCAATATATATTTTGCTCATGCTTGGATCGTTACTTTCCAACCCGACCATAAAGGAGAAATCCTATGAATGGTCTGCAGTTCAAAGAGTTTTGTGGTCAGGGAATCCCATTTACGACTACAATAGTACAATTGATATTATAGTCCGAAACCGCCATAAGAGTCATTTTTTTGTTAATCTCCCTTGTCCGGAAGAACTTGAGTTTCTTGCTCTTTCTGAAAATTGCATTACTGTGCACGACCTAAAGCCAAAGTCCGTCTTCGATAGTGGGAGGTTCTTTTTTCCTCTGAGAAGAACAGCTAAAAGTCACTTACCACTCTTGCCATGGTATTTGAAATTCAAAGATAGGGATATAAACAATGAGGTTGCAAATAACCTCTGTGAAAAGTTTTTGCGACTCCTAAACCTTTCTTCTATTTGGAAGAATCGAATAATGCGTTCGACTTCTGGACATTTTTATGATAAGACTTTTACTGTTCAATTTCAGATCTCCAATGACCTAATCTTTTACAACCACCATTGTAAAGATTGCGGTGAGCTCTACCCCGAAACTCTACACACCTTCTTCGACTGTCCGGTTCTAAGTATTGTAAGGAATTTCTTACAATTAAACATAAAAGCCGCGTCTCCGACCGATCTAAGGGCAACAATGCTGTTCGGAGTCGATACCGACCAAAATATCGAAGCTGACGAAGTCAAATCCATGAATATTACTCTTCGAGGTATAAAAGCGTACATCGCCAGAGCATTAACGGATGGGACTCAATTAGAAACGTCAAGCATCCGAGCAATAATGATAGCTACATCAGCGAGATATTCGACATTCTCAGTCAAGATTCCGAAGATATGTGGACAGGAATGGGACTTCGCGGGAAATCTTATGAAATTTTTCCCTTCCAGTTCCGTGCGACATTTGAAAACATTGAACTTTATAATACAACAGTATGATAAATTCACCCCAAGAAACTCTTAAACCTCTTTTTACAAAATATGTTTTTATTATGTTAGATAATTGTTTTACTTTTATAGTCCACCCTGATATGAGGGGCTTGTTTTTTTAATAGGGTCTGCTTTTTAACCATTCAATCTCTTTGTTTTTTTAAGTAAGAGAGTAAAGAAATATTTGGAGACTTATTAGAAAGACTGGTTTATATGTGTATATGTATATGTGTGTATATATACATTTATTTAGTTTTTAAACATTAGTGTGCAAAACCATTTCCTTGAGTTAATTTTCCCCTAGTGAAATTTTAAAGAAAAGTTGTTTATCCCACCCTTTGTCGCAAATTATATTATAGTGTATCGTTGTTCTTTTATAATTGAGTTGATAGGTCTTTAAGGGGCATTTAATTTTTAACTACAATGTTAATTTATGTTTTTCATAATACAATTTGTCCTTTGAACGTTTATAAATAATTTATATATAACTTTGTATATAATTTATGAAATAAATAAAGACCTTGCTTTTGAGAAAAAAAATAATTCTAAAGAGTATTTGCTCTAAATGTTGAAAATATGAATTTTTTCATAGACTGTGTTTAATTTTTAAATCTTTAGGTTCTTGTATTTTCTTTACCACATTTTGATTTAAAAAAAAAATTATAAGCGAAAAACCATAATTTTTTATGTTAACGACAATTTTGCCATAAAAGAAAAAAAATCGACTCGTTGATGTCTCGCCGGCAAGAATGTGTACGACCTTTCTTTTATCCAGGATTATCAGACCCGGCATGATTGAACCCAACCCTGAGATTATTGTTCTTGTGTTGGAGTGCAAATTTTATATTATAATGTCTAGTTTACGTATTAATTTACGCACAATAAGAAATTCACCCTTATAAGAATGAAATCCAAAAAAAAGATTCCTCTTCATTGTTGCTGCTCCAGATACTTTATACTGGAGCTGATATATCAAATATAGGTAAAGGTAATTTAAATGTACGAACCAAATCTATAAGACAAAGAGTATAAATAATTTTGTGGAGTATTGAGTGAATCTACTGAATTGGATTTTATAAATTGCAATCAATTCATTTAGAACTTTCTATTGGAAAGTTTTATATCAAAGCTTACATGCCACCTGTGAAAAACTTCTAAATTTAAAATCATATTGCAGATAGGACCACTATAGTCCAAAAATACCTTTTTAACAATATAACAAACAATTTGTCCTCAATTACCGCACTGAAACTTGTTGACTAAGGGGTTTTATGGATATAATAATTAAAATACCGATATAATGTTTTTGGTGTTTTGAACGTATTACCCTCATTTTAATACATATCATATTTTTTTTGCATGTGTTTTTTTAAGAATGTGAAATAATAATAATAATAAAAATACCGAATTATTTGAAACGCAAGGAACATTAATTTATATGAATATGTTTTGTAGTAATGAACAATTGCATGTACCGTCCAATACCTTATTGCGAGGAAGCCGAATGCTTTTTATTATTAGTACATTTTTAGAACCAGATATTTAACTTTCAATGCTGATATGGCCTCTTATACCTACCCTTGAAATATTGGTAGTGGACCATATTGACCTATTGGTGGGGATATGAAAAAATTATAGTCCATTGTAGTGATCGACAACAGCCCTAGAGTCCATCAGCGGGATTCTAAAGCCGATTAGGCCATCATGTTCCATCTTCTACATTACAGTATATTAAAGTTAAAAATACCGTCAATTCACTACAATGATTGCAAATTGGAATTTCAAATAGTCGCCTATAAATTCTCTGATTCCGTCAGTCATAGTTATGGCATATTAGAGATTCTACTTCCGCCAATAGGCCGATCCACACATTCGAATTATGGCATATTTAATTTATATAATTGGGAGAAGTGCAAGTAAGGTCACGATTATGGCCTCTTGGGTTCACAAATCCACGCCAATATAACTTTGAGAACTGCAAGTAACGATTATAGCCTGTTGGAGTCACATTGCTATTAAGCATATTAGTCTGCTGATCAATATTATGACATAACCGGTTCATAATTTGTTGAATTTGGACTTCCTTTGTAGATCTAAAGAAGTGATTAAGAGGAGGAAATTAATATATTAGACCCTAAAAAACTCTTTAAAACAATTATTACAGTCAACATATTAACTCAGTTACCTATTGTTATTGTTTGAGAATTATAAATACGCAAGGACTCATACATTTCCTTTTCTTTTGAATAAAATATTTTTAATAAGTTTCTCAGCAGGTCGATGAGTTTCTATACATACATAGTTATTTTAAAAACGGAAGACCCCATATAAGATCAAAAGGATTTGAACTTGGACATTAACTGTCATTTGGATATTCCCCAATTCAATTTGATTTACAGTCCTCCGTTTTCCACAATGTAAATATTCAAGGTTTTTCGTGCACTGTGAATATCAAATTATAACTCACTGTTAGATTTCGACTATTTATCATTGCAGGGTCCGTTTCCTAATTAAAATAGCAAAATCTTCACAACAAAAATACAACCATTATCGGTTTAGATTCAATAGCTTTAGATTATTCAAACGTTTAGTGTGTAGAAACCACTCCGATTCACTTCAATCTTTCCATTTCAATAATCAAAAATAGATCGCTTAAGAAGAGAAATATTTTAAAAGGTTTTACATTGACTTTAATTACATCGTATCTCGAAATGGCTCCCTTCAGCCTCGACTATTACCTCAATGGTAAAACCTTGAACATCTTGACAATAAACTTCTTAAACATGGAGGCCCAGTGTTCTTCAGCGGTGGTCATGAGGTATTCAATTTTAAATGGGAGTACGAGCAAGCATTCCTTTACCAGATGCTAAAGTCCAGAGGATTACAATCTAATATCAATGGTGTCACATCGTCCATGGGCAAAATAGGCAAGATATCCAGCGATGTCTGCCATATACCGAGTCCTTCTGCTATCCATAGTACCCTAGTTGGATAGATGACATACACTCAAGGAATATTCCGTCTTAATAGCGTTGCTCAGGCCATCCATGAACTCAAATATCCTCTAAGTCCTTGGCCTGCCATATTTGTTCACCATTTCGAGGCTCTTCTTATGCTCGGATTGTAGTATTTATTTGATGACAAGGAGCTTGGTGCATAGAATCCTATACAAATATGTGTTTATTGCTGCACGCGTTCAGGAGCACCATGACTATGCTTTTTTAGCGCCCAAGGTTGATTCCATTTGAGCTGGTTCAAAACTTGTTTTTGAAAAAAATTATTGAAAATTATATATTTTATTACGTCATTGCATTACCAGTATAAGTATAAGACGAGAGCTATGGAAGGGGGAGGGACAGAATCAATGACCTCAGCGATTACTGTATCTGGAAAGGTAACAGGAATATATAAAAACAATCAATATTTTCAAAAAAGGTCCAACTACGCAATCCCATAAAATGGATTGATATTTTAGTGAAAGTTTCAAAAAATAATAATGATGTCCCCTCTCACTCTCTTACTTCTTTATATATTATTATTATTTTAATGAATCCCTCAATCATTTAGTAAATAATGTTTATTTGATGTGTGTTTTCATTATTTTCTAAGAGCATATGTATATAGTATTATTATTATTATTATTAAAAAAGAAGTATTCGTATTTCCTGAAGGCAAGTGTGATTCTATCTTTTAATTCATTAAGTCATTCGGTGCTTGGAGACGCTGTCGAGGAATTCTTGTGAAACTAACGTATATAATACACACACTGATTTCATAATCATATATACATTAACCACAGAAGAAGGAAATCGAGAAGGAATACAAAGAAGATAAGAAAATAATATTGTACATAAATCCTTCTACTAAAAATATGTTACGGTCAATATGGAAAATAGAGCAATCGTTAGATTGTCCGCTATATCGGACAATAGAAATAATCTTAAAAACGTTTGAAGCATAATACAAAACATGAAAGTATTAAATGATGACCAAAGCAACCTAGACGAAAAAATGGTCATACGATGACAAATTATCCAGAAATTGTAAAATTCCCGGGCAATATACCTCAACTTAATTATGGATTAAGAATCAATAATATTATGTGACCGGTATTTTTGCTGACCAAAATAACCTACATGGAACTCATGATAAATTGATCTTATTTTCCGCATTGCATATATATATATACTAGATGGATGTACCCGGCGTTGCTCGGGCCAATTTTATATGTTGTGGAAGTCTGATAACTTTTATAAATTATTTTGATTAATCAACCCCTATCAGTATACTTTTATATATTTTTATCATGAGATAGCGAGTGGAGCCATCCTCTCCCAGTCTGCGTCGCTGTAGCATCTGCCGTGGAAGCGCTTCGTACATTCCCTTTTTCATGCAATTAGAGTTTCTGTTGAGATCACCACATGGACCATGAACATGTGGTCCTTGATAACCTCAAACAGAACAGGTCCTGTCGTGGATCAGGGAACTCTGCACTGAATAATAGCGTCAATGTCTGTAGACCGCAGCTTGTCTTGCAGCCACAGAAAATTTGGGCATGGGGAAGTCCTCGTTTTTTGCCATTCGATTGTATACATGTGACAGATGTCTAGCCAAAATGTTCCCTGAAGTAAAGAGCTGCATCATTTTCTTCAGCTTCAGATGGAAACACCTCGCGATGAGGTCGTGGCGCTGGTCTGGGCCATTGCTTCTCGAGAAGGTGCGCTGTAATCTCTCCCAGTTGGGGTTGCATGTGAACGTTATAACAGTCTGGCCGCCCGTGCTTTCTGACGTATGTGAGGGCGTCCTGCGTGCGCTCGTGCATGTATCTGGGTCCCCCAGTGAAAGAAGACGGCAGAATTACAGATTGCCCAATATCCGACGCTCTAGTTTGGTCATTGCCAGGTGAACACACTGCTCCACTCTTAGTTCACGCTGGTGGTGGCGAATGAAGTTTAGGCGCTCCGATTCGACCTGGAATTGAAAATGTAAAAATACATACATATGACTTCATTTATGAAGATTGATATTATTATTGATATATACTAACCTTGGTGTACATGTCGACAATGTATTGATGAAGCAGCATCCTCCCTCTGAGCAGGCGGTTGAAACTGTTTCGCCCTCACCATCAGTCTGTAGGCAGATGGCTGTCTTGGCAGTGGGGCGGCGGCTGTTGGTTCCACCTGCTGGATATTGATCCAGTACCCATCTTCAGCACACGGAAACAGCAGCGGGTACTGGAGTGCATCGTACCAGGGTGCAGCTCGTTGATTCACTGCAGCTGCACGTTTGTTTTTCCAACACGATATCCCTGTTGGTGGTGCTCGTCATGGCCAGCAATGAGAACAGCGACCTCGTTGTTCTCGGCCTGTTGTAGCATCGCTGGTGCTCATGACAGGTGTTTTGTCAGCACGAATGATGATCCGGAATGACTTGCCTTTTTGTTCCAGGCGTTCAAGTGCCGTTTTAAACTCTCTCACATACCGGTTGTTGCTGTGCAGCATGTCTTGGAGAGGACGGAGAATTGTTACATTCGTCACAGGAGCTGCTTGAACTCGTCCGTTGGCTTCTGTTTCGTTGTCGCCCATGAAGTAGATCTGTAGGAAAGCATGCTCCCTTCCTTCCACAGGCAGCATAGATCCAATCTTGTGGTACACCTGCCCTGGATCCTAAAAGTGGCATGTAACCGCCTGGGTGACTACGTTCATGACCAAACCTGATAATTTGGAATGCCGAATTTGTAAGCGCGATGTTCCGCATGAAGTTCTTGGAATTTGGTGAACTCCCAATGAGAGATTGCGCAAATGGTCTGGAGTTTCCTGCAGGTCGTCCAGCAGGACTTTTCCATTTGCGCAGCATGTCCTGGCGTTTCAGCTGGATATTTTCATTGCATTGCATATCGGCAATTGACGTTCTTTTTCTATGGCAGTGTGCGGGCCGTAGAGTATAATCGACCTCCTCTGATGGTACTGGAACCCTTCACTCTTCCATAATGCAACCGAGGGCCTTGATAACCCAATATTTTTGCATGCCTTTCTTTCTCCATTATCCACAAACGTTGTTCTCGTAGCAAA
>CP045900.1:20200997-20217294 GCA_013387185.1 Caligus rogercresseyi | reverse complement strand
GTGTACTAAGATTGCTTCAGGTTTTTGAAGATTGCACGTTTTAAATTGAATAACACATTTATTTATATAGGGCTATCAAGACTATTTTTACCTCTTTAGTGTATTATATTAATACAATATAGGCATAAGAAGAAATAATAAATATCGGCTTTTTAACCTCTCTGGTATTTTATGATGCTAAATAAGACTTACTAGAAAATTACAAAAATATAAAGGAATTTTCATTTGTTTAGACATGCGATAAACATGAACAAGATATGGACATCTGGGGCTCATATTCCTTCATGTAAATATATATATAGGAAGTTAATTCAAGTCCTTACTTTCTCTTCTTCACCTACATACATAATACATAAAAACTAATGTTTTCTTCTATATAAATGAATTTTATAATTTCACATGTTCCTCGTTTCTCTTTCAATGTTTCACACGGAAAAAGGCCCAATACTAGAATAAAACACTTTTTTGCAGTCTTTTTGCTCAAAATGGGTCCCAAGGCTGGAAATTCACTGCGTCCTATCTAAAATAGGCTTAATATGCTAACTAAATCCCCTCCATTAAAATTACCTTTTTTAGCTACTCAAGAGAAATGTATTTTTCTTGCGATTATTTCATATGGTATCTTCTCTCTGACATTGGAGTAGAAGGGTATACTTAAGTACAAGGTATTTCCATTTTAAATACAATATTATGTGCTACGAATTTGCTTCGCCATTCTATATTTTCTATAGTATACCCTTAAAATCCTTGATATCAACGTACTTGCTGAAACTGTGCCAAAAGAATCAGAAATATAATTATACAGTTAACTCTTATTGACCTTATATATATACTATATATATATATATCTATATATATATTGATATATATATATATATATATATATATATATATATATATATGACTTAACAACAAATATTTCTTCTTTAAATAAGTGTCACTTCTCTATGTATGTCCTTACCTAGACGAAAACTGCGTTTCACAGACACGGACATCGAGTCAAACTCCTCATCCTGTACTCGGAGTCGCTCCTCAATTTCCGATATAGAGTTCTTAAGGGCAACGCTCTCATTCTGTGCGTTATAGAGGCCTTGGTCCTTCTCAATAAAGGTCTTGAGTGATAGCGCCAGAAGCATCCCTCTTGTCCTCCAAGTCATTTTCCAGCTTTCCAACCTTCTTGGCCAACTGACAAGCCAGGGCCTCCGCCTCTTGGCCCGCTCAGTGGAATCCTTGACATCCTGCTCCTGTTTGGAACATTCCACGAGGGCAACGTCCTCTCAGAATGGAGATTGAAGACTTTTCTTCGTATGATATCCATGGATCACTATTATTGTGCCAACTTTTTTGTATTAGAAGGGTTTCTTTTATGGGAGGATCTTATGGTATTTGTAATTGAGGGAATCTTTACACACACCCCACCTATGATGATACTCTTCTTGTTATTGGCTACACCTGGAAAACGACTTTCTCTTTAGGAGCACTTAGAAGAACTGCAACTAGGGAAAGGAAGGCTGAGACGGATCATCATTATAAATATCCATTGCCCGTCCCGCCGATATTGCTTTCTTCTTAGGCAGCTAACATAAGTGAGTCATTGCGTAGCTAATAGCTACTCCACTGCCTCCCCCAGAAATACTTATACTCCATGTGGAACATCTTGAGCACCCAACTTGATGAATTCCTACATATTAGTACCTAATAACGCCATCTATTTAAAGGTTAAAAAAATTATAATACAAATATTGTCATGAAGATCGGTAAGGAAGTTGGGTTTCTTGATGAATGAAGTTCGAAGATACTAAAGAGGCAATACATTAGAAAGTGTATTTTTTACTTCACAGATTCTGCTCTATCTACGAAACGTGACTGTCATCTTTAACAACTCTATTTTTGTTGAAGAGACTTAATTTCTGTTCCTCGGGGTGAATCTCCAAAATCGAGCATTAACTTTAATATATTCAATGTTTTTTCCTTTAATGAGTTATAACTTTGGTCATTTCTTATTTATCAAATAATACGAGCATTATTTCTTTGGTCATTTTTTTTTCAGTAATCTGCGAAAATCATACAAAATTAAATACACTAAAAATAATAAACATAAATAGAGTAAAACTATTTAGGGCAGTTGTGAAGAAACATAATGCACATTTAGTTATCATTTACTGCACTGAAAGATAACTTATATAAAAGAACGCATCAATTATTCAATTTGTATAAAAAATTGCAATATCTTTTTAAAATCAATTTTTCCCGCGCCCATCTTCACGTTGGCACACCTTAATCCGGGGTTTTGATCGAGAGAGCAGCCGTGACGAGCAGATGCACCAATCATAATGGTCTTCTTAGACTACGGAGGCATTTGTCGTAATGTTTTTGTAATAGAAAAGACTTAATATTTGACAATGCAAGTTGAATTTAAAAAAACATTAGTCCCATAGAGAATATGAGCTATTAAAATAGTCAGGGATATATCGTCCTTTTGACACACGTTCAGTTTTATAATTTTTATTATTATTTTAAGAGCAAGACATTCGGCAAATGCATATAAAGTACTGTTCAATAAAAATCCACAATTCATGCAAGGATACGGATATTTTATAAGCTTCCTGAATTTGTAGTTGAGCTGTAAAGTTTGAACTAAAATTTATATATATTGAGTTACAAAACAAAGTTGTATATGACTTCCATACAAACTGAATTGACAATGGCTCTTATTATCTCCCGTGATGGAGACTAGGTTTATCTCGAATACTCTAACTTGATATTTAGTACTTTATGTTGTCTATGAAGTAAAGAGTTATTATTAAGATTAATCCGTTTTAAAATTATAGTTGTATTTATAAACATTATATCAGAATAAAGAGTCGCTAGGTCTTTTTTTACGTTTGATTTCAGAAGAAATAATATATTTTACAATTTTGAGGTCATTATGTGTTAAACAGGATTTTTTATTGACAGAGAGACAACAACACACATAGTTCTTCATTGTTGACAATGGATTCGTCTAGAATAAATATTGAAAGGAAGAGTACATATATCATTATTGTCTTTTTAGTAAGTAAATATGAATATCAAGTTCTTTTAACCTTGGATTACCATGATTCCTATATACATCTTCAATACATTTATCCAGTAGTTTCAATCGAAATCGAAAAATATGTAGTCAAAAATAGCTAACCATGTATATATACCAGGCTTGTGAGCGTTCAGCTTCTTTTGCGTTCAGCGTTATAAAAAAATAGCGTTCAGTTCAATGTTTTTGCGTTCAGCGTTCTGTTAGCGTTCAGCGTTCAAATTTCCGAAAAAAGTGGTGACGTTTTTGTATAGAAAAGAATTTCCCAAAAAAGTGGTGACATTTTTTTAGAAAATAATTTCCAAAAAAAGTGACGACGTTTTTTTTAGAAAGAATTTCCCCAAAAAAGTGATTACGTTTTTTTCTCCCCAAAAGTGGTGACGTTTTTTTTTTTGTTTTTTTTTTGCCTATATGGTTCGACAGAAGTTCATCCGACTGGATATAAATAAGCATTATAGCATTATAATTAGTCTATCGAACTAGGATCTTATCAATGAGGTAGACCAAAAATGACCATCCCCTCTCGGGATTCGAACCTGCACCCCCGACATTGAGAGTTGAACACGCCTTAACACGCACGGCTATCGAGCTCCCTTTTTTAAAAAAGAATCTCCAAAAAAAGTTCAAGAAATGTTTGGAAAATTTGAACGCTGAACGCAAAACTCTTTTTTTTGCGTTCAGCGTTCAAAAAAAAGTTGCGTTCCATGAACGTGCGTTCAGCTGAAAATTTGCGTTCCGTTCAAAAGCCTGATTTATTCATATGTATTCGAAGAAAACAACAAAGTTTTCCCTGAAAGAATCTCTTCAGAGCAAATGATCGCCTGTTTCTTTAGCTAAACTGGTCAAGAGTTAAGGATGGATCCATTTGAGTATAGTAAGGCCATCAATTCAGAGCGGTGCATCACAACTATATATATATACAACCAATAATCGCAAGTTTTTCTATGTTGTTGTTTGATTTAGGTACTGGAAATTAGTTTTAAGTTCATAAAGTATACTAAAAATTGAAAATAGATATTAATAGATTGATCGATAAATAGATAGGTAGATAAAAAGGTATTAGGTAGACAGATAGATAAATAGATAGATAGATAAATAGATGGATAGATTAAGAGACAGATAGATAAACATATAGAGAAAGATTTATATATATATATATGTATATATATATATATATATATATATATATATATATATATATATATATATATATATATATATATATATATATATATATGGTATATATAGGCATAGGCGTAGGGGAGATGTTTGGTTTGGGTTGGCAGCATTCAATTTGCCCGAATTTTAACAAGAACTGTTAAATCGGTAAAAAAATCAAATGAAGAAAACTATGAAGATTAATATTTTCTTAAGATAAAGAAAAAAAGAAGGGAGAGAGTATTTTGCCTCATCTCTCCCTCCTTTTTTCTTTCTCTTTCTATCCAGCTAACAGTAACAGCAGTTACCAAGTGGTAATTGTATATTCTCATATCAAAAGATCAATTTTTTGGGGAGAGTACGTGCAAAATGTATTTGCTTATATCTCTTAAAGTATAGCGATTTTTAGAACACCAAACATATCAAATGAAAGCTTGGTAAACCAGCTTTAATATTTTGGTATACTAAATCATGTCAATTTAATAAGTAGAGAGTTATATGTACATAAAAAAAGCATTTCTCGCGTACAAAATGACGCATATAATGGATTATAAATGCGTCAGAGACAAAGTAAAATTTTGAGAGGATACCTTGACGCAAATCTAAGAACACATTATTATTTATTTTTTTCATAATCGATTTCTTATAGGTCAATACAGGCTCTGAATCATATGATGTAAACTCAGATTGTACTGAATTCTGAATTGATAGAATGCAACCAAGGTCATTTTTGGATTTATCATCTAAAGTTTTACTAAACTTATAAGTACTATTTTACTCTGAAGCGAACAAGTCATCTTCTACAGGCGAGTGAAGTTAATTGATACAAAAAAGCTATGAAATATGCTAACATTACACACTCCATTTTTCCTTTGTTTTTACTGAAAACTTTGTTTTATTAAAAAACATCAAACATACGTCTGGTAGTAAATTAGATTTCTTTAAATTAATAATTATTATTGAAGTCTGTAACGTCCACCATTTTGAAGAAATTTGCGGAAAACTATATTTTTACTAAATTTTTAAAACTTTGACCTCGTTGCGCGACCTCGTAATGTTGACCGATTTTGTTCAAACTTTGTATGTCGTCTTCTTTTATCACCAAGAAACAGAAAATCCACAATGTTGCTAACATTTCAAACATTTGAAAAATAAGAACAGCCCTAATATATGTTTATACTTTATTTTAATTTATCAAGGTCAATGATTTTCACAGTCATGAGAAAATATGTTTTGCTCAATAGGCAACAATATAATATTATTTCATAATTAATATGAGAGTTTCGAAGTTCAATGACCTTGACATGCTTTATTGAATGGATGAATGTTTGATGTATCAATTTATTATTGAATGTTTATGTAGGAAGGAGGCAACAAAATAAATATACTATTTTCAATAAAATCTCAAATATTGTGAGTGCAAGTTCAACTACCGATAAGGGAAGGTCAAATTGGTTTGTCATCATTGAAAAGAGGATTGTGATGTGCCATGGACATGTTTAAATGCTATAATGCATATTCTTATACACACGGATGCAATTCTTTCAACCCAAATAAGCCAAAAAAATCGGAACAGCATCATGAATTCCAAAAATACTAACTATTGTCAATTAACTTTTAAAAATTGCCAGCAGGAAAATTAAAAACCATTGTTAAAAACCAAACAAATATGAAGTCCATCAATAAGTAACCAGTGATATCATCCCATGTACATAAAAAGTAGTTCCTTAAAATGACGTCATTGGGCATCATTTCTCCCTTTTTCTATTATTCATCAATTTGCCTGCTCAAGGGTCATCAGTATTCCTTTCCTTCTCTTCTTTCATCAGCTGCGTACTCGAACATTGAATCCCATAGAGATATATAGACAAAGAGAGCTATTGGATTATTCAGAGAAATACGTCAATGTGGTCTAATATAAACAAATATTTTTATCTTTATGATCAACTTACGATGACGTATTACAAATTATTTTGTTTGGTTTGGGCAATGGCGACAGCTGAACGACGATGTTTCTCGGCTATTGAAGGGAATAAGCTCTCTATATGTTTATGCTTCTTCTTGCCTCTTTCGATGTTTATATTTCCTACTCACAAAACATGGTCACCTGCTTTAACCGGATATATAAAACGAAACCTCAAATGTGGTGTCCTTTATTATTATTATTATTATACAACAGTTCATATTTAAATATGAATAAAGAAATACATTAAAACCCAAAAATATATATCTGTAAAGTTCAACATGAAAAAATCTTTGTTTTTTTAGTTTTAGAGAAAAAAATTAGGGATCTATCGATACATACATTTTAATATGAAGGAGTATATATGAACGTAGATGTAGGGTCTTCATCTTAAAAAGTGCCAAAAATTGTTATGAAAAATTAACACGCTTTGTAAGTTGAATTCTAGATTTCGATTCTGCATCTTCAAACTATTATAATGTATTTATCAAAAGCTAAATGTGTTTGAAAAATAAGAATTTGCATTATTTTTACGATATCATTTGTCTCATAATAATATACATAAATATAGTATATCAAAACTCCAGAAATCTCAGGTAATATTATAGCAGTAAGAACTTAAAATAATATTCACATATTGAATTACATAAAACACACGCTTCCTTCTTATTTATATCTACAAGGCTTTTTAGTCTGATCCCATACTAAGATTTCATTTAAGTATTACTTATTAGAGGTTTGGAATAATGAACATGACAAGTGTTGAATGCATTAGTTCAATCCATGTGCTGATACCTGTCATTTTTTTAATATAATTTGAATAAACTATACTTTGGAATAACAGGATGCAAAATGCATTTAATTAAAGGGGAAGGGGTAGACTTGATTTCCATATATAATTCTTTGTTAACACATGTAATTTTAAGAACGAATTCTTATATATATTATATATATATAGATATAAATAGTATATAATGAATTGACTTTTTAAACTGTCGTTCGTTAACTTTCGTCAAATTTTCGTACGCGTCTTTCAGACCAAATTTTTCATCGTTCGTCGTTCATCGTTCTGTGGTTCAATTCGTTGAAAAAAGGTTCAAACTTAGTTTTTGTGAATATTTCGTGCATCATTCTGAAAAAAATGCAAGATAGTTTTTATTAGAAAGTGAAATTATTCTTAAATTCTTGTCTTTTTTAAAAAAGTCGATTATGAAAGAAATGAAAGGAATTTTTCCCATGAAAAAATTATGAATTAGAATATATCTTTTTTTGTTGCCAGAAACGACGACGAACGATGAGATGAAAGATAAATTAACAAGTCTGATATATATATATATATGTATATATTCCTTTCCTAAGACAGAGGAGAGAACATCAGAGTATTCACTAACAAAGGACCTCATAAATGGTTAAAAATGAAGGATAATAAAAGCTGTACCGGAATCCTTAACACGAGAAATGAGCAACCTTGATATACGGATTCTAGTATGTAAAATGTTAATCCAAGACTTTTTCAACAAGATTAGGGAGTAATGAAAAAGTAATAATAACCTATAGTGGCTTCATCATATTTTTTACTTACTTCAACATACGTTTTTATTCCCCTCAACGATGTCATCATTATATAGCATCCAGTATGTGTTTCTTATGTTAAATTTCATATGATATATTGTATTTTCACATAACGCATAGTTCTATAACATCCTATAATAAAATGTGTGCATTCGATGATTTAATCCTTGGAATTTATACATTCTAAAGTTTTAAATTCTATGAAACTATACTAATTACAAAGACTTTTACAGAATAAGTTATCTTAAACAAAACCGTGAGAGTAAAAAAAAGTATTACTTTTTACTGACATCAAGTTGTAATATATTTCTTGATAAGAAACAACTTGAATCTGAACCATTTATTATACC
This sequence comes from Caligus rogercresseyi, assembly GCA_013387185.1. Classification (NCBI taxonomy): domain Eukaryota; kingdom Metazoa; phylum Arthropoda; class Copepoda; order Siphonostomatoida; family Caligidae; genus Caligus; species Caligus rogercresseyi. Next base: position 20,209,178 of record CP045900.1, on the reverse strand, counting down.
ATTCAAAGCATTGTTTTCCTAAATTAATCATTGTTATATAATTTCTTCAATTGTCCTTAATATGGATTATGAGTGACAAGTTTAAAAAGCAAATCATAAAATAAACTTCAGCATATATATATATATATATATATATATATATATATATATATATATATATATATATATATATATTATATATATAATATTATATATATATATATATATTATATATTATTATTGATCCTTTTGTCATTGACGTTTTAAGGATCCTAAGAACATATTCAGTAATTAGTGTTGTCCTTAAATATACATCGAACAAGGAAGTATTGCCCAGAGGTTTAAATTAAAATAGTCTGTAATGCATTCAAAGTTCGTTGGTTTACGTTTTATTGGCAAAAAATATTAGTCTCCTTCAACGGTTTCTTGCTTGTTTCATTGTATAAATCATTTAACATATGTAGTCTGGCTTATTGAATGTATTTTCATATTTTTTCTTCCATAATTTGACTTGGTAAAAACCAAATGGAACACAATATGGAAGGATCTGTGTGAAGTCTTAAATGAAGTCAATTATGGAATGACTTCGTTTCATTGGTGAAAATTATTCGTCTCCTTTTATAGCTTTGTGACTTTTGCAAATACTTATGAGCAATCTCTATGGGTATATTTTATGCTTTCTACAGCATATATTTCCAATACATATATTCCCTTCAACAATGACATAAATGGATGTAAGTGTGTGTTTCTTCCTTACGGTCTTCTGGTAATAAAAAAATATATATATAACATATTATAATTCCGAACAACTTCTCTGTTATCAAACAACTCCGCATTTACAATATATCACAAGTGTCTATAGAATTTTTACATTCAATGCTTTAACCCATATCCCATTGGCCACGTAAATATCATATGAAACTAAAAAGGGAAGATTTTCTGGCCCCAAATACGGAAACATCTCTGTGTCAGAAGTTTTATATTAATTCAACTTTTGTGATATGACGTTTCATGGCAAAACTTGGTGGTCTCCTCTGCTTTAATGCTCTCTGGATTCTTGTCAATACTATATAACAATCGTTCATTTCTACGTACTATTTATCTTTCAAGACATTTTGGCTTTAATGTATTTTTTTAACTTATGAAGACTCTGCAAAAGACCAAATGAAACAAAAAAATTCTGGCCTCAAATATGGGATGATCTCTGCTTTTGTAAGGAGTGTGTGTGTCAAAGACATGTGCTAAGCAGCCATTCTCCTACTTACTATATTAGGATATGTCTATTTTTCAAGAAAAAAAGAAGAACATAGCAGCAAATATATATGCTACTGCACTATACTCCCAAGACTCTTCTTCTATTTTTAGCAGAAAAGTTTATAAGAGAAGAAAAACATGCCGTTTTCACTCCCTACTTTTTTCTCTTTCTTAGGCCACAGAGCAAAACAAGAAAAATCCACTTAACAACTCCCTACTCTTATTTTTATTTAATGATATTGAGGATTATTCCCTGAGTCCATGAGCTCATAACATCGGAGGGCTACCAAATTCTCTACTACTTTTTTTTGTCTTCCTCTCTTCTTCCCCTTTGTGTGTTGGTCAACAACAAATAAAAACTTCTGTTGACTCAAAAAAAAAAACTCATTATTTAATTTATATGGCTGGCCCCGAAGACATTGAGTATAAATAGAACCCCCAATCCTGGGCTTCCTCCTCAATCCAATCTTGGACGACGGCAATACACCCAACACAACATGGGATCTCCAGAGACAACTCTCATTGATCAATTCCCCAACTCTTCGGAGCCACTGGATCTTCCGCGATACAAGGATTTGATTGGTAAGGCCTCAGTATTGACACTAGAGGGCGAAAAAGAAAACTTTCATCATCTCTTTTTAAAGGCAATACGCCCCTGATTGACATATCCAGCATCTCAGACAAATTGGCGCCCGGAGTTAAAATCTATGGGAAATGTGAGTTCATGAACCCTGGCTTCTCCATGAAGGATAGGATCGTTAAAAACATATTGGATAAGGCAGAGGCCTGTGGGAAGCTCAAAAAGGGAGGAACCGTGGTGAGTGCATCCTCTGGGAACACGGGGGCTTCACTTGCTCTTTTGGCAGGAACTCGGGGCTACAAGGCTATCATCACAACCACACCAAAATGCTCAGAGGAGAAAATGAACTCCATTAAGGCCTATGGAGCTGAGCTCCACGTTGCGCCGTCAGGTTTGGATACATCTAAATACATAATTGAGTAGATTTAAAACTCACATATTTTATCCACTTTTTAGGAGTGACGGAAGATCATCCAAACAGTTATCTTAACATGGCAAAAACGCTCGCTGCCGACAATGACGGATGGTTTGACATTGATCAGTATGATAACTTGGACAATCCTGAAGGCCACTATCTCACCCTTGGCCCAGAGATTTGGAGGCAGACCCGTGGGCGCGTCTCACATTTTGTCCTAGGCGGCTCCACTGGGGGTACGATTTCCGGCGTAGGAAAATTCTTAAAGGAGCAGAAGAACGATGTTAAATGCGTTCTTGCGGATCCCTACGGATCCATTTTCTACGACTATCACAGAACGGGGAAATTTGGAAAGCCCAAGGCATTCCTTGTAGAAGGGATTGGCAAGGGGCATATTCCTGGATGCCTTAACTTTGATGTGATTGATGACGTCATCCAAGTGAGTGATCAGGACTCTCTCCGTACCTGTCACTCCCTAGCACAGAAAGAAGGCCTCATGGTCGGAGGATCCGCTGGCCTAAACGTCTTTGCTGCCAAGGAAGTGGCGGAGTCTCTCACGGTAAGAGTACGATTGCATCATAGATTTGATCCATTGAATGCATCTCCCTTTTATTCATTAGGAACCCGCCGTTGTCGTCACCGTACTATGTGATCTAGGGGTCAAATACCTAACAAAAGTCTACAATCCTCAATGGCTCTCTGACAACGGGATTCAAGTCTGAGAGGTGGCTCTGCCCTATTTATAATTTTTCAGATTTATATATAAATTTATGTGGAATAATAAAAGCTATGACTTGATTATGAATTTTATAAACATAAAGAAAGTTATACTATTGATCGTATTGCATAGTGTTCAACAAACAACCATGTAATCATGTTTAAAGCTGATTGTTCTCCTAGACAACGCGCCTTATAACCAAATAATACCTGATTTCATCTTCTTCTTTTATAAACATATATAATAATTCTTCTCACTTGTAGATAAATCATTTAACCTTGAGTAGTTATAGGCATACTATTTTTCATTATAGTCTAAAGTTGCAAGCTTATTGTATAAATATGACCCCGCCAAAACTAATTATGCAATAATATGTCTTTGTGACTTAGCCAGTTCTAAATGTAGTTCAAGATCATCAATAATGCAACAAGTCACAATTATTATTTTGTGGAAGCCTTAAAGGGTAGTGTTAGAAATTCAAACATGATGTAATGGCGTAAGTTCATAATTCGGCTTGGAATCAATGGACATTACTCTGAGGACATGTTTCAACCTAACCCAATAGATATGAAAAAACATTTAAGGACGTAGTATATATATATATATATATATATATATATATATATATATATATATATATATATATATATATATATATATATATATATATACAGTGCCTTAGAGTAGGAGAGTTTGGACGAAAGACTGATGAGTCATAACATACAGCTAACAAAAACCCATAACAAACAAATTTCACAACATAAATTAATAGGTGTTTGGATTTAATAGTAAATTCAATGTTATTTTTATCAATCAAAGGGGATATATTTTAATGTAAAAAGATGGCTATTGAGTTGAATTTGCTATAAGTCGTATTATTTTTATGACTGAGATTATTTTGAGGAGAATAGGAATTATATGTTGAATAACAATATAATTGCATTTCTAATTCTATTCGTAATGTGGGCAACCCTTCACCAATCACGAAACCTTTTGTTTTCTTATATCTGGGATCAATCAACAAAAGAAGCTTCTTGTAATACTTTACTAACGATATAAGCATCAAATGGTCGTTCCGGAGTCCAAAAACACATTGGAAGCATCCCACGTACTGCCATCGGAGAAAACTTATATCTAAAGGCAATCCTATCGTACATCGCACAATCCAAGAGTAGAATGAGGCTACTGCCAATAGTTCATTCTACTCTTTAAACTGATTGGACTCCGGAACGATCATTTATTGCTTTTATTCTGGGTAAAGTATTACGAGAAACCTATTTTGATGATTGATCCTAGAGATATAAAAACAAAAAAGGTTTCGTGATTGATGAATATAATCATCATAATCTGGGAGATCATAATATATTAATGTGCTTTACTATGTAGGATATGAAATTTATATGTTTCGGTGCTTGTATATATAACACAGTATATTTAAGAAGTTTCATTTTTTTTCAATTATAAAATAACGGAAGGCGGATTGTCATGGTAACGTGATCAAATGTTGAAGGTGCCGATCTGGAATCTTATATCAGTCTCAATGAAAATAACTTTCTAGATTCGAATTTTCAGACAAATAACCCCTAGCATTTATTTCCTTGTAAAAAGATCCACATGTGAAGCAGTAGATCTCACTGATTTCAAACCCTTATATAAACATAAACATTCAGCTGCAACAATAAAATATGTGAGGATTTTATCAGCCCATATATATTTTTTTACTCCTTTGTTAAACAGATATTTTCTTACAAAAATTATTCATAAGCTCCAACATACAAGAACAAAAATGTAGTATAATAGAAATAAAATAATGCTAATCCAAAATGAATAATATTAACATTAGTTGCATCATACAAAATGCTTAAAAGTTATATATATCAGAGAATCATAATTTTTTTTTTACTTTATAGTGAAGATAAAGAAAAGGAGTTTAAGTTACGATGTCATTATAATATTTTTCTTCTTTCTCTTGTTTTAAATGCAGTTTTGATTGCTTTGTGTCCCCCATTGGTGTAGAAATATATCCAGAGAGCATCTCACAAGACCAAAGGAGACGTCCCGATAACTTTAACTCATTTTTGTAAAAGTTATATTTTGTCGACTCTCTGAAAGACTTGGATCGTATCACAGAGGATCCGCCAGTATTTTCCACATTTCCCCACAGTTTTTTCGCATTGTTCCACTTCTTGAGAGGTAGTTTGAGAAGATTGAGATATCCATGGGATAAGTTGTCGCTTACGGGTTAAATTTACATGTCAACTGGATACACCTTAGAGCATGGCCATCATTGAGTCTGATATTTTGTGTTACAATGAATTGGGAATAGTAGGTAATTCCTTGTATTAAAAAATGTCAAGTAGCAGAGATTCACTAGGGTCATTTTAGGGGCACTCAAAGTTCTGTAAAACGTCGAAACCCCCGTGGCCATCTTTTACTTTAAAAAACGATAGCTGATTAAATTGTATTACTACTTTCTTTGTATCAAAATACTCCTAATACTCAAGGTTTTCTTTTGAATATAAAATCATGATACAATCAAACATAAAATACAATTTTGTTACTTCAAAATAGCACCCCTCCCAGGCCGCAATTTTATTTATCCAAATTTTCTTTTGAAGGTACCCAAAGAGGCCCTCAACTACAAAAAACGTTTTATTATATGTTTGTTGATATGTGTATATGACATATGCATTAAAAATGAGCTACCAACTGAAAAAAATATGTTCCAAGTATATATTTGCAAGAAATAACTTTTTGTTACCTTAGCAATGATCTACGTTTCTATTCAATCAATAAAAAAGTATTTATTCAAACGAGTGTTTGCGTCCAAATGTCGTGTTGGGGCTAGACGTTTTAAACACAAAATAACTTAAGCTTGAATTCTATCGAATGGATAATTGCTTTGGAATCATAGAGATATAAAGATAAAGAGAGCTGATTCCCTTCAATAGCAGAGAAACAACGTCCAGCTGTATTTTGTGTGTTCAAAACATAGAGATGTAAACATATAGAGAGCTTATTCCCTCCAATTAGCAGAGAAACATCGTTCAGCTGTATTCTGAATACAATGACGTATTCTCTTCCCTCCAATAGTAGAGAAACATCGTTCAGCTGTATTCTCGACACAATGACGTATTTCTCTGACGAATCCAATAGCTCTCTATATCTTTATATCTCTGTGGTTCAAAATAAACAAAGTATTTTGTACTACGTCATTGTAAGCTGATCATAGAGATAGGTTCTATCCATAGAGATATAAAGATATAGAGAGCTTATTGGACTCGTCAGAGAAATACGTCATTGTGGCAATAATATAGCTGAATGATGTTTCTCTGCTATTGGAGGGAAGAGAAAACGTCATTGTGTTATATTTATCTCTATGATTCTATCTCTATGATCAGCTTACGATGACGTAGTATCAATTACTTTGTTATAGTGGACACACAGAAACAATAGAACGCTGTTTCTCTGCTTTTGAAGGGAATCAGCTCTCTATATCTTTATATATCAATGATTCTATCTATACTATCAGCTTATGATGACGTAGTACATATTACTTTGTTTATATTGGACACAAAATACAGATGAAGGGAATAAACCAAGGAGAATATAAAGAAGGTGAGTGAACAAGAAACTTTACGTTGTGTTTTTTTTCTCTTTTTATTGGACTTATGACGTCAATGTTGAAAACCTATGTTTATTTATTATTATATTTACGAAATCAATTTCTCAAAGGAAGTGCTTTGTTGTGGAGTGATGTGTGAGTGTGAGTTGCTATGTATCCAAATATCTAAACTACAGGATAATATTAAATTAGTTACATAAGCAGATGAGTTATGTCTTGGCAATCCGCGATATTTTATTATACAAACTGTACAAACACGCACTGTACCTTTAGGCATTTTCAATAATTGATAGCAATGAATGGTTCCTTTAAATAATTCCTTTTTTAATTAATGAATAATAATATGCATATTTCAATAATGACGTCATACAACAGCTGAGTCAACTAACGCCAACCTGCCTGCCTTAGAGAGTTCGTTGTTGACACATCTTTGTATATTCTCCTTGGAATAAACTCTCTATATCTTTTATTTCTATGTTTGGAATACGATGATGAATATTTTTTTAAATTATAAATAACAATATCTAAAGTATTTCTTAACTATTCATAAGAAAACTGGATTTCATATATGTAAGAAAACATGCATAGAAACTTACTTTAAAAACTATTTCTAGCCCCCCCCCCCCCTTTTCCGAATTCCGTCTGAGAACGAGTTTGCTGTTCTTGTTGACCCTCCTAGTTTTTGTCACTGGATTCCAGTTTATACTCCTACAAGAAAACAACCCCAATGGAGTAAGATAGCATGCAAGAAACTCACACATTTTCCAAAATGATTAGTTTGTGCTTTGCTTCGTGGAAAACATCATGTTGGCAAATAACTAAATCAGAATCATGTTTCTTCTCAATAGAAGAAACTTATCTGAAAGTAAAAGTAAACAGAGGTGTTCCTGTAGGTAGTGAACTAATATTGAGTATAATTATTTGAAGGAATTGTATTTAAATATATATATATTTGTGTGATTTGTGTGCAAAGTGAATTAAATATTTTATAAATTCGTGTGTTTATTTCTGCGGCTATTTATTTCATATTTTCATAGCTGAAATGGCAGACATGGATAATATTGCAGTTCGTTCTGGATGTTTAGTTTTAGGCAGTTTGAGTAGTAAGCTTCTAATAATAGATAAAGGAATGGTTATAATGTATCAAAACTCTGTATCTTGCAATTCATTATTATGCGATTTTGTTTTAAAATTTATCTACGCAATAATTTCCCTCAAAATAAGACTTTTAATGCATGTAGTTTCTCATATATGTTTAAATAATGTAGGACTTTTAAGGGATTCTAAAAATATTTTATAAAAAACTCTTCATTTATTTATATAAAAATGAATAACTAAAAAAAATGAATTCTTCAATATTTATTGTATAAATCAATGTTAATTAATTCTGAGTTTTTGAAATAACTGGTAGTATTTAAGAACATCAATTATTGGATTAACCAAAGAATAGAGAACCATGTTCCAGGCAACACCCCGACTTACATCCCCTGATATCCGGAGTCTCCATGGGGAGAGCCACGTCAGGCAATGCCATTTATCTGCAAATGGATTCCAGTGATTCCATCAAAAGCAGATCCCTCTAGCATGAGATATAAAGATATAGAGAGCTT
>CP045900.1:20154390-20185588 GCA_013387185.1 Caligus rogercresseyi | reverse complement strand
TTTCAAATATCTTAAATTCAAGCAAATCCATAAAAATGGAAAGAGAAGTGGTTCTCTAACAGTATGTTTATCTATGAATTGAAGCGTGTGAATATTTCAGCACAATTTTATCATATTAATTCATTTGAAAAATATACAAAACATTGTTCATTAGTGATGGATTAAATTAACAAGATATCATTTGCATATTATTTGTTTCTATTGTTAAATTTTAGCTTTTTGTAAGAAAATTCATAAATGAAGAGGGTGAAAAGCATATAACTCTAACCTAGTTTTTCCGCTCTCAAGAGTACCATTATTCGAAATATTTATCGTATTTCAATTGCCATGAGCACAAAATTTCCTACCTACCGAAATAATCCCCTTTATTTTCAACAGACACATACAGAAGAAAAAGATAGGGTGAGAGAGAACACAATCCTATCATTGAGTTCAAGGACCAATCCCATCTCTCCCTGAAAAAAGAAAAGAATCCTCTCATCCAATCCCCTTTGTTCTTTTCCCCATACCCTTTCTTATTAGAGCATAATAACAAGGATGTCTCACTTCAATAAGTTGAACCCAGATGATTGTAATTTTCTCTCATCAGTGTCATAGGCAGTAAGTCGTTCCCCCACCTTTTGTCCGTGTCTCACGACTCTCACTTCCGACCATGGGTGGATGGAAACTAGAGGTCTTTCGCTTCTCCTTCTACATCTTCTTCCCTGTAGCATGCTTCCAAATCTACCATAAGGTATACATCAGTGCATGATGGTCACTTCTTGCCTTTCATTGTCCTCATGTTTAAAACTCATTTTCTTCTTCTAGGACAATTTGATGGATGAGTCCTTTCGCCGCGTTCAGGAGAAGATGTATCCCGCGGAGGACGCCTTGAACCGAATGAAGATGACGCGAATCAAGGGCTTTTTCAGAGCTACGTGATAAGGAGAGGATTCAAAAGCTCAAAAAGGGTTGGAAGAGATCTCTGGAGAGGACAATTAAATACACTCTTACTTACTCTCTTTAGTCCTTCTTTCCTTTCTTCTGGCCTGCCTTCTGGCCTTCCACATCACCATTCATTCGTCTTCTTTTGATTCTCTTTGTCGTTCCCATTTTTTATTTGAATTAGTCATGGCTCCTCGTCATGGAGTGAGTTCTCTGTATGTCTCTTGCCTCCGCTGTGTGGCTTATGAGGTGGACAAGACCTCTCGCCGTCTCTTCCTGGAGCACGGGTCCTTTGAGGACTGCGGGGACTCCATTATGACTCTGCAAGGCTTCCTCTCAGACACGCTTCCCTCCTCCGTCTTTGAGGATCTATGCGACATCCGAACCTCGTGCCTCCCTTCCAAGACTCCTCCTCCTTCGGATCATACTGCATCACGAACTGGCTGCGGGATCCACGGATCAAGCTCTCCATCTACCTCTATCCGGGTCTCACGCGATTTACCGTGGACCCAGACGGAAATGAATTGCCACAGAATCTCATCGATGGCATGGATGAAATATTCTGGTGCGTTCACTTGGCACGCCTACAGAATCTGACGACGCTACAGCTCAATGTTATCACGACGGATGAGATACTTCGGATCGTGGGCTGTCACTGCCGGCAGTTGAGAGATGTTAACATCGTCTCCAAGATACGGGAGAGCACGATTCGAACCACGCCTACCAATGTCACCACATTTTGTCTCTGGTGAGGAACCACTATGAATGATTCAATATTTTAGCTAGTTCATAGCTAAATGTGCGATTTAAACAAGCCGGGAACTAATTTAAAGTTCTAATGAGTGTAATAATGTAATCGGAAAATATATTTTAAGTCGTATTAAAAGGGTTGAAGGCAAACTTTTTATAACAACTTATCAAAACCATTTTTAAATGGAGGTTTATCAATAAACAAAAACGAAAAACATTTTGCAGAATTTAAATATAGATTTTTTGGTGCCGTTTACAATTTCTTCTATTTCTCATGTGGTCTCCTGGAATAATAATTAAAAACCATGCTGTAAGCTATATTTCTACTTTATATGTATGATATTAGGAAAAATATATAACTCATAGAATAATTACAAAGCCAGAATAAAAAAATCCTAATGCTTATTAGTGTGTAAGTCACAAAACCAAAAAGATGGAAAAACTAATTTGGTTGTACTTAAAATATGCTATATATTTTTTCTTGGAGACTGAGTATTCATGATATTTCTTTCTTTTTCCAGCTCTGCGTCTCAGACGTGGGCCTCTACGAGCTCGCCAAATGTAAGGAGCTCCGTAGTATCGTCATGAACAAAATAATCCCTACCCTCGTGGACAATCACAACGGTGTATTGGGATCCGCTTCTGGGATCAGCATTAACGCGTCCGACACCTCGTGAAGTCCCTCCCCAAGCTGGAACACCTCAACTTCGGCTCCATGGGCCGAGTCATGGACGCGGGCTTCGACCCATCAATCCACTGCCCCTAAGACTTAAGTACTTCTGCGAAATGAACCCAGAGTACGTCAACATCCCCCTCCTTGAGAGATCCGTTCCACTCGTGGAGCACGTGTCCCTCACGGCACCTTTTTCAGTGGAGCTCGTAGGCGATGCAGGACGAGAACTTAACGAAATTGCAAGAAGCAACAACCATTTTGGACTCTCTAGCAGGGTCTAAGGTCCTTAAGCCACGTATATATGATTCCATAGCTTCCCTTGTGGAGGAGAGAGCTTTAAAAGGTTTCTTCTCTCTAAAGGAGAGTATATTGAAGAGCTCATTCTACGCTCTGTAGACCCCGTATCCTTCCGAGAAATATGCCTTATCGGCGAACGCTGCCCGCAGCTTCGCTGCCTTACCATACGAGGCCTTCAGGGAGCTAGCAGCACAAACAGTTCCCACCACAATATCCTGGACTTCTACGAGCGTGAGCGGTGCAGCGCTCCTTACCGATTCCAGTACATTACCACCTTAGTCATCTCCGGCAAGTCCTGGAACCCCAATCTCATTCTGCCCTTCATCCTATGTAATGCCCGGGGGTTGTCCAAGGTGAGCCTTCTCAATGCAGACTGCCGCTACACCCTGGACTCGGCCTGGGAGAAAATCCTTCGGGTGAACCCCCTGGCCTCTCTCAACACTCTTATGCTCTACTCGGGCTGCTTCATATCATTCATCTGCTGAAGAGGTTCGCCATTGACCTCAAGTCACTATAAATCATCAATTTCGTGCTCTACTCAGACTTTGAAATCTCACACGTTGAGTCCCTAAAAAGGAGCTGCAGAAAAATAATTATAACATTCGACTGCATTGCCTGGAGTATGATGTTGCTTAGTCATTATGTTTTGCAGCAGTTATTACGTGTAACATGAAAGGCATTTTTGACTAAAGAAGAATTATCCTCATTACATTGCATCATCCGGTTGTCTGTTATAATTACCAAGTAACTAATCAATTTGTATTTTTATGTTATTATTTTCTCGCTTTTTATACTTCCACCCGTGCATAGGTGTGATGATGAGTCTCTTCCTTTTTAGTCTTCGAAATGACAAAGCTATTGTGCTTTTTATTTCTATTAAGTTGTGTTGGAAGCCTTAGTTACGTGTGAAGTAAGGAAATAAATTATTTAAAAGACTCACATTTTTGCATTTTATTTATCCCTTGAAGTTGATAATGCCACCTTAAAAATTGTAATATCACCATCCGCACAAGATACATGGAGATAAGGTATATCAGAGAGGAGTTCAGCCTGATGGGAGGGAATGGGAGTATGACGTCACTAATATACTTTTATTTAATTGATTTTGATAAGACTTAGAAAATAAAGTCATATTTTTACTTAGTATTTATTTAAAAAAACACTAATATAAAACATAGATCGTAGAATATTAATAGGATAATTTTTATTGAAAACATATTTTATCTAACGAATTACTTAATTAGAGGCAGCAATTGTCATAACCTCAACGCAACCTCGTTAAACAATCCAAATCATGAAGCATATTTCGTGATACTTAATGAAGGATACCATTGAATTTTATATATTATTTGGAACTCATTAAAGCGATGGAAATACATAATCCAAATCGATAAAAATAACACGCATAAATGATAAAGGCCAGGGTTTTGATTTTTTTGATTTTTTTGAAAAAATCAAAAATCGGATTCTTTTGATTTAAATCGGATTTTTTTTGATTTAAATCAAGTTTTTTTGATTTTAATTGTTAACCATATTTATGAACCAAAATCGTTTTTTTCAATGTGTAAATTTTGTCCATACTTTAAATTGTAACTTTTTAAAACATGCCCAATATCATATAGGCCTACCTATTACTCAGGGGACTTTAAATGCTGTCTTTGATTAAATTCTAGTTGCCTTACTTAATGATTCATTTTAGTAAAGAATGCAAAGGAGTAAACAATAAAATTACAGAACTTCAAAGGCCTTGTAATGAGTCATACTCGCTAATCACGTGACAGTTCGAAATCCAAGCGAGGATCGAAGACTCATGACATTTTCTACCTTAAAAAATTACTGGGTGGAGCTGCCAACGGCTGATCAAAGATGACTCCAAGATGGTTCACTCTCGAGCTAGGACGCGCCAGGTACGCTTGGAAAGGAGGCGCAAGACAATCGGACAATTGATAACTCGTTCCTGTATTGTCAAATATAATATGAGTTTACTTTTTCATTCATATTGTACAAGCAGAATAGAAGCCAATTGTTAAATATGTTCATCAAATCTTAGCTAATTAGAAGATTTAGAAGAGCAAGAGACTGATAATTAATAACTCGTTCCTGTAATTGTCAATTGACTGCGTTAACTTTTCCATTTACATTGTACAAGTATAAACAATTTATTTGATAAACATGATTGATTTTAATCATTGATTATAAAATGTCTTTGGAAAAAAACTTAATTTAGATCGCAATCCAATTGCTTGATTTAATCAAATAATCCTAACTCAACGCTTAATATGATATATATATGATATAGCTATAGTATGAGGCTATAATATAATGAAACAGGCCACTGCTCTACTATTAAGAAGACAGACATGAAATGTTTTGTTTCTGTTATTGAGAATTAGAAGCATAAAATTAATATCAATTTATTTATTGAAAAAAATATGAATTGATTTAAATAATGATTTAAAAATCCATTGATTTTCGAATTGGAAATCCACCTTGATTTAAATCTATTTAAATCAATGATTTAAATCAGCCTGATTTAAATCAACCACCTGATAAAGGCGTTAAATTTAATATATCTAATATTTTTTTTACATAAAATAATATATATAACTTGAATTTATACTTGAATTATTGATTTTATTAAATTACGTGAGTTTTTATCTTATTGTCTTTATTCTGATAAATGTCCTCATTTTGACAAAAAAAATATTAAATCCGAGCGAAGCTTCATATAAATCTTCGTAATTATTTTTATCTTCTTATGTCATTTTCTCCGTGAAAATGACAAATATGGTAAATGTGGTAAATAAGTTTTTATCTGTGAGTGTTCCCAAACGAGAATTAAGATGCACGAGCTGGTAACGAGAAGGAAAAAAAATCCATGGAGACCTTTTATGCAAATTTCATTTATCACGTAATAAAGGTTAGCTCTTAGCTTATGTCCGGCCGACACCGAATTGAGTCCCGAGTGGTGTGACTGATCTAGGAGCTTAATAAACTAAACAAGCTATTTTCTCACTTAGATGGGGATAAAAAAAAAAAAAAATTATTTTCACAAAGTAATATATATTTGGGTGTCAACAAGTTATGTATTATCGTAACTGGTCAGTGAGCCTATTCCCTATCCCACTCAGCTAGACTTGCGTCATAGCTCCAACCCGCTTTCCATAAGAAAAAAAAATCTTCCACCGCTCCTACTTCTTGATCCAGATCAAGCTCGCCAAGACAGTTAACGCAATCCACAGTGACCTCACTTCTACCTTTCCTGACTCCTGGTATGGCTTCTCTACCATCAAGAGATGAAAAAGGACTTCGATAATGGCATTTTTGCTCTGAAGACGAATACGTAATCAGCAAGACCCCGGGAGACGATCGCAGCTGTGAAGCGCCTGATCGAGGATAACCCCCATATGACCACTCAACAGGTTGCCGTATAGGTTTCTCTACTACAGAAACCCATTTCCAGGCTTTTGACGGAGGATCTTGAACTACGAAAGATTGTCTTCTAATGTGGGATAACGCACCCAAGCAACACATAACGTTATTCTAACGTTAGTTATTGGTTCCCTAAAGGTTAGGTTCGAACCTTACCAAAAACAAACGTTCTAATAACGTTTCCTCATGGTTAAATAAAAACTAACGAAAAAACGTTCGGGGAACGTTCCCATAACTAACGAAAATAACGTTCGCTTTTGGTTACCCTCCTAACGTTCAGGGAACATTCTCAAAACTAACGAAGATATATAAAATAGCTCCATCCTGGGGTTAAATAAATCGGTGTCAATAACAAAAGATGCATCCACAAAACTTTTCATTTATATAGGGTATCGTTTTTGTAAAAAAATAGTTTACCTTATGTATAAAATTTCAAATTTCTTATAACTTTTTAAAGCGGCGGAACACCCGAGGCTAAGGTGTGCACAACCCTTAAGCCGCGTGTCTTTTCTCCCTAAAATGTCAGCAGTAGATTCAAACCCCATGGGACCCCAGACAGAGTCCCCATGAATAGGTCCACAAAGTAAAAAATAAACAGCGCGGAAAATGCTTCACTACAAAAAAGCTTGGCGACAAATTACCTACGAAAAAAAGAAGAACGACAAAAATACTTCACTACAAAAAAGCTTGGCGACAAATTTACCCGCGACAAAATGAAGAACTACAAAATTGACTGACTATAAAAGAGCAAGCGATGTATTTACCCGCGACAAAAAAACGGCCATAAAAAGCTCCGTGACAAATTTACTCGCGATGAAATTACTGGACACCATTTTTTCTACCTGATAAATAAACAATAAAATATAACAAATATTATAATGTAAAGGACTGCATCGCTTCAAAAATATCTGATTGAGTCAAGTAAATCTCTTTTTGTTTTAATTTTTGCTATTTTCTACAGTAAATCATTTGCAAAATAAAATTAAAAATTGAACATAAGAGACAATTTTTATCTGAAAATTCCTTTGAATAATGAAAGGTTTGGTGGATGAATTGTCTTTGTCGTTGATCCCGATTTATTTATTCCTGTTCAATCTGTTGTATAAAAAAATATTCCGTTAGTGATGATAATTTGGGGTTTCTAAACAAGCCAGACTTTATTGTTTTTCCACAAATTAAGTGGTTGAAGATTATGTTTGTGAGTGAAGAGGAGCTAGTTCAACCAAAAATAAAAGCAACTCTAGCTGGATCATATTGCTGACTTCAAACAGCCTCTTATAGAACAAACTCATTTACAAACGACACATAACTAATACATGCTACAACTTCGTCCTCATCAAATCTAAAGCGTTAAAGTTTAACGCTTTAATCAAATCAAACTGTTTGAATGTAGACAACTCACAAAAATACATACACCTTTGTTTTTGCTTTTAAGAACCTATCAGTTTTCATCTGATTTTCCTACAGTAACTACATATATAGTTTCCATCTACACTGATCCTCAAGGTTACTTATTCAACATTAAAGAAACATCTGGTTGGATTAAAAGCCCATTGATACCTCGACATGCCTTCAATTATCAGGAAACCGTCGGGAAGCTTTTCTACTATTTTAATTATCCTATGTCATTGTTATATTTGTATTTAACTACCTAACCTCTATGTTTCAGACCAATGAGTGATCATTCCTTCAATATGGAGTAAACGAAGAATTACCCTTGAAAATTCCACTGCTGGAAGAAAGAGGAACGTGGACATCTGTCAGAAGGATCATAAAATATTTTCCAAGACTTTCCCTCTAACATCCTATATTCATCAGAGCAACTTTTAGCGTTGCGTATATTTAATTTTCATATTTATGTTGGGAATTATAAAATATTTATAGTTATTTCGTAGCAAGAGATTATATATTAATATGATAGTCTTTTATTTGATATTTTTATGATATTTTATTCATGTGTTCTACCCAAGAGCAAAAAAAAAATTATTAAAATGTTTTTTAAAAGTTTTTTCGCATGTGTTTTGAGTCTTATATATTTTATTTTTATGCTTTATCTAATTTTATGAATGATAAATAACATGTTATATTCTATTATATAATTTGTGTCTAGTTTTAATGTTGAATAAACGTTTAATAGAATTTTAATACTGTCAAGGAGTTTAATTATTTGTAAAAGGGAATGTAAATATAACGTTGGGGAACGAAAATAGAACGTTAGGGGAACGTAAATAGAACTTTGGGAGAACGTAAATAGAACGTTAGGGGAACGTTGAACGTTGGGGAACGTAATAGAACGTTGAGGGAACGTAAATAGAACGTTAGGGAACGTAAATATAACCAACAGGGAACGTTCGGAGAACGTTAAGAAAACCATCCATGCTAACGTAAAAATAACCTTCAGAGAACGAAACTAACGTTCAGGGAACGTTCTGTGAACCAAAAACTAACATTCGGGGAACGTTCTCCGAACGTTATTTGGTTGCTTGGGATGTCCTTATGCTGCCGCGGATACCAGGGAATTTCTGACCCGGAAACACGTTGAACAGGTAAAACAGAGCCCCTACTTACTCGACCTGACCCTCTGCGACCGGTATCTGTTGGGGAAGTTGAAGTACCGGCTCTGGAATGACGATTTTGGGGGCCACGAAGACGCCACACTAGCCGTGCAGTGGGCAATAAAGAGGTCAGCTCGTTAAACCATCTCCGAAAGCTTCGGGACCATTGCCATTGCAGTCGGAGGGTAGTTTCCCTTTAATGATTTAGAAGTATTTCTATGATTTTGATCAAAATTTCGAATTTCACTGTGCCAGGCTCATTCTTTATGGCTCAACCTAATATATTGTTATTGGGGTCTATTTTCGATAAAAGATGGATCCTTTTGATTCTACCAATGCGATCTTCAATACTGATTAGATTCTGCTTGCTACCAACAACTCATACCGATAGGACACAGTTTGATACCAATTACCGATAGCGGCGGTACATTTTCGACCAAACCCTATCTCTAATAATATGATAGGAAGCATTAGAAAAATCTCTTATTTGCATAACAAAAATAGTAGATAAAAAATAGTTTTTATTATTTTATTTTTCTATGTACCTTAAAAATATCCTAAATCTGTTATTTTGTATATAATGCCAACATGGAAACTGATACACATTACTGTTCCTAGTGAATCCTTTCAGATAAAACAAACTTTGTATTCCTATGCTTTAACAGTCATTATCTCAAGCAGATAAATTGCTCACAACTACTGAATGTTTAAAGCAATGACTGGAACAACTAAGATAAAGAAAATTAAAAAGAAACCCCTAAGCTCAGTATGTAAAGGCATGTTCAATTCTCAATGTTGAGAGCGAGAGATCCCCGATTGGAGAAGGTCAATTTTGATGGACCTCATTGAAAAGGTCGTCGATAGACTAATTTACACGCAAGTATGTTTCCACTCGGATATCCAACCAAATAAACAAAAAAAATAATATATAGAATGCAGAATTCCATCTTTGTGGATACAATAAGCATGGCTGTGGATGATTTTAATGTCGACTTGACATAGAAAGAGAAAAAAACTGAAAACATAGAGACATCTCTCTGGCCTCTCTTTTATTATAGTATTAAACCTCACAAACCTCTCCTTTTTCATAACAGATTTTTTACTAATTATTTTATTATTTTATACATTTATTACAAAAAAATTCAATACATTTTGATGCGTTGTTTCTTTTATCTTCTAGATGAATTATGAAGGGCGGTATTACTGTCTTCCTCCTTCACTTTCGTCGTCAAATCGGCCAGAAAAATGCTTAGAGAATTAATAAGCTTTGAGAGGAAGCCTAGAGAGCCTTCCGTGACGAGGGAGACATTGAACTACTTACCATAAGAACAAGTCAGTCTCGACAAGAGACGATGGAGTTCCTCTCGTCCAGGAATCCTGTCGAATAAGTGACTCTGGACACAGGGGGGAACTCCGTATCAAGGTTCCTCCTCTAGAGTTAAATAACTCAAGCTGTTTAATGTAACGCAATAATAATAATAACAGCTTTGTTATGAAAAAGGGAGAGGTTTGTGAGGTTTAATACTATAATAAAAGAGAGGCCAGAGAGATGTCTCTATGTTTTCAGTTTTTTTCTCTTTCTATGTCAAGTCGGTATTAAAATCATCCACAGCCGCCTATGAATACTGATATTGGTAACTTTGTAGCGTAGAAACATATAGAAACCAATTTGACACAATTGACTATCGAATAAGGTTTTAGATTTTGTTTACTAAATCCACGCTCATTTTGCGAATTAAGTAACTTCCTTTTTAAATAAGTACCGAGACTTGGACCAGATATTTTCGAGTCCACAATTGTGGTATTACAAAACATAAATAAATATGTAGCAACTGAGAAAAAATGGAAGAAAAATACAGGTTTGTTCTTACTTAATGAAAAATCACATGCATTTGAGTCTGTGAGGTATCCTTTGGAGACAGCTTATCATAAAGCTCTTGGTTAAGCCGAACCCTCATTCAGCCGACCATAAAAGTCTTCCAGGAAATACTTATTTTTTATAATTATTTTGTATCTATTTTAGGCCGTAATGTACAAATTTTTAGTTAATACATTTATGTATATCATAAATAAAGGAAATATGCAAGACTCATAGGTATTCAGGAACAAAGCAGAGCTAGGACAGTCAGGACCTAGATGTTAATCACTGCCATCAGAGCTAAGATCCGGGAAGGCCCTTGTCCCTTCTTCATAAACATGGTCATGGAGAACCACTTAAAGACGGTACTATTCAATCGAAACATCCAAGGTTAAAAGGAAGATATAATAAAATCATGATGTATTTTTAGGACTGGAGAAAATTCACTTCTCTGAGCACTAATTTCGCTATAGGGCCATTTTTAACCCTCTTACTGAAATTTCACCCCCCCCCCCCACTGTTATGGAGGCAAACTTCAACATTTTGTCTTTTAAAGCATGGATTTAATTTTTTATTTGTTTATATTATCAAACTTCCCTCTATCCGTCAAAACGAAAACTATAATCAGGGGTATCACTTGTCTCGCTCTTCCTTTCTTGCTTTGGGTGTGAATTCTTTCAGTCTCATGTATCAGCCATCTTCTTCGATTAAAAATAGTTCAAGGAATTTAAAAACCTCAATGAATAAAATTGTTATTTTTTTATTACAAAATCTGCTTCCAAGATTCTCCAAGGTACAACTAGTATCCTGCATCAATCATGATTTTGCTTCAATCGCTAAAAGTTTCTAATTTCAAAGATGTCAAATGCCGTTAAAATCAACAAAACTACATTCTTTGAGTTTTTGAGGATCAAATCGTCTCTTTGAGTAAAAAAAAGAGTTCTAGTATCGGACCTATTTTGACGAAGGCTCATCAAGGCATCCGATCAGGCCGCGACCGTTTCTCCATGTCCATTGCATTGGAGCTTTGGGGCCCTCAAGCCTAGTTTAGGATTAAAGAGAAGGCCTTGGGCCTCAACGACAAAAGAAACAAAAGTTTCTTTTGGAATATACCTCCGTTCATCTCTACCTAAATTAATATAAAGGAGAAAGGGCAGTTTCTTGTTCGTTTTGGCCTTATCAGCATATGTGACCTTTATTCAATTAGTTGCTGGATCCTCGTCGAGGGCATTGGCTAAGGAGTTAAGGTTATCCAAGGCTGAATCGTCCAGATCGGTTGAGAAAACCTCATCCTCAGCTGCTCCGGGCGGAGTGATCCTGCAGTCCCCTGCTACATCTATGGCTGGAGGGGCGGATTCCTAAGGATTCGTCATTGTAGGGGCAAAGACTCGTTCTGGGGCATCCGTTTATCTACTGGATCCTCAACGACTCGGTTAGCGTCCTCCAAGGAGCTTTGCTTGGCCGTTATCGTCACGGAGCGCGACTCTTTCGGCATCAAGTCCTCCTGAGAAGGAGATCCGACTCCGGGAAGCCTGTTTAAGGGTTCCCTCTTCGCCTCTGGGTTCACTAGCGTCGATGCTAGTCTCTTCCTTGAAGGTTTCGGATTCGAGTCAGGCGGAAAGTCCATTTATTTGACTAATATTCATACGACATGACTGTGCGTCCATCTACTCTGCAAACTTGGTACATCAATACTGCGAGGCACTCTTTGAGTACCTTTGTCCAAAGAGCTTTTAAATGATCTCTTCACCGAACTTTAACCAATCCATGGTTTCTATATAGACAATTGTGGAGGAAAAGGTCAATGCTATCCCCAGATCATAAAAGGTCTCATTAATAACCATCGTGGAAGCCGCGTAGAAAAAAAAATCTCGTTAACAGTTGTACAATCACCATCTATATATATATATATATATATATATATATATATATATATATATATATATATATATATATATATATATATATATATATATGTGCTGTGGTGCAGTCGTATCGTACAAACTTTTAAATTGATGATCTTCGATTTTCCGCCAAAATATGTTCATACATGGCTCCTTCTTCGAGGACCCTTGAGGAACAGTCCTTGATTATTTTTGATGTTTCACACAATAAGAGCCACCCTGTGAACATACAATATTGTAGTATATTCCTCAGGAAATATTCTTATGCTTATAGATTCGAATATACTTCATTATATTTGCATCCCCGTATTTGTATTTAATTTCAACATTTTTGATACAATCAATATTTTCCCTCGAGTCACTTTTTGCATTACGCATTGCAACTACTTATCTCATAATTGAATATATAAAATTATATTTTCTACGAATTAATAAATGAAAGTACAAATGTTATGAAAATCTACAGTTACAATAAAACTTATCAATAAATAATTATTTATCACTAAGTTTTTAAGACTTCATTGTTCATTATTTAACACTAGTTCTCTATTATCATAATATACGAATCCTTCTTCGTGTAAAAATGTGTTTTTGTAGTGATCGAATAGATGTATAGTTACGTACTTAACACTAATAGGACGTCACTACAATCAAACATAGTTAATGTCTATTTTGTTAAATTCTTGAGTATATACCCTTAAACTCTTTCAAAAAAGTTCTTCTTTTAGGTCGTATGTGCCACTATTTATAAATTTTGTTTGTACATATTTTGACAAACTAAAATACCCATTTTATATAGAAATTTTACATATTGTATACTTATTTGGCGGAATACAATTAATCAAGTATTTTCTTGTTTGTCTATAGATATGAGACCTACTGTATTCATTTAAATGCAAATAGATATTTCATGCACACTGCATATTACTGCTTATCTATGAAAATGTTGTTTCATTAAGACTGTCTATAAAATAGATAAGGCACTCTATGCTTGTTGAATATGAAAAAAAATAAGGCAAATATTTAAACAGTATTCAACGAAGTTTATCATATACTGAGTGGGGTTCAAATAAAAAAATATTACTAACCTGGATGTTTAAATTAAGTTGGCTTACTTGCGAGAAAGATAAGACGCTCTCAGGTATATTCCTAGCTGAAATCATAGGAAGGGAAACTTAATATACTCGTATATGTAAATAAATTAAACGTTGATAAATCTATGTATCTATATGTATATTTTTCATAAAAAGTATGCATATTTTCGTAGAATAAGAAATTAATAGGTCTCTGATAGAAACGACAAAAGCCAAATTGATTTAATTTGATTAGAAAACAATCTAATATTCTGTGCAAACTTGTTGACGTTCGCGAAAAATTGTCGTTCGTCGTTCGTTTGTTGTCACCAAAAGTTATGGTTCTTCGTTATTTTTAAATTGAATCGTCCGTTGTTCATCGTTCGTCATTCTGAAAAAAATTGACGACATTTTTTTAATCGAATTTTTCACGCCATTCTGAAAAAAGTGATGACCTTTTTTTTAGAAAGGAAATTTTTCCCGTGAAAATGAAAATTCTTGGTCTTTTTTTGGTACCAAAAACGAACCACGAATTTTCCTTATCGTTCGTCGTTCGTCAAAACTTTGTCGCTCATCGTTCATCGTTCGCGAACGACAACAAATGAACAATAAATCAACAAGTCTGCTTCTGTAATATTTACCCGGTTTTAAATTTCCTACCTCAACTTGCTTCTTTAAATCCTTTACATTAAGCGTTCGTGGTTGGAAATACATTCTGTTTAGTGCTTTCCTACCCAACTTGATAAAATATCCTTTTTGACCGTTGTTGCAGAGTTCAGTTCATTTATATATGTATCAAACAATGCTCTACTTACAAAAATACGCTGTTTAACGATAATTACTTATTTAGTATTACGACATAACACTGTAAATATTCGTAGTTTCCTTCAACCCTGATTTATTTCCATGAAACGGTGTTCAATTATGCACTTCATTCACACCTCTGCCAATCGATCATATTATTTTGATAGTCTTTTTCTTTTAACTTACAATATAGATCATAAACATTATTTTTATAAATTGAATTTGTGTTTAAATAAAAAACAAATGATGTTTTTTTTATATAGTGATGGGCCTTGCTTTAGAAGGTCAATTTTAAACTAAAATGTTTATTTATGATTTTATTGTCAAAACCCCTCTTTCAATATTTATTAATTATTGTATCTATATATGATGTATGTATGATAAAAAATGATCCATTTAAAAAAATATCTAAAATTGTAATTACATCGTAAAGATGATAGTCAATCAGGGTTGTGCCCAGTTCAAACTTAGTGGTTTTGGGGTTCTAGCGGTCCAGGTATATATATATATATATATATATATATATATATATATATATATATAATATATATATATTATATATATATATATATATATATATATATATATATTATATATATATATATTAGGGCTGTTCTTATTTTCAAATGTTTGAAATGTTAGCGACATTGTGGATTTTTGTGGATGTGGATAAAGAAAAAAAGAAGGGAGAGAGTATTTTGCCTCACTTCTCTCCCTTCTTTTTTTTTCTCTTTCTATCCAGGTAACACTAACAGCAGTTACCAAGTGGTAATTGTATATTCTCATATCAAAGGATCAATTTTTTTGGGAGAGTACGTGCAAAAATGTATTTGCTTATTTCTCTTAAAGTATAGCGATTTTTAGAACACCAAACATATCAAATGAAAGCTTGGTACACCAGCTTTAATATTTTGGTATACTAAATCATGTCAATTTAATAAGTAGAGAGTTATATGTACATAAAAAACATCTCGCGTACAAAATGACGCATATCATGGATAATAAATGCGTCAGAGACAAAGTCAAATTTTGAGAGGATACCTTGACGCAAATCTAAGAAACACATTTTTTTTTTTCATAATCGATTTCTTATAGGTCAATACAGGCTCTGAATCATATGATGTAAACTCAGATTGTACTGAATTCTGAATTGATAGAATGCAACCAAGGTCATTTTTGGATTTATCATTCAAAGGTGTACTAAACTTAAAAATACTATTTTACTCTGAAGCGAACAAGTCATCTTCTACAGGCGAGTGAAGTTAATTGATACAAAAAAGCTATGAAATATGCTATCATTACACACTCCATTTTTTTCTTTGTTTTTACTGAAAACTTTGTTTTATTAAAAAACATCAAACATACGTCTGGTAGTAAATTAGATTTCCTTTAAATTAATAATTATTATTGAAGTCTGTAACGTCCACCATTTTGAAGAAATTTGCGGAAAACTATATTTTTACTAAATTTTTAAAACTTTGACCTCGTTGCGCGACCTCGTAATGTTGACCGATTTTGTTCAAACTTTGTATGTCGTCTTCTTTTATCACCAAGAAACAGAAAATCCACAATGTTGCTAACATTTCAAACATTTGAAAAATAAGAACAGCCTAATATATATATATATATCAGGAAATGACCGGGACACTTTTTTTCGCAGGGACTTAAATTTTTCAAACCGGGTCTGTCCAAAACTGGGCCGGGACTTCAGTATATTTTCGTTCCTTCGTTATTCTGAAAGTGACGACGTTTTTTTTAAAAATAAATTCCAAAAAAGTGTCTAAAAACACCGGGACACCGGGCCGGGTACCCCGTCGTTTCCTGATATATATAATTTACATTTTATAATCCAATTTAGTTAGACTTTTCTATTTTCTTAATAATAAATATGAAAAAAAATTATAAAATTATTTATTTCATTTATCTAATAAAATATTTATCAAAATTAACTCAATTTTGAAGGAAAACCACAATTCCAAACTTATATTGTATGAAATATGGTGTCCCGAAGAAATGGATCGAGAATAAATATCCCAACAAATAAAAGATAAATTATGACTCTTCATCATAATACCATATGCTTCATACATAAATTTAAGCAACCCATAAAGGCGAAGAGCTCCTCCAGGTCAAATTTGGTCCGACATATCAAAAGGAAGCACCCGTCCTCTATCGAGCAATTCAAGAAACTTTTAGAGTACATGAGAGACAATTCTTCAAGAATGGAATAAAGTAAAAGTATCGACGAAAGTATTGAAAAGTAGACAACACTCACTGCCTTCTTGGATCAAAAAGCTACTAAGTCAACAATGGATCCAAAATAGCTCAATTTCATCATAGCTCTGGCCAGTGATTCAGGATTGTTTAAGCTCCTGCTTTCGTCTATTCTGAACCCATGGTTGGAGGTCAAGTGCTAATGTCCCTCCTGAAAAAAGGCAAACCTAATAGGAAAGTATCATAAAATGAAACTAGAAAAAGCCGACTATGTTTCCCTTGCTGCGGATTTATGCTCAGAGACTCGGCGTGGCTATTGTGGCGTACTTACCACTATTATCGATAATCCCTAAAGAAAGGTTTTTTGCCAATTCACTTCGAATATGTAGTATTTTGATAAGTTATTATTATTTATCAAAATTATTTATATGAATATTTAAATATATACACTCAGAGAGTGCAAACCTCCGCCGTCACGGGGTCCTTATGAACCTTCCGAGGCGGATTTTTCACGACTGGGGCGGCGTAGAGGGACGGGGGAGGGTTCCCCTCGACGGAAATTCCGAGAGGAAGACGCTCCCGGCACCCGATTTTACAGCATAGCGACATCTATTGGCAGAATAGGCTAACTTGAAATATTTATTAGTATTTAGCTCGTTTGCATCTTAATTCTGCACTCAGAGATGCCAAAATTTAATCACTTGTTACTTTTGACATTTCCAACAACTCCATCAAGTTTCATCGATCCGTTCAGTACTTTTTGAGTTTCCTGCTGACAAACCAACAACACAACAAACCATCGCCAGTGAAAACAATACTCCTTCGCGGAGTAATAAGAGTACTTTTGTATTTAAGGTTCGCATTCATTTGAAAATCTTGCCAAGGCCCTCATAAAAGTGATGGAAGGGGTTAATATTTAATTGAAGTCGGAAAGCACGGGCACAAAAAATTCAAGGGACTTTTCCAAGGCCTTGAAATATCTAGATCCAAACTGAAGAGAATTGTCCTGGATTTGAAGAAAATGAAGAAGACACTCTACGATATTGAGATTTCCACGACCTGATATTTTTTTTAAACGACAAGGTATCTATTCAAACTGACACCAGGTCTTTGTCCCATCTTTATTGTTGCTCGGCGCATTTGCTTAATTTAAAAAATGGACCAATGTTCTATAAGCAACAAAATTTCATTCATAAACATTTTAAAGTAGGACTTCTACCACCTGGGTGACGCATTGTAACTCACTTTTGAATGCAGTGTTCAGGGTCCTTTTTAATAAACTTCACTCGCTTTCAATCGAGTGATGATGGAGGCATACTCTAAAGCACAACCGCTAACATTAACGATATTATCTTTTTAGATGAGTTAATTAAAGTCATGGGCTTTTGCTAATGCTTCTGACATTTTGCAAGCCCATGAAATATTTGTCAAGGATTTATCTATTGCCTGTTATCCACGAGCTAAAAAATATATTATTAAGTAAATCACATCACTTACATGTAAAATACTTGTAGATACCATTTTGAATGGTATAAATAAATGCTTCAGTCACCTTTTTGAAAAAAGAACATAATGGCTGCCGCTATCTATGTTCACTTTTTTAATGGACGGATGAAAAGGAAGTAACTCAAAATAGCAAAGCTGCGACTACGAATGTAAATCGGTATTTAGAACTGGAAAGCGTTACCTGGTGTGAAGAAGTTGAACTTTGCAAAATAAATAAACAACTCCGGAGGTCAAAGCGCATTTAATATCGGACAAACGACTTACAAAGACAGTTAAGGAAATAATTTGTTGTCTATTGCCTTTTATTTCCTTCAAAATCCGAGTGCATATATGATTTATATAAAAATAACATGTTTAAATTTCAATAGTCTCTAAATAAATTATAAACAAATGTCCGATACTAAAGGGATATGAAAAGTCACCAGAGCATATATACATATATAATTTATCTTTCTTTTTTATCTATCGCCCGATCGATATTCGGTAGATAGTATAATAAAATCTACCGAATACCGAATCGTGGTACCGATCCCAGCTATGCAAATAGAGCCAAGTATTACCTTCTTACTGAAATGAAACTTGTTGATCCACCCACTTTAAACCGTATTTATTTTCCTACTGATGGCTTCTCAATATAAACCAAAGAATGACCGACTCAGCCGAAAAATTGAATTGGAAAGATATTTATGTGATGAATCTATAAACTTGGAATCCCTTAACTCTTACAAAATAATACAAAATGTATTTTTTTAAATACTATTCATGCATACCAGACTTGTTGTAAGTTATCATTTGTAATCGTTCGTCGTTCGCGAACGATGAACGCGAACGATAATTTTTTTGGCGAACGACAACAAAAAAATCCTATCATTCGTCGTCGTTCGTTTTTTGGTGCCAAAAAGACAAACATTTTTCTTCTTCATGGGAAAAATTTCCTTTTCTAAAAAAACGTCATAACTTTTTTGCGAATGGCAAAGTAAAAATTTCCTCTCTAAAAAACGTCGTCAATTTTTTTCAGAATTACGAACGATGAACGACGAACGATTCAATTTAAAATTAATGTTGAACGACGAATGATAACTTTGGAGAACGACGAACGATTCCATTTAAAATTAATGATGTACGACGAACGATAACTTTTGGTGAACGACAAAAACTGCGAAAGAATGCTCAGTATACCTAATTTTTTTTTTGTAGTAACAGACTAAAAATTATGATGATTCATTTTGAGATGTAACTTTTCCTGAATATAAAGAGCATGAAACTGATAAAAATGATTTTTAAATATTTATAAATGGTTAAAATATACCTACAAATTTAATATACATAACTGAACTTGTTATTAGTAAGTTTTTAATTTCTTTGTATTGTAAATAGTCCATGAAGAATATTTGTGATAAGTCCTTGCAATCTTTTATTTTATTCTGGTATCATTATAAAAAGATAAAGAGACCAAGACAAGATAACTAAATTGATAAACTAAATGTGTGATGATTTTTTTTGGTATAAAACACATAAAGACATGGAAGCTAAAATGTCTAAATACTATGGATTCTTTCATCGAAGCCTAAATACTTTACTGAAAGTAGAAATTCCTCATTGATCAATCAATATTAACTGGTATTACTATAAGCTTAGTGGTATCCGATAATATTTCCACTAACGAGTATGTGTGAAAGACTCTTCAAGGGCCCTGACAAAAGTTTATGTTATACTACAGGGATGCCAGGGTGAAATCGGTCAGGGGGCCGGACTGTTTTCAAGTGGGACCTCGGGGGCCAAATTACCGGTACATTTTTGGCCTTACAACACTAAACACTAAACAAAGTAGATTTAATTTGTTGATATTGTATCATAATATTATTTATTTATAAAAACACTTCTCAACCACTAACGTAACGGGCCAAATGAGATGTCCATTCGGGCCGGTTCCGGCCCGCGGGCCGCCACCATGGCCCACTGTTATACTAGGAAGGGACTCAATACCAATACTTGTATAGATATTTTGGTTATCCAAAACTATGCTCTCATATCAGCCTATATTAAAGAGCCGGAACCGCTAAACCTGAGCCGAAACCACTAGAATCGCCAAACCTGAACCAAGCGCAACTTCTATCTATAAATATTAATCAACATCAAACGGATTACTAAAAGTCTACATGTTTTTATTTCGTCAGAAATGTTGAGTCATATCAATTATCTATAAGAATTACTAGGATTTTTTAAAATATATGATATTTCATTTTTTTTCTTACGTAAGAAAAACGCCAAGGAAGACAGTATTCCTGAAAGGTTTAACTATTTCGAAGAATAACTCTGAAATACGACCCTTTTTATGAGTAGGAGTAAGTTTTATTTTGTGCCAATTGGATTGTACAATTCACAGAGAGCAGGCAATTATATCAATAAAATGGATTGGGCATCATAAGCACCATTTATTATTATTAATAATAATACTTAAGGATAATAAAGAAATGTATAATATGAAGAATTAATTAATTAATTGTCATACAAATATGTGAGAGAACTGATCAAAATTCATGAAACTGAAAGACATTTAATTATTTCAAAATGGGAAGCACATCGAGCTTCAATATGTAATACCCGTAGTAGTTCTGAAACTTCTACAGAGGTGGGTGTAACTTATTCACATGGTCTTTTGATAACATAGGTTTATCAAAATTAATATTTTGTCTTATCATACGAATTGTTTACAGACACAAATCAATGATAAGGCCATGAATAAGAATTAAGGGGTTTTATTTACTTAAAGGTATAACTTTTACTTCATATATAATTATAAAAATAGTGAATACAATCCATGGTTCGTTGTGTCGTTTAAACGATTTCTTGGGACAGCTATATGTAGAATAAGAAAAATAATGGAGTAAAAGCGGGTTGGCCCCCCCTATCTTGTGGGCTTTGCTGCTGAATACATAATTCCTTATCAGAACCTAAAGATATGAAGGATCATATCTATCCATTATCATATCAAGAGAAGGGAGGGAGTTTTCTTAGAGATCAGATATTTCCATTTAATCAGAACTCCTTCAAAGGACAAGGAACTGGATTTAAAAGCATCAGTTGAGTCTTTCCAAGCTGGAAGCTGGATCTTTGGCATAGAAGACAGAGGAGCATCTTTAAACTAACCAATCGCCTTAACTGGGGCTATTATTGTGTCAGATCTATCTCTTCCAGCTTAAGAGGACTCAAAGGAAAGCCTCGAGGATAAAAGAAGAAGAATTCCTTTTGATCACTTCTGGTAAGTGGAGCAGTGGTCTCTTAGCAAAAAAGATTCCTTCCTATTTTTGTGAGATTCAACTCCTCCTACTTACTCAGTGATTGGATAACCTCAAACTCCTAGTCTGTTCATTTATTGGTCAAAAGTAATTACACATTTGATTTTCCAAATTGTTATTATTCATTACTAAGATTATTCGATTTTCAGAGACCTTTAGGTAAAGTTCACCTTAACATACGAAAATATAGAGAGTTTGTATGGTATAAATAAATAGGTAGTAATGGAAATCTGGAGCTTAGCCTTGGTGCTTACAGATTCTACGACTGTTTTTGGCCGTGAAAAAGAGAGATAGAAGGAAAGAGAGAGAGGGAGAGAGAGAAAAGGGGGAAACTTTTTCTTTCTCCTTCTCTTTCCTCCTCTTTCTCTCTCTCTCTCCCTCTCTCTTTCCCTCTCTTTGCCCCTCTCTCTTTTTCACGGCCAAAAATCGTCATAGAATATGTAAGCATCAAGGCTAAGCTCCAAATTTCCATTGCTAGGAATAATAAATAGGGATCAAATATCGAAACGTAAATCACATAACCTTACACTTATTGG
The DNA here is from genome assembly GCA_013387185.1 of Caligus rogercresseyi. Classification (NCBI taxonomy): domain Eukaryota; kingdom Metazoa; phylum Arthropoda; class Copepoda; order Siphonostomatoida; family Caligidae; genus Caligus; species Caligus rogercresseyi. The sequence goes on along the minus strand of CP045900.1, from coordinate 20,163,763 downwards.
GGTAGCATTTCAGTAAGTAATAATCTATTGATATGCCTTTTATAGGAATAACAAGGGGAAAGACTAATGTTATAATAAAAGTAACTATTATTGTGTCAATAAGGGTTTCATTGAGTCCATCTTTTTGTTAAAGTATTTTGAATTGTCTATAGCACAATAATGTAGAAAAATAATTACATGTACTTAAAACGTCCTTACATAAATTAAAGAGATCTTTTATTTTTCCCCAATTGTCTTAGATTTATTCCCTTCATTGACAGAGTAATACTCTTAAAAACCGGTCAGCTGTTGATGAAGGCCCATAGCCATAATTCAGGCTTCATAAATGAAGGTTTTGTGATTTATGTATATATATTTTTGATACCTATTAACTTATCCCAGAATAATATGGAATAATGTATGCTCTTTGACTTCAGACATACTCATCTCTGAGTAAACTCTCTATATGTTCAAAAATCTCTGATGATCCATACAAAATACACGATAATGCAATGCACACAGTGTGATGTAATAACTGTAGTATGTAACTCAATCCTCGAAAAGTGTCATGAGAATCATAATAAGTCATTGAAATAAAATCATTAAAGCCTGTCTCCTTTATTTTGAGCTCACAAGAAAGATCCTTGGCTCTATTGACTAGTTATAATGCTGTAATACTTACTTACAAAGATCAGAATTGTTCTATTTTGATCCAATCCTATTGATTTATAAAATAACGTAATATTCACAGTTATATAAAAATGTGTAACCCAGTGGTTCCCAAACTTTGGTGCTGGCCCCCCTTTGGTACATAAGAAATCTTTGCGGCCCCCCCCCCCCCCCCAAAAAAAAAGGACATACATACATTTTGTTCTCAGAGTCCATGCAGGTTTTATTTCACACATTTTAATAAATACAACCTCAACCTTTTTTTTTTTGTTTTTTGTCCATTTTCTAGCAGTGATATTTAGTCAACGGCATTTAAATTTCATTCATTCGTTTTTCCCACGCCCCCCCCCCCCCCCCTGCAATTGCTCTGCGCCCCCCCTAGGGGTGCGCCCCCCACTTGGGAACCACTGGTGTAACCTATTATCCAATGATCTGATCCAATCGAAATTTCCTTCAGCTTCATAGATTGGACTTTGAATACATTTATAAAAATGAAATAATTAAATGTCCAATGCTTTAAACTATTTCAACAAAACCAGAGATAATCCTGCTTCTTTTTATTCCATATTTTTTATTAATCTTTATGAGTCTGACTCCCTTAATTGACTAAAGACATTGTTAATAAGTGTCATAATATTATCGGTCATTAAACGGAGTTTCCAAATTCAAATAAATTTTTTTCTTATTTTAAAACTTGAAACCAAAAATATATAAATAATAAATTAATCTGCGAAGAAGCACAATTAGCACTGATTTCTTATTATTTAAATCGTTCCATATATTTCTTCAATTATGATAATTGGCAAAGTGATTTAATTACTATATCGATTTTGTGGTTGCAGGGAGTTTATTGACAAAAAGGAAAAAATCAAAATGTCCCTGAAAGAGTAATATCTATCAAGCTCAGTAATGGGTTTCCATGCGAGTTGGAAGGAGTTCTCCTTAAAAGGATCAATCCTACCAGAGATGTAGAATTAGGATTTAGGATATTGGTTGTAGATATATCTCTACACATTGTTTTGGACCAGGGATTATGGAGAACAAGGTCCTGTCATAATAAGGTCTGGGCAATACAAAAACAGACATGTAGCAGTGTGCTACTCAGTACGTCACCGGAGAACGAATACTATCTATCTATCTCTATATATGTACCTATATATATCTCTCTCTCTCTCCATCTCTATATATATATATATAGATATATATATAATATATATATATTATATATACCGGGTGAAGGGAGCAAAAAGGGCCGTATTTATGATAACTTTGTTCAACTATATCTCTGGAAAGAAACATGAATTAGCTGATTCTTTCGGAGGTTCAAGATCTACTATAGACATGATTAAACCTTGTATCATAAAATTCCCCAAACAAATACAAGTATAAGAATGAAGCCCATTTCGAGCGACTCCCAAGCGACGCACCTCTGAACCCAATGATCATAGTCGAGCAGGAAACAAATAATTTTAATTGCCATTTTTTACAAATCAAAACTCCAAACCATAATAATATTTGCTCAATTACTTTAAAACCATTTCACTAGATGATCCCACTGACCAGGCATCTGCTGAACTCCCCCTCAATCTTTAAGAGGTTTGTCTCCATGTGCTAGGATCCTCTCTAATTTGGATCTGAATGCCTTGCAGCTGTTAATAATGTATTCCCTGGCGTCCCATGCACGATTTATTGAGTCCTTCAATGAGTCCAGGTATTGTGGGGCATCTCATTGGCGATCTTGGAGAGCTCATTCCCACGGAGTAATCCAAAGGGTTTGCATCAGGAGGAGGGATCAGTGAACATTTGATATCAGAATTGCTCCTCTCACCAGTTAAGCAGGTTTTAGGTCCAAACTCAATCGGCGCCATTGTTTTTAAAATGCGCTTGATTTAATTTTGATTGTTTGAGAAGAAGGCTGCTTAAAGCTCTTTAAAGAAGATAGAGCAAAACTAGTTTATCACATAACAGAATAAACCCCGTATTTTCTAGGGGTGCTAAACACTTATCCATAGGACAAAATAAAATAGCCTAAATAACCGTCGCAGCCCGGTATAACATAATCCGTCGTTCTCCATGACGACGTCAATGAGTAGTCCATTGCTAGTTATATGTTTGTTTTTGGTATTGCCCAGACCTTATTATACAGACCTTGATGGAAAGACATGACGTGTCTTTCAAAGCAAAGCATAGATAAGTAAGGATACGAAAAATGTGGTGTGTTTGCGAAACGTGAGTTGGTTAAATAAAAGGAGAGTAATATGTCTTTGGCATTATTATTCAAATATCACTTCACTCCCAGCTGTTGGAGAGTGAACATCCATGCTAAAAGAAGAAAGCTTAATCTTAAAAATCTTACTAATTGCCCCTTCTTCATAAACCCGCCCATTTATGAATCTTTTGAATTGGGTTTACCTAGCCTAAACAGCCGCGAGTATTTACTTTATTGCAACTGAGAAAACTGTTTTTCCTCCTCCATTTTCCCCCCCTACTTTCTTTCAACCAATCACATTCAAATTAATCCAACTCGTTCCGTTCTCTAACCTATGAGTTAAGAATGCTCACATATTTGGGCGCCTACGGCGCCCTATGTTCACCCCTTCGGGTCTGGGGTAGGTTTTGGAGCTAGTTTTGTGAGTGAACAGACCTTAAGAATATAAGAGAGGAAGAGAAAATAATTTTTCTGTTTTGTACAAACATTCCTCATAAAATTTGACTTTGTACTAGTATGTGGATTTTCGGCTCTATTTTGAGATTCGGCGCTAATGCTCTTCTTTTACCTGTGGAAGCCGTTCTTTTTCGGCTCCCAAACGGCTCCCCATACACATTTTTTACGTTATTAATTATTCATAAATTAAACCTAATTTTACAACATTTTGTGTCATTGTTGACATTTTTAAGCACTTATAATGAGTAAAAATGCTGGATAACAATGCTTTAAATAGAACTTTATTATACCAATTATTAAATTACACAAAATAGCAACACTTACAAAAAATAAATTAAAATTATTTAAACAGTATAAATAGCCTATTAAGCAGACATAACAAAAAGGAACCAGAATACAAATATCAAAAGGCCTACAGTGCTTATTATTAAGACTACAACTATTAAGGTTTTACAAAGTATTAACCAACAAAAATGCACCATATTACAATCACTATGCCTACAGTGCTATAAGTGGATTTAAAAAAAAGCATGTTAACACAAGTTTTGAACTATGAAGAATCCCTGAACTCACTTCAGACATTAGGCCTACAGAGACATAAGGCACCAACAGAGGGGAAAAAACAGCACAGCAGAGCTAACTCGCATGGAGCAAGGAGAGGGAGGGAGAGAGAGGGGGAGGGGGGAGACTCTGTTTGGTGGCACTTGACTCAGCACAAGCGCAACGACAGGCGGAGAGACAGCGAGATACTGAAGAGAAGAAAAAAAAACCGGCTCCCAAAAAAATCTAAACGGCTCTTCTTGCGGAGCCGGTTCTATCGTTCACTTGCAAAGCCGGCTCTCGAGCCGGATCGTTTCGCGAACGACACATCACTACTTTGTACAAAGAATATGTTTAAGTCGCATGAGATGCTTTTTTTTCTTTTTCTATTTCTCTAACTCCTCCTCCTCCTTTTCTTTTCTTTTTTCCCTCTCTTACCTTGAAAAGTGGTAGTAAAATCAGACAGTTCTTTTATTTTGCAAATAGTTTTATTAGGTCCGTCTTGTCCCAAGGATTCCTTGGTACCTTCAAAGTTCAAATCGACCATAAATCTGGGAGTAGATAGCGTGCGGACAACAGACGGACAGAGATTGGTGAATTAATAGATACAAGAAAGTCGTTGAAAAAGAATTGATGTTCTGGAACAATTTGATACCACTAGGCCTGTCTTTGGAGCAAGTAAGCCAAATATTTGATAATGATGTTTCTATGTGATATCAAGTGAATAAAAAAAAATATTTTCTTTCTTTTTGTCGTGCTATCATCAAAGATTCACGATGTTTATTCGACAATCATGTTTTAACAAAACAAACTAAATTAAGGAATTCTTTATTTTTTATTACTAATTAATGGTATGTTGTGACGGTCCAATTTATTCGGTCCGGTCCAGTCTTAGGACCGGGTCCTAGTCTTTAAGACTTCGGTCCTTGGGATCGGTCTTTAAGACCGTAAGTCCTTGGATTGGTCTTATGACCGTCGGTCCTTGAGGTTGTCTATGGTCATGTCCTTTTTTTCCGTAAAATGTTGAAGAGTATTTTATTTAATACTTTCTATCAGCTAATATTTTATTGCATATTTCCCTATATAACTTGCGTCCAATTCTAAAACAAAAGGGGTTAATACTTTAGATTAACATTGGAAACAAATTTTTCTTATAATATAGCTTTTCAGTATCGTCGGTCATTACTCATTAATGTTTCTGTATAAATAATTCCTTCACAACCCTGTCGTTTAAACAGCTATAGACTAATTTTTTGATATTGTCATCAAATATCGACGATTTATTTTTGTAATAATAATCAATATTAATAATGATTAACATCATAAAAATGTTATATTGTTATCAGCTCATTAAAGATGTTACATTCTTCATAAAAGGATTTTTTCCGTTTCATAGCGTTAAGAGACATGACATGACGTAGGTTAATCACGTTAAAAAGAAACTTTTTTAAGGACCGACAAAAAGGACTGGGACTTGACCAACAGGACCGGACTGCAGTCCTCTCGTCCTAGATAAGCCCCGACACAACACTAACTTATAGGAGGCATTGAAGGAGTTTCCATCCATCAATTTGTGTTTCCAAATCATTTTGATGGAAATTCGCAAGAAAAGACGGATGATATTTTTATCTCTGAGTTGATATTCACACCACCCGAAACTGTCACGAAGGAATTGATGCCTCTTAATGGCAACACCTTTTTTAAAAGCTGAAGACGCATTTTTTCTTCAACCCATCAGGTTCCAGAAGGGAGTCCAAAAGTATCTTAAGCACTGCTCAATCTTTGTTGAGGTACTTCTGCATTTCCCATATCTAACCTAGTAATAAAATACATTTTTATCATATTATATATGATATCATCTTAGAATATTATAATTTATTGCCATGAATGAATGGAATCTGCCTACAAATGTCTTCTTTTCGTAAGAATAAAAAGGCGAAAAACATTTTTTACTCCATCAATTTTTTTTATCTTATTAGAATCTATTTGCTTCGACCCCGATTGAAATCTCGTCTGATCCCATAGAGAAGGTCCATTGGGTGTGTAGCTACAACGGCCCATTACTTTACTCTTATCATGGTAACATTGCGCCCCGAAATATTTTGTTGATCATTTACAATGATTGAAATATGCTTAAATTTAGCGTTGTTCCGATCACATTTTTTTTGCTCCCGATCCGATTCCGATAATTTGAATTCAGTATCAGCCGATCCGATCGCTTTTTTTGCTCCTGATACAATTCCGATAATTTATATCATTTTTTTTTCGATAAGATACACTTTTGGCAATGCCTTAAGAAAAAGGGAACTAAAACTCAATTGAAATTCCCAAGTTTCTTTTAAAATTATTATCTATTCACTCCAAATTGGACATCAAAAAATTCCTGTCGTTCGTTTAAAAGATCATACAGTAATTTGCAGGTTTGTACTTATTCAAAATATCTTTATAAATTTCTAGCCCTGGCGCCAAAACAAGTCTTTTCATAGACTAGTAGTGTTGTGATGGGGAAATAATCTTTCTGAAAAAACGCCGTCACTTTCAGAATGATCAACGACAACTTTATGAACGACGGACACAATTTTTGCGAACGTCAACAATCTGATATATATATATATGGATATATATTCTTAAAATAGAAAAACACATTATTATTTATAATCAAAAAATATATCGGAAAATCCGATATTTTTTTGCCGATTCCGATTTTTGAAAATGACTGTGATCGGCCCCGATCGATAGGAACATCTCTAATTAAAATAATTATAATATGTATATTACTATAATCAGCGAAATATCAACTCAGATAACCCTTGCCTATATACCAATATAGTTGATTCATATTCTATGTTTAATAATAAACACATGAAATTTCTTTAATTATACATAAAATTACATTTTCTCCTTTCACGTTTCCTTTTGTCAACTCTCTAAACACTTCAACACATATTTTTGAAAAATCACGTGTTTATATCCCTAGAGCTCCTCCATTTTAAGAAGGCCTTTCCCAAATAAGAGTATATTTATATACCTATAAAGTATAAATTGCACTCTCTTGTACTTGCTTGTATGATGTATTATCATTATTATGACCTTGACTCATTTTTAAGGTTGATAAAACAAGATGAGGACGTCGAGTAAGGTTAAGGATTCAATCGTGATCTGATATGGCATTGACTGGCAATCGAAACCCTTGAAGTTAACAATCGATAAAATGCAAAAAATATGATAGAATACTTTACTTTTTTTTCGTTGGCGAGGGATTACCTGCCATGACATAGAAAAATAAATGCTGTCGATAACAAAAGGTAGAGGACATCTTTCTGGCATCCGTTTGATTATGTGTCAATTCATCACAAACCTCTCCCTTTTTTCTATTATTAATAAGCTGTTTGTCATATCACACAGCTTAAGTTCTTCTCTTCTGGAGAAAAACTTTGAATCGGAGTTCCCTCCTGTGTCTGGAGTTACTACTTATTATACAAGACTCGTGGACGGTAAGAACAAATCTGTCCCATTTTAAAATTATTAATAACATTTTTAAAGAAATAAACCAAAAGCTGTTGTTAGTGTGTTTTTTTGGGTGGGGGGACTTTTACTAGGTTAATGTAAGGTGCTTAGGTTTCCATGTAAGTTTTTGTCCATAGAATAATCGTAGCGGTTTGGGCTAGGGATTACTTTATACACGAACTGACATAGAAAGAGAAAAAAATGCTGTCGATTAAAAAACATAGAGACATCTTTCTTGCATCTTTCTGGCATTTCTTTGATTTATGGTATCAAATTAATCACAAACCTCTCCCTTTTTTCTATTATTAATAAGCAGTTGATGTTATTATTATTGCATTATATTAAAAAAACTTAAGTTCTTCTATTCTGGAGGAGGAACTTAGAATCGGAGTTCCCTCCTGTTGCCGGAGTGCATTATTCCACAGGACTCGTGGACGAAAGGAACAAACCTGTCTTTTTTAAATTAAATAACAGTTTAAAGAAATAAAACGAAAGCTAATGTTGTATTTATTGTTGTGTAATAATAAACAACTTGAGACCTTCTATTCTTCATATCAGGGTTCCTCCTCAAGAATAGAAAAAACTAAGAACAGTTTGTGATAACGCAAAAATAATAATAGCGACAGCTTATTAATATTAGAAAAAAGAGAGAGGTTTATAATTCATTTGATACTATAATAAAGGGATGACAGAGAGATACAAAAAAGATGTCTCTACTTGTTCTAATCGACAACTGTTTTTTCGCTTTCTATTTCATGTCGGGTATAAAGTAATCCCTAGCTTTTTCGTTTATTCTAATTTAGTTTCACAAGACAACCGTTACACAATCCTGCGATAAATAAATTAGGATCAATATCCAAACTGTATATCACAAAAAACTTTTCATTTATTGATTGTAATTTTTAAGAGAAAATAGTCTACCTTATTTTTAGACTTTTTACTGTCAATATGATTTAGTATATAAAAAGACAATTTTATAACCAAATATATATAGATATAAATATATTATCGGTATAATAATGTATTTATTGAGCCCATATAATCTTTCATATTATAATGTTTGTTGTTTTCCACTAAATCTGTAGAAAAAAAAATAAAAATAATAAATACAGTTTTTCTGAAAATTCCCCTGAACAATTAAAGTTTTTTGTCTTATCGATTGGCCATATAACTTGACGAATTTTTCAGTAAATAATTTTGTCTGTTTTAGTGATGGTGAACCTCATTGAAATTTATTGTCAACATGTTTATTGTATTCAGCCAAAACTTTTTTGTGATTTCTTAAAACTGCTAGGTACGAGGGCTCGGTCATAAGCCATGACTTTTGAAATGAAACAAAGGTTTTTTGATAAATAGAGTTTTGATTTTCTTCAACATAGTCTTCTTTGAACTCTATACACTTGCCCACGTTTCTCCAATTTTTGTATCTCTTCCAAAAAAATAAGATTCTCGAGTTCCTCAAAATATGTATTTGTTTGTGAGATGATTTCATCGTTGGAATAAAATCTCTTTCCACTAAGCAACAAAAAATTCACTCGTGGTTGAAATCTGGAGAATACGGCGGATGAGGGAGCAATCATTGCATAATTCGTAAATTTTGCCACGGAAATATAGAGAGTCACTTTTCTCCATTTATCTACAATTCACGAAGTTGTATGTCTTTAAAGTCTGTCAAAACACAACTAAAAGACCAGCGTGTTCGAACTATAACAGGAGTTAGCTGATAGATGCTTGTTGAGAAGAGCAGTGTTGCAACCTAATTAGAAGGCGGAAATTTAAAAAGTCACGGACTTATTGACCAGCCCTCGTAGATTTGGAACAAATTTTTCTTCGAATGACTTTGAGGCGATAAGATACATTTGGACTATTTGGCTATTCCCAGAACATTGTGTTTCGATTTGTTTATTTTATGCGAGGAAAAAAGTTTTCCACGATTCTTAGACTGGTAAAATTTGAAAATAAATTATATATATTATATCTGACTTGTCGATTATCGTTCATTTGTTGTCGTTT